>JAWZYV010014672.1:0-600000 GCA_038373885.1 Cheiracanthium punctorium | reverse complement strand
GTGGCGGAAGAGGAATTGGTGCAAGAACAATTTTCGCATTCCCTTTCAATAAATGAAGATGGTCGTTATTGTGTGGGTTTACCTTGGTTGGTGCGCAATTCCGAATTACCATCAAATCGCCAAGTAGCAGAGAAAAGATTGTTCACTGTCACACGAAAACTTATGTCCTTGAACAAATATGCGGAATATGATAAGGTTTTCAAGGAATGGTCGGATGATGGTGTAATTGAAATAGTGTCAGATGATGAATTAACTTGGGACATTACCTTCCTCATCATCCGGTGTTTAAACCCGATAGTGTCACAACTAAAGTGAGACCTGTTTTTGATGTGTCCTGTAAAATTGGCAGATCTCCCTCCATAAATGATTGTTTATTTAAAGGATCTAATTTGATCTAAGAAATCCCTTCGTTATTGTTGAGATTCAGAGAGAAACGTATAGGCGTTACTTCTGACATTAAGCGTGCATTTTTGCAAATAGAATTAAGAAAAGAGGATAGGGATTTCTTAAGATTTTTATGGTGGGAGAAGGATAATATTATGAGAGTACTTCGCCATAGAAGAGTAGTTTTTGGTGTGACGTCTAGTCCGTTTTTATTGGGAGCAGTCGTTTGTTTAGGGTGCCGGAGGAGGACAGTTTTATAGCTCGAGAATTATCTAAGCCATTTTATATTGATAACTCTGTGCCATCGGTAGATGATGAGGAAGAGCTTCAAAGATTTGTAAAATATTCTACAGATGTCATGGCAGATGCAAGGATAGACTTGCGTATGTGGGCTTTTGGTCCATTGGAAAAAGATCTCCCTGTTGAACGAGAGCGTTTAAATCTAGAAGTTGATTTGGGCGATACAGTATCGGTTTTGGCGACTTTCTGGAATAGAAAAGAGGATAGTCTTTCTATTGGTGCAGTTTCTGAGAAGTTAACAAAAAGAGAAGTTCTCTCACTAACGTAGACAATTTTTGACCCACTAGGTTTTTTAACACCTGTCTTGTTGCAAGCAAAGTTATTGCTGCCAGAAATTTGGACGTTAAAGGTTGACTCGGATGCCCCCTTACCAGAAAAAGTCAGAAATTTTTTTTTAAAGTGGTAAAGGGAGTTGCCCATTCTCGCTGATTTGAAAATATTGAGACGTATAGGATATGGAGATAAGAAGTTGTGGGAATTCCATGTATTTTGTGATTCCAGTCAGCATGCCTATTCGACAGTAATTTTTTTAAGGTGTGAACATAATGGGAATGTTTTTGTATGTTTTGTTTCCGCTAAATCAAGAGTAGCACCATTGAAAGCGATGACTATACCCCGTTTAGAGCTTATGGCTTATGTTTTGGGGGTGCGTCTTTCTATATATGTGACAGAAGCCTTTTCAATAGAGGATGTCCCGACATATTTTTGGACCGATTCCACTACGTACCTATAATGGATTAAAAGGCACAATTTTTGGGGTATTTTTGTTAGCAACCGTGTTAGAGAGATTTGTACTGCCACGAAAACTAGTCAGTGGGCATATGTGCCTGGTGATTCAAATTCAGCAAATTTACCTTCCCGCGGATACTCCCCTCTTCGGTTTGCTGAATCGGATTGATGGAAAGGGCCTAGTTGGCTAAAGAAGTCTAGTAACTGTTGGCCAAAACTAAACTTTCAGCCTGATGAAGTCTCGGTTTTTTCTGAAGTGAGGAAGGGAGTGGGATCCAGTGTAAATGTAGGTATTGTGGAGTCTGTGGAACCAAATTGGTACGAGAGGTTGCCGAGTTTTTCAAAAATGATAAGCGTATGGGGTTGGATAAAGAGATTTATTTGAAACTGTCGAGATCAGTGTCTTGGGGGTGAGCATTTTTTGTCTTCTTCTGAGATGCAGGAAGCTAAGATCACACTCATTTCGATTGTACAGATGGAAAGTTTTCCGGTGAATGAAGAGGCAGTTCAATGTTTTTGACTGAACGAGATCAGAATGGTTTACTGCGATTTTAGACAGAAAATATGAATATGCTTTTAGATTCCCTATATTATTACCGGCAAAACATCATGTTGTTGAATGTTTAATCAGAGACAAAATATTCTCATGCCGGTATACAAATATTTATGAGTATACTTCGGGAGGAGTACTGGATCCTCTCTGCAAAACGTTCTATTCGATCAATCATCAAGAAGTACGTCAGGTGTAAACGATTCACTGCGAAGCTTCCAACGACTGCACCAATACAGCTGCCCTCTGACAGAGTCAGGGATGCTGCTACGCTTGAAGTTACGGGGATAGACCTGTGTGGCCCTTTGAGTCTTCGAAACAAGACAAAGACTTGGATTGTTCTATTTACATGCGCTGTGTACCGATGCATTCACTTAGAACTAGTGAGTTCAATCAGTACCGAATATTTTTTGCAAGCTCTTCGCCGTTTCATAGCAAGGAGAGGCCGCCCATCCGTAATATATAAGGATAACGGCACGAATTTTGTTGGAACCTCCGCAACTCTGAAAAAAGTGAATTGGGGAATGATAGCTGCCCAAGACGCATTAAAGCCAATCCAGAGTAATTTTATTTCGCTCACTGCGGCGTGGTGGGGCGAATGGTGGGAACGATTAATTCGCACCACTAAAAACATCCTTGTCAGAATTCTGGCCCAAGCTTCTAACAATTATGAAGAGTTACTAACTATTATTTGTGATGTAGAATGCGTCATTAATTGTCGACCTCTAATGTATGTGTCAAGTGAAACTCACGACCTTCAACCCTTAACGCCCGCTGTGTTTTTACAGTATGTTAGAGGATCTGGGACAGCAGATTTGGATGACGTAGACAGAAAAAAACTTCTCGTTCGCCAAAAATTCTGCCAGGAGCTTCGTGAGCAATTCCGAAGTCGTTTTCGACAGGAATATCTAGGACAACTGGTCCAGAAGCAAGGACAGAAACACTGCGATTTGAAGGTGGGAGATCTTGTGCTCGTCGGATCCGAAAGTTGCAAGCAAATCGGCTGCCCAATTGCACGAATCCAAGATCCAAGAACTCTGTCCCGCTAGAGAGGGTAAAATAAGAGTAGCCAAGGTCAAGACAAGAAACGGAGTGCCTGTATCAAGGGCTCAATAATTTAAGTTTTTTGACCTTTGTTCCCACAAGTAAGTCAAAAAAAGGTGGGAGTGTTGAGAAAAGCCGTTTGATGTTTGATACACTGCTGGCCACCCAAATTGCAACACCAAGAAAAACAAGAGATATCACAACAAAATTTATTGTGTAGATAACATGTTGACCAAGTAACAAATGATTAAATTTACAGCATTCTATGAAGCGTGGTTCCTGCCAAAATCAGTACCCAGAGTAGCCGCCGTTGTTGGAGATCACAGCTGCCACACGCCTCGGCATTGATTCAAAGAGACTTTGAATGTGTTCTTGGGGTACAGCAGACCAAGCAGCTTCCACACGTTGCAAAAGTTGATCTGGTGTGACAGCTGGGGATGAACTCTGGGTCAGTCGTTGAGCAACCATGGACCACATGTTTTCTATCGGCGAAAGATCCGGAGAGCGCGCCGGCCAGGGAAGCAATTCAATCTGGTGATTGACGAAGAACCCTTGGACAATGCGTGCCACGTGTGGCCGTGCATTATCCTGCTGAAATATGGCTGTTGGCAAGCCCTGAAGGTAAGAAAGGACAACTGGCTCCAACACCTCGGAGATGTAGCGCTGGCTGGTTAAAGTACCGGCAATGCGTACTAGAGGAGTGCGAGAGAGATATCCGATACCGCCCCATACCATAATACCCGGTGCAGGACCAGTGTGACGGTGCATAATGCAGCTGTTCAGCATCCTCTCTCCACGGTGTCTCCAGACTCGAATCCGACCGTCGTGGTGTTGCATACAGAAGCGTGACTCGTCAGTAAAGAGAATTTCATTCCATTCTGTCGTCCACATCCTTCTTTCATCGCACCATTGGCGGCGGAGACGTCTGTGGTTCCGCGTCAGAGGTAGACAAAGCAACGGACGTCTTGCGGACAGACCATTCTGCTGTAAACGACGTCGAATGGTACGCGCAGACACTGGATGATGCGTTACAGACTGAATCTGCTGTGATATGGTTCGTGATGTGACTGAGCGGTCCGTCACTGTCATGCGTACAATCTGCCTGTCATCACGTGACGTGGTGCACTGAGGTCGATGCGGTCGATCACGTCTGTCCGTCGTACCCTCCTGCACCCAACGATCACATATCCGCATCACAGTTGTTTGGTTTCGTCCAATACGACGACCGATTTCCCTGAAAGATAACCCACAATCTCGGTATGCCACTATCCTTCCTCTGTCAAACTCGGATACTTGATCAAAAGATGATCGTTGTTTCCTACGAGGCATAATTTATCGTTTTTTTGAAAAAAAAGCAAGAAAAACACAATTGCTGTACTTGAAACCGTCGAAATCTCCAAGCCTTAAATAGCGCTTTGAGGTGGCGCCACAGCCGCGCTTGATGTGCGTCTGCGCTGAAATTCTAATCATTTGCATATCTCACCTCAGCTAATGCATGTTGTAAATTTCATATTATTTGCATGCTTCCTTCAGGGTGTTGCATTTACGATGGCCAGCAGTGTAGTTACTTATTTAGTCTATTTACCATGTGAAATAATCACTGTGTTAATCTCTGTCCACAGATGGTGTGGCAGGTCTGTTTCATTGAAAGATATTTTTTGCAGATACTTGATTTCTTTTACTTTTCCCGTAATGCATGGCAACGTAATGTTTAGATGTCTTTCTAGTCTTTTAGCTGTCGCCAGTAGGCAACTGTTTTAATAGTGAGTTCTAAAAAGTTTTTCTGTTTTATTGGTATATTGTAATTTGTTAAGTTCCTTAAGCTGATATAATGTTGAGTAAAAAGGAAAAGCGCCAGTCTTCTCTTTTTTTTTCTGTTTGAACTTTACTCTTTGATACAGATCGCTGGAGTGCCACTAACGTTCAAGTGGAAGTTATGTACCTTACTGTTTTCTTTCATTTCATGCGAACTCTTTCGTCTGTGCAGCGAAAAGGGTTGCTTTTAACATCATTGCGTGCTCAGAATTCTTACGAATATACTCAAGAAGGCTGTTTGTTGATATCATTGGAATCCATGTCAACCCATTTCTTTGTATTTCGCATTTCTTTTATAAAATATTAGGAAGGGGGTAGCGGAAAGTAATCCCATTTTTTTTTATCAGGCAGTACTTCGACTAACCAAAACTACTGAAGCTATGTCATACGAAATTTGGCACATAAATAATTTTTTGTATTAGGTGATTAGACGGCATTTTCCCAAAATTCGGAATCTATGGTGGTTTGCGGTAATAACGCTCTTTTGACGCAGTTGTCTTAGGAAGAAAAAATACATATTAAATGATTTCTCTAAACCAACCAAGATGTAACGGGGAAAAAGCCAGCCATATTTTGATGTGAAAATTTATTAGTGGAAATCTAAATCTTTTTAATCTACGGCTTTATCTGCCACGGCTAAGTCCTAAGCCCTTATTAATTATATATAAGTACTTCCAATTGGAAAAAATGTTTAAATTTCGTTAAAATTTCATTTTTGATATTTGACTCAATAAAGGAATTAAAATATCATTAATACTATTAATAATAATTTAAATTTTCTTCAGATACCTGAAATTTTATATTATGTTTCTTAAAATATACACGTGATACACATGATAGCATATTACATTTTTTTATGATTACATTTGACAGAGTGGAAAGATTTTAATTTTATTGAATGTTATAAAACAAATGTTACACAACGCTCAGTAGAAAAAAGATATTTATTTTTCAAATTATCAAGGAAATAATGTAAAGCTTAAATTTCTTATATATATATATATATATATATATATTTAAATAGCATGCTTTTTAATGCAATTATAATAATATTAGCATTTAGAAAAATAAATAAAAAGTATTTTTATGTAACTACACCTGTATCAGATATCTTAAATAATATATTTCTTTCTAAAAAATAATATGCTATCTATATCATCTCAGCAAGCATTTATTTAATCGCTGCTTGCAAAAGTAATTGCATTTTTCAGTTATAAAATGGGAGTTATCATGGAGATATCTGTTTAAAAATACTTTTTTTTTTAAATTGGCCCCTATTACAACAAAGCACAGTTCCACAATTCCGAAAGATATTTTTATCGGAACGCTAATGCACAAAAAACACGGAATATAGATATTCCTTCATTTCAAAGTGAGAAATACATCGATTTCAACAAATCGATTCATTAAAAAAATTCTTTCACGTTCGATAAAGAACTTTTAATGACACTTTCCATTTTAAAGTGATTTAAATGATCAAATTTTATGGCCTTTGCCTTCGCAGATTTTTATCTAAATTAGAGCGTTTTGTTGAGTAGATGGAATGCTATATCTCCTACATCTCTACATTTACTTGAAATATCTCTATCAAAGTTCATGCTAAAATGTTTCTTTTCATGCATTCTTATACATTTTTTTCAATGAAAAGCGGTAAGACGATAACACAATGTAATGCTGTGTAATGTTTTAATTCTATTAAAATATCTCCAGAAGTGGAAAATGGGCCAGTCAGAAAAAAATAAAAGTTGCATTTTCTATCTGTGTATCTTCAATTTTTTTTTCATGAGGAATAACATAAGAAAGAGGTAAAAATATTACATATCTGTTTTTTATTAAGAATTTATTTCTGGTAATCAGTAAAATTATTAAGATCTTTAGAAACTGTCTCATCTTTGAAAATACTTCTTTATTGCATATGTAAAGAAGTTATATAGTTAGGCTGTTTTAAATTATTAAGACTGCGTTGTGACACATGAAAATCCAGGTTCGATACACTTAGTTGCAATATAATAAAAAGACGTTAAATACTTAAAACTGTTTTATTAAACATATACTATTGAAACATTATTATAACGGACGGTAGTGTGGTGGCTCAGCAAAAATAAAATGACGTCCTATATGGACAGTGCAATTAAGATGGAATGACTTAAAAATTACGCCAGCACAGAATTACACATTCGCTAGAACCAACACCTGGCTGAGATTAATAACGCCAATTCCAGAACAACCCTATCAGTTAATCCAATAAAATTAAAAATGACGTAATTGCAAGCAAATAATTTTATAAGAATAATAAGACGTCGCAGGGCAACAAATAATAAAAATGCCAACACTAAGCCAAAGGAGGGGAATCAAAAAGTACGTTGCAGTAGCAAACGGACGCAATATAGTCTATTTTTAGCTCATAACGCCGCCACCGGGTCTCATTTCGAGAAACAAACAAAAAAGAATAATGCATGCAGGAAAAGCGAAAATACAGATTTAAAAGCCGAAATGGCAGAAAAATGAAAAGAGAAGTGATTTAGAATTCTTGAATTTGGATAGATTACATTAAAGAAAGCCAAAGTAAATGATTATTAGATTAGATATGTGATCTGCTTCACAGCATAAAAACACGAAATGTCACAACAGAACATTTAATACTCACCGAAAAATGACTTAAATATAAGAACACGCATAGTTCTGATCCCAATTTTCGATCTGTGTTGAGCTGCATCTGTAATTTTACACGAAACATCTTCATCTTACAGTTTAGTTTTGGTGCTTTATGGAAAATAACTGTATCTTTCTTACCAAACTGCTTCTGAGTTTGAAAGTTTTTCTTCACCTTAGAAATTACGAAGGTTTTAATACGTCAACAATATTGAAATTGATTGATTCTATTGCAAAAATAATTGCGGCTGAAAATAAAGTAGACTTTTTAAATAAAAAATTAATTTCACATGTCACGTGAAGTACATGAAATAAATAAGGTGTACTTTGTGTATTTCATTCATGTTTGATGAAAATTTAGCTTTTATGTTTGGTAGACTTACCTTTCTGGATTGCATAAAATACAGTTTCATCCCGTTTGTTAACTTCGTGCTCCGTAGACGATGAAAAAATCTTTCGATTCACTCAACATAGTAGTAGGTGAACTGGTATTTTCGTTGAAGACCTTGACTGAAGAAGAATGCAGGTTCTTGGTTCTCCAATTCTTGCAATGCACATATTTTAGCTGTCTTTTTTATTACAATAATTGGTTTAATTTCAACACACTTAATAAAATCATTAAATGGAATGTTGAAAGCATTAAGTTTGATATATGTCTCAAAGAAATCTATTATCTGTCCGTTTTTCAATATATAAATACTGCGTTGAGAACAAACCTCTCAAAAAAAAAAAAAAAAAAAAAAAAATGGTCACAAAATATCAAAATTCCGTCCACTCACTCAGTGAAGATTCTACTCTACAATAAGGGATGAAAAATACTATATGCTTTCAGAAAGCTTTGCAATTACTAATAATTTTTTGCATGAAGTTTTTTTATTTGTTCTGTTTGATTTCTACTTCGCACTGAATTGTACATGCTTCACTTTTAGGAAATCCCGGCATTTTTAAACTGCATGTTTCACCCGACCAGAGGCCAAGCGCATAGCTCTTTGAGCTGGGAATTGAAAAGTGGCCAGGTCGCGTCCGTCGATCTAGCCGTTCGGAGCTTTCCGTAGTTTTACCCGAAACTACCCGTAAATGCGGGTTAAGACCCCTTAGAAAAACGCCCACAGAGGCTACCTTCCCCTCGACCTGGATCCCTTGTGTATGTAATTGGCTGTAATCTCCCAAATCTTAACCAAACCTAAACTGCATGTTCCTATATCTCTACTATTGATGCATTTTTTTTAATTGACACATCTTAACAATTAGTTCATTTTTATAGTTAGTGAGCATTCTAACTGTACTTATTAAAGTACATAAGTTTACATATTATAAGCAATATTATTAATAATTCTACAGTCCTCAACTATCTTGAAAACCCTATTGTAGATAGTCCCCAGATCGCCTACAAAATCTGTAAAAAGCTTTCAGTCACCCACATACTTCCAGAACCAGAACTTCCTCCATTAAAAATTAATAGAGATAGAGTACTTGATGTTGGATTTTCGGTACCAAGATTCTGAAGGAAAAATAATTCATAGAAAAATCGAGCATAATAGAGATTCAGTAATGATTATGATTAGGGAAACCTACGTGTTTGAAATCTGCGTTTAGATGAAAGGAGAGGGAATTCACTCTCAAACGGCAGGCTAAACTTTATTCAACTCCTACAGATCTCACCGTACTGGTAGGGATATTCTTTTTTAGTACAAAGGCTACCGACAATGGAATCCTCAGCTCCGCCGTTTTAGTATAAGAGTGTCCTTGACTCTTCTTTTCAGGTTGGCTATACTGGTTGTAAATATTTGATAAGCCACTTGAATGGGTACGGCTACTTTGGTAGCTGTTTTGGAGTTCATCTCCCCCTAGTCGATGAGTTAGTGATACCGATTTTCTCCATAAAATTCAGAACCGAAATGGGTGTGGAGTTATTGTCGTATTGGGGTTATGTGATTTTTGCGTTATTCCAGACGGTGGTTCCAGAGTATCCCCTTTTCCTGTGAAGAGCTATCAGTAACATATTCGGAAAAGCAAACTTTGTTTTACTCATGTGCGTAGCTAGCCTTAACTAGCATTAAGAAAAAAAGTAATTGATCTTAACACCTAGGGTAGAAACCCTTGTTCTGAGTTGCAACCAGTACTGCTAGTCGAATCACGCAAAGATGATTTTCTGCCAATAAAAGCAGACCCATCTTCCAGTCCTTTCGCCAGGGAACCAGACAGCTCCTAACCTCTGTACGGGTGAAAGCGAAGCAATCGTCTTTTCCTGGATAGAATTATAGGGTTTTATCAGGTGAGATCTTCCAGAAGTTGTAGACGGGTACTTTGCTTCTTTCCTTCTGATTGGATAATACAAGCTAAACCAGTTTAAGTAATCAATAAAGCAGTGAATGCGGTTGACAGCTATCAACTGACTATACTTAGTCTTGTTTCTTGTTTCTAACTAAATAAGAAACAACAAACAATCAGTTGATATAGTCAGTTGATAGCTGTCAACCGCTTTGGTAGTTCAGCTTTCAATCGATTAGGAAAAAGTGAAACCCTTGACGACCAATTTGCCAAATGACAAGTGAAGAACAGACCTCCATCGGCACCGAATAAGTTGTCAACGCATGCTATTACACTCACACATCTGGCTAAGCTGGTGTGGATCTTGCAACTAAGGACGACTTAGAGAAGATAATAGAATTAAACAATTAATTATTCCGTAAAAAACTTTATTTTAGCTGGTTGGTTAAACTACAGGACCCCGATTTCAAGAATTCATAAAATTGTCTAAGAGATACTTTCCACATTACATTTGGTAGCATAAAAGTATTTTCATGAAGAGCATTAAAAGTTTTCATAAAGAATGACAGAGACACATAAAGTGTTTTAATTCAATTTATTTAACTTCATAACATAACCGAAGCTTTATTAAAATGCCATTTCAGTCCTTAAAATCTATTCTAGGATTCATTTTAGCACCATGTTAATAACGGTACATTATTTCCACATGTAATTACAAAACACGAAAAAATATGACAATCTACATTCGAACGGATTAAAAAAGAAGTTAATGTTGATTCATTTCCTTCTTCGGTATGCGAACAGACGATACTTGTCCTTTTGTTTCATAACTGCCTTTTTCAGCAATAAACATCAGAAAGAGACTGACGTCTTGTAATAGGTCTGTTTTATTAAAAAAAGAAATTAATATCCATATTTCTAAGAATAAGTGCTTAGGAAAAAATTCTTTTGTTTCACACATTGGTTGCAAGGACTGAGGATGTGAGACATTTCGATCTGTATTGGTGCTAGTAAATTCTTGGAGTAAATCGTCGCACGTCTAGTATTTCGCGCGACAGATTCGCGTATTCTCGCACGCGCAGTAAATCGCGTCGGCGATGTCGCGTCCCGCGCTGACCATGTCCGCGTTTTCTATTCGTTGAGACATATTTTGCTTATACTTCCGCGCTAAACTTTCGCGTTAACTATTATTTACAGTTAAATCCCCTAAAAATTATTTGAATCAAAATGCCCCATATCTCTTGTGAGCCTTTTATTTTTTTTTCGCTCCTTTTTAAAAAATTTTGCTTCTGTGTTCTATAAGAATGTCTAGAAAAATGTTCTTTTCCTGTGTAAATACCGTTTTTAACACTTTAAAATGGTTTTATAACTGCATTTAAAACGTGTATCAAAGTGCTGCACCTAAATTGAGTGCCAGTGGTGTCAGATATGTAGGGGATTATCCGCGAAATGAGGTCATGAGTGATATCAAAGTCGTTCAGTGGTAGAGATAAGAAATTTTTACAAAAATTCTAGCTCTCTTCTCTTCTAAACTGATGGCAATTCTTTATTTTCTGAGACAGTTCTTTTTAAAAAAAATTTTCTTCAATACTGATTTTGTTTATGAAATTCTATTTAAAAATGAAGAAATCACTAGTTTAAAAATTGATGCAAATTAAAAATTCTATTAATGGAAAGCGGGATATATTAATTTTGATTTTTCTAAATATAAAACTAATTGGTTGGATGTTACATGTACTGTTTTTCAGGAAGAATTGCTTGCTTTACTTGCAGGGTCGTCTAACATCGTGAACTGCTAGATACATATCATTATTAAAATCAGAATTGGTACCTGGGAAGACACTGAGAAAGACAGTTAATATATTTCTTGAAAAATAAAAAAAAAACATAATATGAGTCACATTTAAGTTAAAAAGATTCCGCAGTCCATAAAGCAAGTGATATTTAACAAAACCAATGTTTATTTATAAATGCACGACTTATTTAAGAGACGACGGGAAAATATTAGAAATACAGACTTTTGGACAATTTGGATATTTAAATTTAAGAAAAATCTATAATTAGTAACCGGAATTTTGTTACCCACACCACCCCCCAAAAAAACTGCCGTTAGGTGCCAAGTACCTCGGCAAGATATTCAGAAGAGCGCAGCAGACATGGTGACTGTGCAGCAAAAAGGAATGTAGATTTTACGGCTCGCAGAGTTTGAATTAACCATTAAATTTAGAAGACGTTTAGAGGAACAAATTCAGAAAATAAAGCTGCTATTCGTCCCGTAACTCAATCAGATTCTTTCAAATATTTGGAATGAAAGCGAATGTTGTTTACTTGTTCCACAAGCCACCAAAGGATCTGATATTGAAATGTGTTATTTTTGTTTTGTATCGAATTCGTTAGAAATAACATTTGAATGCTACTGTGCTTATTATATTTTCATTTAATTTTATAAATTGCCCAACAGTTGTCGGGCACCCTGTATTGTAAAGCACGCTTTTATTGATTTTACTAGATGTTATTAATAATACTATGGGGAATTTCAAATTAACCTTAATGCTTATGGCATTAAGGTTAAGACTATTTCTAGTTTAATTTTCACTATCTAAACTTGTATTAAACTGTACAAAATTCTCATAATTCCCAAACTTCTGTACATCTAGATTTGATTTGCTCGAAAAAATGTTTAACATTTTGTGGTAAATCCTCCACAACTTGCCACCTTGGTGTTCGATTGAGATGCATTAAGATGCTGACTCATATGCAAATTTATCTTTTGAGTAGCATATGATTTGAATACATGATTGTAAATTTATATCAATATGGAAGGTGCCATTTTTCGTTGATTCTGAAATTTGGAACACAGAATTAAGAGATTTGGCACCCAGTGATGCGAATGATTTGAGCAATATTTTCTTGGTGGTAAAAATTGCAAAACCGACAAGCAGTCACATTTCCTCCCATGGTTAAAATTATACCAAATTAACAATTTTTGTAAATGCCGAAATTTAAATGTCCAGATATATGTACCACAAAAATATTTTCTGATTAATTTTAGCTAGAAAAAATATATATTATTATTATATTTTCAAATGTGTTATAAGTATAAATGTTTCGTTCTTAACTACACATAATCCATTTAATTTTACGTAATTACGTTACATTTTAAAACAACTCTTACAAAAATTAAAAATAACATTACTTTTATAAATTTATTCAAATGCTGAGAAACGATTCGTTTTTGAATGATGACACCAAGAAAAAATAAATTCTATCGATATTAATTTTTTTTTGATAGCGTGTTTAAGATAAATCTGAAGGTACTAATGCAATTTTTATATGACACGATGTTATAATATGTTTTGAGGTTTCTTATTAAGTTCTCCAGAGCACTATTTTATACAGAATAAATTTTCTGTCTTTGTTAAGATATTCTTTGAGATTAGAGCAATTTAAGATTATATATATATTTAAAAAAATGAATACGTTTGGTTACTTACTCATCACTTTGGACTCATTACTTTGTTTTACACAATTGAATAAAATGCTACGAAGAAGTTTTTGAAAACGTTAATACTTTTTTCCCTTTTATTAGAACTTGACTGCCGGCGGTTAAATTAATTTGTACATTTAATTTCCTCTGACAATGATGCTGAAACAAAATTAAAAATCCTAAACCTAACGATACATTAATATAGATGAAATAACTTAGATTTGAGTAAACTAAATTTACAACTTTTAATAGATTGCTTATGAAATTGTGTAGTTTCGTTTCGTTTAAAATCAATTATTGAAGAAAATTCTAAGAAATTTATTTATTTATTAAATTTTTTTAATTAACAGGGTGTCTTTTTCAGTAATCGGTAACTTATAAACATTTGAACTCCATAGGAAAGTTCAAATTTACGTCCACGGGTTATCGTTCTTACGTTAAAAGACAATAAATTCTCCACCACTTACTACAAGATCACTTACTTAATACGTTGCAGTCAACGTTCAGTTTCTACTATACATCTTTAAATAATATATAAGATCTTAACATAGGAAGAATTTATCCCGAAAGAAAATTTAATTTAGAAATTCTGAAAACTTACAGATTTCGATTTAAAAGTAATGTCTTGTGATAATTAAGGAATTTACATTTTAAAATTTCGTCAACTGTCATTACTTTGAAATGATATAACACTTTTAATGATTGAATTGTATTTTATTTTATATGAATTGAAAAAAATAAAAATGAAAGAAAAGACCTTAAAAAATAGTTCGAACTTCTTGAAATATTTTAAACTTTTCGAAATATAATATGTATTAAAAGAATAAGAAATAACTGTGGAAAAGAAATAAAAACTTGATATATATATTTGTAAGATAAAAATGCAAGACCGTTAAGTGTATACAGGACGCCTGGCAATCCTGATTTCAACAGCTATTAGCCCTTTCCATGAACTTTCTGTTTTTTTTTAATCTGATTCATTGTTGAAAAGATAATATTGGTTGATTCCTGTAATACTTTATAGTAGGAAAGGTTATGTAATGCACTGTACTGTACTGTTATATATTCGCAAAAGGTTCTGTTGTCAGTCACTGTCAGAAATTAAAGAATTGCAAAATTTTCTAGAAGCTACTTTACGATTTTATCTGAGTCAACTATATAGGGGTAAGGGGTAAGGGAATGATACAGAGCCTGAAATTTTTCCTATCTATTCTAAATTAGTAAGCAAGTAAAAAGTCTGGATTTTCGTTCACTTTCATTACCACGCATACTGTAATGACCATCATTATACACTAAACGTTTAAACGTAAACACTAATGTTATATTAGACCTTGTTACACGTATAAAAAATGAACGCAATATATTTATAAAAATAAAATCTCTTCGATATTTACCATTTAGTTACATTATTTGGACTAATATATTCGTTTTCCTTCTCTTAGTTTTGAATTGATAAACAGTTGCTTGAGTTTTGTGTCATATATTTTGAATTGAGAGATCAGAGAACCTTTGTCAATTTCACACCGTAGAAAATTCAAAAATCATTGATCAATTGGGTAATTATGATGGGCATTTTCATATGAATGGTGAATGACGTATTTTTAAAAAAGTTTTCTGCATTACAGTACTTTTTTATTTCAATAGTGGCTGTTTTGTATTGATATTGCGCATTGTAAAAGTTGTTTATTTCTTTGATAAAAAAATTGGAAAATAAGTATGTATATATATATATATAAATATATAACTTTATGCAAGCAAATGAATAAAAGTTATGTATTAGCTGGTTTCATGTATCCGTGGTTTTTAATATTTGAGAGTATTTCATTAGAAGTTAAACAAAATTTAAGGAAACATTTATTAATTAAAATGCAAAGGGAAAGCATGGTATATGATCCTGCAGAACGAAAAAGAATTTATGTACTTTTTAAATCTGATGTCTTAAATTTAAATTAGGTATTTTTAAAAAGAATTAAAAATGACAATAGTTTAAGGACCATCCCTAATTTTCTAATTTTCATTCAAAATATTTAAATTGTTTTATTCTTAAGCATCAGATGAATATTTTTTTGATTAAGTTGTATGTGTACATTTTTTTTTTGTCTGTGTGCATGTGTGCGCATATTTAAATATCATATTTTATTAATAGTAATTTTAAACATAATAAAAGAATTATTCTTCAAGTGTAACAAATATAATTTTGATATTGTGAAATGATTTTATTTTTGCTTTCAATCAAATACTTAACGAATTTATTTTTGTATAAAAAGTTGATTCACAGTATTTCCCTTTTATATTTGCAGTATTTATATTTGGAAAATCTTTTCTTTTTACTTTAAAATTAAAGTATTTTTCCATTTGATCTATGAAAGTACCTTTTGCATCGGGCTGAAAACAAAAATAGTACTGTTCGCAGTATTACAAAAAATAAATTGCAGGACGTTGAACACAAGCCGTACTAACTTAAATAAAAGTATTTTTAAAAAAGAAAAAGTATTTTTTTTCTAATTTGATAGAATATACCTCTAGATGAGATTCATTATAGTTAAATAAATGACAGACTATAGTTAAATAAATATGCATTTATCAACTAAGCAAATATGCAAGTTAAGTAATTACAAATTAAATTAAGGAAGGATTTTAATATTACACCCCTTTCCTACTTCAGATCAGATAAAATGCTCTTTCATTTTTTTTTGTTCTTTTAACAAAAAGCCACTATTGATGTAATTCAGAAAACTATTTTCTTTAGTACTAAGTAGCGTAAAAATTTAATTAATGATATTATTATAGTAATCATTATTAATATTGCATATGTACATAATGGTGATTTGTAATTATTTCACCGTCACTCTGGTTTGCGGCTACTATATACAACTTTCACTTCAATTTTCAACGAAAAACCTCTGCATTCCCTTCAGGATTATAGGTAATTAAAACTTTGATTTTCTGATTGTTTAATGTTATCAGAAGGTTTAAACAACGACTTTGATACATTTAAAGACATGCGTTCCTATTTTGTCTCTCTGTTTCAGTGCACTTTCTATGGCATGAGGCAGCTTCTAAGTAATTATACTGAAAATTGTATTTCAATTCATTTAAATTGTATCATTTGAAAATTGAATTTTTTACGCCATCTAATTAAAAATTTTGTGTGTATGCACTTATGTAATATATTAATTGTAAATTTTAATAAAATTTTAAAATCATACGCATTTTTACTTCATCATTAAAATAAGCCATATATTAGAAAGTTTAATTTTTTTAATGATTTTTTACTCTTTATTATAATCATTATTGTGTATTTTCAAAACAAAAGATTGCTTGTTCATAATTTTTATTGAAGAAACTTACTTTGGAAAATCAAATAATTAAAAAATGTTTAATAAAAAATTGGTAAACAGAATTAACCTGCAAATATTTAAAGAATTTAATATTAATTTTGAATTTTAATGTGAAGAGTGTACAACATTTTTAACTGCCATGCATTTTACTTCTCAAAATTTTTGAATTAATTATGATTTGAAATATTAAACAATTGTAAATTAAGAAGTGTAATTCACATCATATTTCATAAAAATAATGTTTGTAAAATCGGCTGAGTAGAAATTATTATCATCCTCCTTTAAAATATTTGCTCTGAGTTTGGCAGTGAAGTTTAGGATGCGAAAGAAAACCTTACATTAAAACGACAATAACACTTATTTCGTTAATTTAGTGTATGTTTGAATCGTATTTTCGTTTTAAGCATCAAGATTTAAATTATATCACTTAGAATTTAGTGCTTTTAAAATACAATTCCATTGAATATCCAAAATATTTCCAATTGTCGAAAAATACCCAAGATTCAGTTTAGAAAAACAAAGCGCATTCATTGATACATTTGTTTGCTATGTGAGTACATTTACAAGGTTTAAATTGAGCAAATCGAAATTTCATATTCAAATAACGATCTATGAAATGTACGTCGTAGTTTTTGGCAAAATATAATTGTTTTACCGAATTCAATAAAACTAGTTGTTTCTGAAATATTCGTTCTGTTTGGCACTGAGATTTTCTTCTAAAAATATGTAAAAAGAAGACGAATAATGCGCCGAAATACATAAAATGTATAGCGTGAACTAGTACATAATCGCATGAAGTATACGTATAAAAACAAATAGAAAATATTTTGTTCCTGATCGGGTATTTGTTAATTTGATCAATTACTTTGCCTAAAAATATAATTGCTTTTTTCATAACCACAACCCAGTTCATATATGCTGTTTTTGTTTTTGTCTTCCCTTGTTGATATCCAGAAAAACCTGTTGATACGTATTTCATAAATGTATAGTTAAATATCCTATTTTTTTTTCGCCAGCTGTATGAGGTTTTAGTCTGGTGTCGATGCTTCCATATAGTCAGAACTCCATTGGAATGGTAATAATACTCCTAAACGATGCGAAGTAGAAACAAGGGAAATGTTTGACGGCGTATCACTTCACATTTTCCCTGTATTTCTAGGTTAGTTGTCGAAAGTCCTCCCTCTTTGGCAGTGCCGATCATGGTAGTTTGGGTGATGTTGAAATGGTGGTTATCTCATTTGGTAGCATGAATCATGGAGGTCATGCTTCTTGCAGTCCGTCTTCCTGTTGTAAGTCACTCTCACGAAAAAATCGCCACTTGTGGTGTTGCAAAATCACGCGACTAGGTGCGGCGCCGAGAAGATGGTCACGCAGGTGGAAAAGATGGTGAACATCGTGAAGCCGAAAAGGCAGATGCGGTCGACGACCATTCCTGCGAACTTCCAGTCTGATATTATCTCCTGGTTTTCGTCGTCTTCCCGCATTCGGCGCGTTATGAACCGCAGCTCCCGTAGGATGCTCTGCAGCTCTCTCTGCGTGCTGAGGCACGGGTGGTAGAGGGGCGTCTCGTCCCCCGCCGACCCCCCTCCCCTCCCGCACCCGCCGCCGCCTCCGGAAACGGTGTGCACCGGGGCCGAGTTGTTCGGGTGCTGGCCCCGGAAGTCGTCGTCCATGTCCAGCACGTTGGCCAGCAGACTTCGAGAGGACCGTTCCTTCAGCTCGAGCTCCTTCATCTTGGAGCTCATGAAGAGGTGCTTGCGCGTGATTTTCTTTCCCGGTCGACTCATGCGGAGGATAAACGGTAGCCATGTCAAGAAGATTGTCTTCACCTGGAAAGAGAACAAAAGGAAACCTGCTTAGTGGGATTGCTCGTTTCAGGAAAGCAGACAAAATGCCATCAACTTGTGTGTGTACATCTGAAGAGAAGATTAAAACCATGTACTTATCCTCATAAACAGACATATGCGCTATATCATTCTACAGACAGTAGAAAGAGAGCGGGTGAGGTGCTCTTTTCACCTTCTAGCAGTTTCCAAAGCGAGTACTGCCCTTTGATTTAAAAATACTTCTTTTCGCTTTCGACAGCTGCAAAATTGCTTCAAGACGTTTGAAAATAATTGTTCTTTATGCCATCTACCTGAAACATTTTATTATCGCATTTTGCCTTCACAATTCTTTATGAATTGTGTGTACAGAAACAATCTAGTAATCTTTAACTACATTGAATATATGTGATTACTAAAAGACGTCCAACATTTTTTAAGGATGTCAATAATTTCATCCCTAAAACATGCGCAATTTTATTCCAGATACTAATAACGATAATTTCCTGTCCTGCCGGATTATTAGCTAACACGTAGAATTGATTTACAGTTTACACCATAGACTACATTAATTATTTTGTCTTACAAAGAAGAATGTTTCATTATATAAATTTATTTCCTTCAAAAGGCGGTATTTAGATAGATAGATATATATTTATATACAACGCGGTCAGAATTAAAACACCCCTACTCCGAGCTTTCTATACATCGAACTTCTCAGAGTAACGGTTGCAAAATTGTTGAACTTACTCAAGACACGGACAAAATGATTATGCAAAAAATTGAAATTGAAATCAGAAACACCGATAGATGGTACTTCACAAAAGAACACTTTCTCAAAAGACAAAAAGAATTACAAAAGAAAAATATATTTTTTCCTTTAAAAAAGTGAAGAAACTTAAACTGTCATTGTAACTGCAATTTCTGACTGTAAGCAGCAAAAAAGTGCATATACTTTGGTTTCTAGCTAATGTTCTGCGAATAAAAGAGGATAAAATTTTGAAAATACGATTCTTATCAGAGATGGTTACCACGCTGTCTTGTGACGTTGCTTTGTAAAAACAAAGGAAATGCTGCAGCTGAGCATCGAGAGTTTCGTCCATTTTTAAAATTTACTCAAAGGATCATCACTTCCACAAGCGATTAGGAGAATGATCCCCCATTCGAGAAAACTGGACACCTTAGACTCCAGTCGGGTTGAGGATGTAAATCTAATCGTCCAGATGTCGTTGAAGATGTAGCCACCGCTATTAATGAGCAATCAATGGTTAACGTTGTAGGCTGTACTAGTTCACGTGCAGTGAGACGATACTTGAGTGTTCCCTACTGTACTTTGCGAAACGTATTGAAAAAATGGTACACGATTTCTCGTAGAAAGATCGTTACAATCAGCAGTTTCTGCCCATCGACAGGGAAAAATGACTGATATTTGCTTTCACATTTCTGGCTAGAGTTGAAGGAGGGGCATCGTGGTCATGGCAGATTCTATGGATCGATGAAGGGCATTTCCATCCAAAAGGAACAGTCAACGCGAATAACTGTCGCATTTGGGATACGGGAAACCCTCGTACTTTCTAAGAGATTACATTTCACTCACCGAAAGTTACAATCTGGAGTGTATTCCTAACCACATTCATTCTTGGAACTTTCTTTTAGAAAGAGGCTACACGCAATGGACCTGTGACATTCATCGTGGCGGCCAGGAGGTACCAAAACATAATTGAAAAGTTTATTGCACCCCAAATGCAATTGCGTCTATGTCTTGATTCAATTACTTTTATGCAGGATGGAGCACCGCCACACAATTATTCTGTGTACAGCAGTGCGCTTGGTTAAAAATTTACTACTGATAAAGTAATTAGTCGTTTCTTTCCAACAACCTGGCCATCTCGTACAACAGATCTTGATTGTGATTTTTGGTTGTGGGGATACTTAAATAATTGTGTTTATCGAAGACGTCTGGTAATCTTGGCAGATTTGTAAGAGAAAATCACTGTGCATAATCTCAGTTGGCGAACTACGATCAGCAGATTTTAGTGAAAGCAGATTTTACTTGAAGAAGGGAACCATATTAAGCAGCTTTCCCTGCATCGAGAAGATCTTTGCGATGTGAATGTTTGGCAAGTCAAATAAATGGGTTACACATGTGCATGTTGAATCCTTTCGGCATATTTTCTGTTGCAAAGTGACATCTATTTGCAACAGAGATTTTTTTGCAACAGACTATTTGCAACTACATTTTTTTTATCTAATTTTTTTGCGCAATCCGTTTCCTCATGTCTTGGATAGTATGTTGAACAATTTTGGATCGTTTACTCTGAGTTGTTCTATGGAGAGAGAGCTCAGAGTAGGGGTGTTTCAATTCGGATCAATATGCATATATTTAATATTTCTAAACAGTATCGTATTACATATTTCTAAATGTCTTTATTTCTTTTCACTAATCTTCGTCTACAATTCCTGAAAAAGTTTGTACTCTTCTTCAACAAATGAAAGAAACATGGATGTTTGCATAAACAAACTGTTACTCAAAGTTTTTTTTTCTGTCATGAAAGTGCCCCTCTAAGTGTAATACTTTTATTTATTAAACTGATTTTAGATATCAAGTACGCAGCATAGAATTCAATTCCTTACATTATGATAATAAAAGAGTGTTGAAGTAAAATAAATAGTTACTTTGCTTAAGGAAGCTCATTAATATTTAAAAATCCTTAACTTATTTCAGAATAAGAAATATAGAGATATCTTTTGAATGTGTGCGGTATAACGTTATATGCATTTTTAATTTTGAATAATAAATAACTGGAATAGAATTGTTCACAGAAAGGTATTTTAGTATCCGGTGTAACTGTATATATATGTATAGATATACATATATTGTTTTGAATATAATTAGATATTTGAGTAATATATAATGAATAATACTCGCAAAAAGATATTTTTGTTGGAAAGTGTACATAAGTTTAAAAAAAGACACTCTTTAACAAAAGACTTTTTGAACAAAAGTATTTTCATTTTATATTCCAACAATGCTACTAGAATTACACTCAATAAACTTTATCAAACTCAAACAAAGCTGACATTGTGAAAACGATATGTCAATCATCAAATTGGGGAAAATATAATAATAAAAATTCAGGCACTGGAAGTAAAGTCAGGCTGTGAAATAAATATTTAGGCACTGACTCTTTAAATACTCGATGAAAAATAATATTCATGAAATAAATATTAAAAAAACACATCAAGGAAGTAATTTCTTTAACTATTTTTTTAAGAAACTACAAAATACTTTTAAAAAGTATGCTTTGCTTATAAGCATATTTTTATTGTATGTAGCTTTATTTTTTAAAATTTAATTAAAAAAATAGAGATTTTTAAATACGTCTAAACTATTAAACCGTTGTATAAGCGTAAAAGAGCAAATAAATTATGCAGTTCCATACAATATAAAAAATGTTAAAAAGTATATAATAATAAATTTTTAAAACTTCTGCACATTTTCTTTTGTAACAATGAATTTTATATGATAAAGTATCAGGAGCAATCAACAATTTGTGTCTTTTTTTATTACAACTATAATCTCCCTATACCTTATTGTTCTTTATAATAAGTGCGATATTGGCCAAATTAATGGACTCATTTCAACAAAAATAAAGTTTCTTTGTTTCAACGGTGTTTTCATTAAATTTATTTAGTTTAGAGTTAGTACAAATTTTGGGGATTATCATAAAAGCCGATTCCTACAGAAATACTTCTTAATTGAAGCAACTCCTGGTTTCCTCATATTATAATTTAGTGTGGCGGCTTTCATTCATGATTTCCATGGCTTCGCTATTGGGTACTTTTCTCTTTGTACAGTGTAACACTAGTGCTGTGCCAAAGTTAGCAGCCTGACGTTTTTGTTTTTATAGAATGGTTGCATTATTCAATACACATACATAGTTACAATAACATGGGAGAAACATGGAATGGATAAAATGTGGCTTTTTCTAGCTGAGCGATAGTGCGCCAAGTGTTGTATATTATATATTTTAAATCTGTGAAAAGATCCGAAAGATGTTGCATTTTCATGTATACATTATTGTTATTTTGCAATTTAGCTACTGCCTGGCATACGTGAGTAACGAATATACTTTCACCATTTCACGTCATTGAACTATTGATTTGGATTTTTGCACATGCGTTATTGTTTCTACCCTAATGTTCACATCTAGTTGTTTGCCGTTCGCAGCGTAGCAATATTGTCGATTTTGGTATCGCATATGTTAGCGTATTAGTACATGTGTCATAAGCACATGTGTACTGTTCTTTTAGATTTCTAATTTTGACTTTATTTAATTTAAACTAAGCTAATTTTTTTTAAATTTTAATCAATACAATTTTAAGAATATGAAAGGAAACGTAGAACGTGAATCTCAACGTAGCTATCTAGAAATTTGATAAATTGCAGTCGAATTATTAACAAATATTAGTGTGTTTAACTAACTAATCAGCAGATTTGAAATTTTGCTGTATAAATTTTAAAGAAACAATTTGGGTAAACGAAACGAAATGCATAAATTTCAGTACAATGGATTTAAATAAAATGGCATATACATATAGATTAATATAAAACACAAAATACTAAAATATCATTAAATCTATATAAATAAAATTAGACTTTTGTCTGTACATTTCTTGGAATTCAAAATTTTTGCGATTTCTATCAGTTACAAGCACCTGCGAATACGGTGTGACCCCGAAAAAAAAGTTTGTCTGTCTGTCGTTCTGTCATTCTGTCATTCTGTCCGTGACGCTTTTTTTTGTTAAAGCATCACGTAAAAACGACTGAAGCGAATAATATGAAATTGGGTGTCATGATAGGTGGTCCCTCAACTTAAAACATAGGCATCGAATTTTTAAAAAATCTTGATTGGACTTTGAGTTTTTGCGAAAATCCTTTCAAACTGCGTAAATTTGTGTTCGAGCATCACGTAAAAACGACTGAAGCGAATGGTATGAAATTGGGTTTCATGATAGGTGCTCACTCAACTTAAAGCACAGGCGCCGATTTAAAAAAAAATCTTGATTAGATTCTGAGATTTTGCGAAAAACGTTTTAAACTGCGTAAATTCGTGTTCGAGCATCACGTAAAAACGACTGAAGCGATTGAAATGAAATTTGGTATCATGATTGGTGGTCACCCAACTTAAAACATAGGCTTCAAATTAAAAAAATATGTAAATTAATTAAAAAAATAATTAATTAAAAAAATTAAATAATTATTTCAATTTGCGTAAATATTCGTTCTAACATCACATAATTACGACTATAGCGAATGAAATGATATTACTTAGTTACTCTCTAAATTGTAATATTTTAACAATATATAAAAATTATAACTTCGCTTTCTTTACTTTGGCAACATACTACATCCATTCTGTGTATGCTTACAATGCTGACGAAAGTTCTTGCTTTTTCGAAATTTGCATTCAGTACTAACTCGTCAACGACGGGTACTTCAGCTAGTGTATTAATAAAAATATAATGTTTGATAATGTTCTGAAAGCCTTAAAAATATTTTAGATACTCTTCGTTTTAATATGTTTGGCAAATTATATACAAAACAACATAATACCGGTTAATTTTATTTCTGGTCAATTTAATAATAAGATAAATAATTGTATTAATGTACAATGAAAAATATACTGTTACTTTTAGTCCTGCGTTTGCAACTTAATTAGTTGTGACTAAAAGTATTTTCAAGTAACATTAAGGAGAATACTTCCTCAAATTTGAATAAAGTACTGTAGTACCTTATAATCACAACATAATGTCTAAAATAGTAATACAGATAATTTAAAATAGTGACGTGTAACGTGAATCATACCTTCTATGCAAACTAACATGCTCAATCTAGTAGTTCTTACACAATGGTCCATGATTATTCAGAAAATGAAAAAAAAATATTGACCTTTATGTACTTAGCCTCGAGAAAAACGTGAAAACTCTACGTCGGTAATCTCAAAACAGGTATTCTTAGGTATTTGGTATCGATGAAACTGAGAAATTATATTGCTGAAGGGCTAATTTTTGGGAGAGAAATAATTAATTTACCTAGATATTTTATCTAATATTAAATTTAGACAAAAAGAACTTGATTTTGTTTACTATATATTGAATAAGGTTTCTGGAACTCAAAATTCCGAAAAATCTCTAAAAATCAGGGAACGTCTGGATTCTTAAAAACTTTTATGTCACCCACGGCTGTTTTTTTGTATATCGTCTTTTCAAAATTTCAGTCTTATAGGTTCTTTACGATGTGTATCTGTATAGCAGACAAATAAAACAATAGACAAAACCATGTTTCATATTCTTATATTAGATCACACGGGGTATATTCCTTTCATATTTACGTAGGGCGAACTAATTTTCGTTTAGAAAAATTAGCAAATTACTTTTAACTTCTTTCAGAAGACAGGGAATTTTTGGAAATACTTTAAAAATTGTACTAACTTCACAAATATATATTTATCTGCTCTATTTTCAGTAGCTTTTGGATAAATACTGTGAAAGTACACTAAGAGAAGTCTTTTCGACTGTCTATTTTCGTTGACCCCAACCTTACATCTTATATGTTCTGTGAGTTCGTAAAAATTTTAAATATTCTTCCTCCAAAAAAAGTATATATAAGAGCAAGTTTTGTAGTTTTCACTCCAGTAAACTCAAAATGTGACGTTAAAATGATGAAAGTTGTTTTTCAGCGAAAGAGAGAAATATCCATTTTTGTATGTAGCCTCTATTATGATGACTATGGCTGGTAACTTTCGAAAGTGAATTTTATACATACTTAATTAATTTCCATTAAAATAAGGGAAAGAGTAAATTACTCTAATTCATTCTATGCGTTACAAACGCATCTTTAAAATGCATTCGTAAAAAACCCAACAAAAGCACCATGATATTATACAATGTTAATAGAAATAGTAGTTCAACAATTCACCATACATTTGTGAATATTTTACTTCAGCCTTTCTATAGATAAAAATGGAAGCATGCTTTCTTGCTTAATGGAACGAACTCAAGTTTAAATATTTCTCCATAAAATGGTTGTAGCTAATGCAACCATTGTGTGGTGATATGTTGAATTACTTCAATAAACAATGGAACTAAGAGAAATTCGCTTAATAACTTGATTTTCTTGTGTATAAAAGGTTGAGAAACATAAATCAAAATATTTGAGTTGAATTGCTCATCTTTGTATACTTTTTGTTGTTATGAAAATCTCGTAATAAAGAGACATGTTCTAAATATCAAGAAGGATTGCAGTCAATTTAGAATTGTAACATCTTTATTTTCTTTTTCATTTTCTTACAAGCTAAAAAGATTAAAAAGTATAATAAAATGTATTCCCAAAAACAGATTTGAAAAAAATCCCACACTGTTGATATGTGTGTTTGACTATTTCAACTACCACCGATAAATTTGGAGATTTAAAAAAAAATAATCCCAAATATGGTATATAGAAGTGAGTATGCCTGAAAAAAAAATGCAATCATTAAGTTTAAAAATGATGGCAATTGACAACAAGCTTCTGATTAATTTCTGCTTTAGTAAAAAAAAAGTGGGAACTGCATTAATGCTTTGTTGCATGTTTCCAAAGTATTATTACGGCACTAGAACATGCCATTACATTGCAAGAGTCAATATTAAATATTAGCTCTGATAAAAGTTATGTATAATTGTTTCACTTCTACACAAAAAACAACGGAAAGATTTCAAAATTGAATAAAGAAAATAAAGAATGCTGATTTCGAATTAAATTCAGAAGTGAATTGAAGAAATTGCCTCCTGCTACCAAATTCGCGCATAAAATCTGAAAATGTACCTTCGGAGAAAATTCTCCTTTTTCTAAAGCTGAAGTCAGACAACTTGAAACGTATATGAATCCATACATACAAGTATCACAGAATCGTTAATCCAGCGAATTCGCTTTGATGTGTGGATTTTTTTAAAGTATAGAACATTAATCTTTTGTAGTTACTTTTATTCAAATGGAGAGTACATTTTATAAACTTCTTGCTAATAAGTATGGCAACCGAAACTGGACTTGATAAAATTCAAACATATACATACACAATATGATACATTTACCATGATTCAAAAAATGCTCAGTGGTTTCATCATCAATAGATCTTGTTCGTTATATTTTCAAGAGACAATGTAATCCTTTTAGATGGAAATGAGCACTGTAACGAAACACCGTTTTTTTGTAATTAAGATTAGGTGGTTTATCCAAGCCTGAAAAACAGCACCTTTACAATGCAGCATGGAATGATGTGTCCGTATCAGAAATGTGACATCTTTTTCGGGCAGAGAGAAATATAATATATTTTTCAAATATTGCATGTTCTTTTTAAGATCTTTTTCTCGCCGTCCATCGTATTTTTAAGCAATTTTGGAAAATTCGGGTATATATGGATTCAAACAATGTTTTACGAGATAATTAATTTCTGTAGCCGATGCTAATACTCTACGAACATATTACTTATGTTTATTTCCCTTACAGTCTTCGTTGAGCTGTGGAATATTTATACATAATAAATATATTTTTTAATGTTTCACGAAAAATGTAAATAAATTCCGTAAAAATCTAGATTCTCAAGTAGTTATTTATTCATTTTAATTTCATTATTAATCTTCAAAAACCGAAACAATTTTCTTGTGTTAAAATTAATCCGATATTTTCACATATCTAAAGGCCTCGATAAATTTCTGCAATAAAACCTTCTTCTCATTTTTTATATTCTACTATTTTAATAATATAATTGATACTCTGAAGATACGACATTTTTAATTTGCTTATAAAACATCGATCTTTAATAATTACGATCAAATTGAATTTTTAAAATATTTTAAGACATCATTTTCAAAGTTTCAACTTTTTACAAATAAAAAATAATTTGTAATAAACATTTTTGTGATAAATGTTCATTTCTCCTATACATACGTGATTACAATAAAAAAAGTTAGTTGATCAAATTTATCCAGTCGTAGATATAGAAACTTTCATTACAAATGAGAAAAAATACATTAGTAGAGGTGGTTTCAAAATTGTCTCCATAAAATGAAAAAGTAAGTTAGATATGTATATATATATATATATTTATGTTATATAATTATTTATAAAGGTTTAATTTCAATTTTTAAAATTTCCGATAAATATTTGGTGACCGCAATGTGTTCCACAGTGCTATTTTAATGATTCCATTTCCTGTCATCAGAATTCCATGAATAAGGTATTTCAAACCTTGTTCGTGCGATTACAAAGAGTAAAAGTTTTTGTCGATGACTGATTTCAAAGATAAAGTATTTTTGTATTTTTGCAATGTGCACAGTTGTTCTAAGTTTCATCTATCATAGTTTACAAATAAAGGTCTATTTAATTTTTCCCGTATATTAAACGATTTTACTGAAAATTAACATTTTCTTTATAAAAGAATGCATTGTGCACACCTTGGACTTTCTTATTTAAGTAAGAAGTAAGTGACTAATGCAAACTTTGCTTTGGTAAATCCGGCAATGTTAATATTAAGCAGAGAATTCGGGAATGCCAGCTACTGGTTAATCTAATCATATTTAGATTACTTCAGTTATAGACCCTCCGAAGTTTTTCAATTTTCTTTATACATAAAGTTAAAAAAAGCATGGATCTTTTGTTTATAATTGCGTAATGTGAATAGGTTTGAACTCTATTTAACTGCATTTTTTGGAATAACATTCTAAAGAGAGATATACTCATTAAAAACATCTTCAAAAAGTAAAAGTAATAGTGTTTAATAATCCCAATTAGAGATTTCAAAGAGGTTATCAGCATCTACTGATTTTCAGAGCTTATTTATTCCTGAAGCTGGCCCTTGTACCAATGTCAGAAGAAGAGCAGAATCCGTATCGGTATTTCAAAGTGCGATTCCAGCTTAGAACAAATGCTTTTATTTATTTACTAAAAATGTGGACAGCAAGTTTATGAGACGCAACTCAAGGATACCGTCGTCATTGTAAGTTTCTGAGGATTGATTGTCAATATTCAGAAGTAGGTGTTTAATTTCATTTTTGAAAAAAAAGAAAAAAAAACTAAAACGTGACCTTGTACCGTTGCACCTTGACCTTGATACTTGAAAAACTTGATAGAGTTCGTTCTACAGTTCAGCCACAAACCTGATACCTTTTTTTCAGAAAAAATATAGAAAATATCGGCTATACTTCAAAAGCGATGTGTTTTGCTGGCGTTCGGTACGTGAAATCGTTCGTTTTAACTTTAACATACAGTATTTCATAAATACAAAGCTTCTTGATGATTATATAGTTTATGATATCAAATGAAGAAGAAGTATGAAAATACCATCTAATGTTTACAGTAAAATTTATTTTTAAAAGTACATATTGGTTTATGTATACATAAAATGTAACTAAATTTTAAAGTACGAAATAAACCTTACTATTAAGAGTTTTCTTTAAATTCAAAACTGCAAACCATCAAATGCCCTTATTGATCCGGAAAGTACTCATTGAAAAATACTATTATTAAAAAGAGCACTCAGAAAAACTGGTATTAGAAAGTAAAGTTAATAAAAACTTAATACACATAAAATGACTTTATGCATTTTACTATACAAAGTTTTTATTAAATTCAATCCTATTAGTTTTCCAAATTTTATCCTGTTAGCATTTTTTATAAATTCCTTGTGATACATCGATTTTATCATTTTTTTCTTATTTTTACATATAAATATGAATTCATTTCTTTTTAAAAATATTTTGTGGTGACACACAAGTTGATGCATTTTACTAAATACTTGTGAGAAACAACACAATAATCAATGGAAACAAAATAATTAATTGGAAAAAAGAATATCAACGGGATGCGACATTTTAAAATATCACCAGCTGTTAGGTATTTAAGTTATCTAGAATGCTTACCTAAGATGGGTAAGAGGAATGAGGTAGCAAATGGCAGTACAAAATAAACAAACTTTGAAATGTTAGAACAAGCAAGGAATACTAAATAAAACTTGTAATTAATACCATGTCTGATATATAAGGAATCAAGATGCTAATAAATAAAGCGATTTTGGCATTTCTAATATTTTTAAATGAAAAAGTTTTAAATTCTTTTGAAAATAAAAATATGATTTAGTAATTATTAGATGCATTATAAAATATAACTATTAGGATGCATACTGTCAACAAAAATATAAACTTATCACAAATTATTATTAATAATAATATTATTATCATTGTTATTACTGATAATTCGAAGTGCTTTAAAAAACATATCATAACAGTCTAAAAATTCTAGATATGTCTACAATAATGCAATTTTTAAATAAATAAATAAATATTAAGAATTAAACTTAGAAAACTTATTATTCCTGTATATTTTTAAATCAGTGTCTACTGCAGCACATCATTTTTTTAAATATTTTCATTTCTTACATCGACATTACTTTAATGATATTGAAACTTGCTATTGCCATTACATACAATTTTTGATGCTTATCTTTTATTTATGTGTATTCATTTAATTAAGGAAATTTAATTATTTTCATTGTTATAAATAATTCACTCATCTCTTTTTCTTGAAATTTAAACCTACCTTTAGTTTTTCGTTAGAAAAAATGATAATTTGAACAGACTATTATTTTACCTTAATTAAAGAAAGAATGAACTTATTAATGACATTAAATATTTTTTCAAGGAGTTTTTTATGAGTAATAAAATCTAATCTTTCACATTTTTAAAGACATTGACGTATTTCACTAAGCAAGACAATGTTTATTATTTTTTAGATATAATTAATGGTGAATACATAAAAAGTTATAACCTAAAAGGAAGCAAAAATATTTTGAATATGTTAAAAATATTATTCGACCGTAAGATAGCTTTCTATGTATTTTTTTGATAAGTAAAACTGTAATATGCCCATGACTTTTTTTTCGGATTCAATAACACTTGAAAATTATCCAAACGAAAGGAATAAAATTTAATAATATCGTATGTAGTTTCTGAATTTTAACTATATGTTCCGATTCTATATTCAAAGTTTTGAATAGCTTGGGAATTTTATTTAAAGTAATGTCATTCATCAAGCAGCACTGTTAAAGTCGATTAACATGAAAACTGCTCTAGTCACTAAACAATCAATTTTAATAAGACTATTTATATATTTCTGGAATGTAAATAAAATATGATTGGTATTATAAAATGTTTACTGACGGCAAACTTGTTGGTTTCGTGTTCTTCAAGGACAGCTATATGATATTAAATTCTAAGTACTATAAGTGCGTATTTAGGTTGTACGATATAAGACACACCGCATTGACAACTATTACTACAAGTACTCCAGGAATTCTAAGCGTCATCAGTTCGTTTAGACAAGATAAGGTTAATTTGTTGGTGAGCGTTCGAAATTGAATTTTCTGAGAATTTGGCAGTGCGTTTATTAAGTTTAGGGAAGTAAGGGAGAACAGTAGTACCATTAATAACTTGAGGTTGCGTGAGATGACTTTACACGGTTTATTTCAGCGCATTATCGATTACTGAAGAATTGTAGCCTCTGTCCGCGGCAAAACCAGCCGTCATCGCTAAACATTGTTGTAATACCGACCATAGTTTTAAGTTTTGTTCAGCTAGACTTATTTGGAAACCTTGTTCCCCATGTGATTTAGGTTTCCTAGAAGCTTTAAATATCTACGGAAACATAAGTACTCTTGTTAATGTTGATTTTGCTGTTCCTCCCTTTTCTGAATGTTTGAAATCCCTCTGTTCTCAGTTACCTTGCTTTTCTGCTTTCCCTTTGGCCCTCTAAAATCCCCATCTGGATCTCTGCTTCCCTACTGGCCCTCCTAAACACTATCTTGTAACCCTACTTTTTCTATATAAACAGAGCAAATTTTTCAATTCTTATTCAAGCATTGACGGCGGCATCTTATAAATGCCGAAAACGGTCTGTTAAATTAGTTTTCGTAGTGGTGCTTTTATACGTTGTCTATTACTGATTTTTTACCTTCTGTGTGAAGCTACGTTTTTTTTTCACTTAATAAAGGTACGCATATATTGTCTTTTTGATTCCAAATATAAAAGAGCAAGCATTTAAATCGTGAAAACTCCAATTTCTTACGAGCTAGTCATTTCTTGTTATAATAATTTCTTTCTAATGTGATTTCTTGGAACATAAACACTAAGGTATAATCAATCTAATTATAAAAACACATAGAATTGCGGTTTTACATATTTATTATGCAAAAATACAAAATTCTCCGATACACATTGTTTTCTATGATATATTAAACAAAGTGCTTCATGAGCATCACCAAGATTTTACTAAGAACAAAGAAAAATCAGTTCTCAATGAAAATAAATATACCAAAATGAATCAAGTCAAATAGGAACTGGTTTTCTATCCAGTTTAGACAGTCTACGTATATTAGATTTAATATGGATTGTAAATTGTAAATATTACAGCAAAATCACGATCATTAATATTAAGTTGTATAGTAAAACGGAGGAAATTCTCCACTTTTAATGAAGTTTCGCATTTTCTGTCCTTTCCCCAATGTTTAAAGAAATTCGTAAAACAATTCTTTAAATTAATTTAACCAAACAAATTGTCAAGAGATGTGTTGTAATCGCGAAACTTTTGGTATCCCGATGATGACAGGAAAAGTGATTTTAACCATCTCTAAATTTACTTTGGCAAGTTTATGATTGACGCCTCAATGTACGTAAATATTTATCCACACACTTATGCATTTAAGATATATTTTGACCTACCGTGAATCTAGATTTGAAATTAAGTTTTGAGAAAAAAAAATAAGATAATGGGTAGCCAAATAGGAATTAATGATGTTTTTTTTTCGTTTCTTTCCTTTCTTCCATTTTTCTCTTTTAACATATGTACGTAGAATGTTGAAATTTTACATTTAAGATTATTTTTACATCTGGTTGCGCAACTCTCTTTTTGATTGAAATCGATTGGGTAGTTAATTCGCAGGGTCAAACCCTAAATGACTTTCAGTACATCATGGTGCATGGGCAGCATCAAAACATTGAGACTGCGATCAATCAACATTTTCCCAGAATATCTCCTACTGTCAAAAAGCTTAGAGTTTTGGTGAAATATCACTAAATTTGGCACATTAAAGAAGTTTTCGAAACTGCATGCCGTTTTAAGTGCGCCAAATCTTAATATATTTAAGCATTCATATTTTCATTTCAGGAGAAATAAGATTATATGATGTGCATAAAAATATAGGCATATAAGTCACGCAGAGTCTTCATCTAATTCAAGCACCAGGTTTTTTTTTAAATTTTTTTTAACCATTTATTTTATTAGTACCGTTGTTTATGAAAATGCCTGTTATTTTTTTATATAATATTGATTTTGAAATATTATAATAAGTAATTCTTTCCTTTTTATGATTTCATTATGCAATGCAGTAACGTTACTTAACATTTTAGTTTTTAAAAATATTTTTATAAAACTATTTTAATGCGATTTAAATGTATATTTTCTATCCTTAGTACATTTCCGAAAATAATTTTGAAATGAATACCTCGAAACATTATACTTTTTTTATAAAAATCATTGCATAAAATTAGTTAAAATACATTTTTTCCTAGAATGCTAAATGTCTATCAAGTTTCCATCGGGTGACGCATGATTTTTTAGTTATATTGATTTTATACAGCAAATCTTTTGCTTAAATGCGTTACTAAAATAAATAAACAAATAATTTAAAAGTTAAAAAAAATGTTTAAAAATATTTGATGTAAAAAAAAAGCCAGTAAAAGAGAAGTCTCATTTATCTCACATAAGAAATAAGAGTAACGTTATTCGGCAATGAAAGTTTATTATATTTAAAATATGAACACGTATTTAGAAAAAAGGTATAGTTCATAAAGAAATAGTTCATAAAATAGGTATCTCAAATATTTGTAATAATAGTACAATCAAAGCGTAAATATACATTTTAGATTCCTTAATTAATAGTTACAGTAAGAGAAACTTCATTAAAAGCTTATATTTCCCTTATCCCATAGTATTCTACTGTATATCTAGTAAGTATTTTACAAACACTGAATAATCATTCCGAGAACAGGAACAAAACATTTATTCTACGAACGACTATGATTCCTACAAATTTGAAATTCTAATGGCTTTAAAAATTAACAATTGTGTTAGTAATGATGTAAACATAATAATATGAATGTGTTTTTTATTAACAATGAAAAATTACATTCAGTTAACAAATTAATATCGAAGAAATAAATTTTGTATCAGGGAAAATTTTTTTGAAATGCGTTCTGCAAACATAATTTTGCAATAAGCCATGTACTCGTACATTTTATAATTAATGTTTTTGCTGAGTAATAAAATAGCCTGTAATTTTAGGCAAGAAATAAAAAAGTGATTTTTAAGAACATTAGATATGTTGATTGATATTTTAAAATGTTTAATATATATATATATATATTTATGCTTATATATAAATATTTGTTAAGGAAATATATCTCTTATATCAGTATTATAATTTCTTATTTAAAAACAGTAATATTTGCTCTATTAAACAATATACATTTAAAGTTTATCAGAAAAATTTAATTTCGTATACATGTTTATCCTAGCTTTCGTTAACAGCATTACTCTCAGAGATGTACAGATTTCTGAATTTTCAAAAACAAACGAAAGAAATGGCACGATTCAATGCATAGGCTAGGGGTAAAATGGGTCAAAGTTGGTATACCGGAGAGTTTTGTCAACAGTAAACGTCGGAACAGGAAATTTATAAAACGAAATTAAATAAAATCAACAAAATGAAGAACAACATAAACATCCTCTAGAGCTCAATACTAAAATATGTCCAGATAAAAAAAAATAAAAGAGATTTCCGGAAGAAACTGCTCGGCGTTTAGCACTAGCGAGAGATGTTTCTACAGTAAGGAGAGTTTTTGTGATATTTTTGTTTGCGTGTTTTTTACCGAGACTGTGTCAATCTGGTGTTTCAGATTTTCAGCATTACAAAATAAACACCCTTTATTTCGTGCCAAAAGAAATTTGCTCTTTTATGAACTAGGACCCACAGACAGATGAATGTGGGCCTGATGCCAACTCATAGCAGAAAGGCTAATTATTTAAATTAACCTTATATATTTGATTCACATAATCTCAGGAATTTGATAAAATGAACAGTGTATTTTATAAAAAAATAAAATTTATTCCTGTGACTTAAAAAATCCTCAGGGTTTCCACCGAAATGCAGGAAAATAGTGATGGTAGAAACAAAAACGTATGCCATTGAAGAATATTCATGATTTATTGTAATTTAGTAACTTATTTTTTAATGCATGGAATTTCTTATAGAAAATATAGTTCTAAAGATTCTTAACTGCCTTCAGTCCGCACTCGGCAATTAACGTAATAATTATTTATATATATTTTTTTCCCTTTTTTCATCATAAAAGTTTTCAATTGACACCAGTTTGATATAAAAATGTATCACGTAGAGATCTCTTTTTTCATTGAAAAGTGCTGTACTCATAATAAAAAATTAAAATAAAACAGCATTTTGGTAGTGATTTGAAAACTGATAACTCCCGTAAACTTGTATAAGTCGATTCTAATATATGATAAAGGATCTCTTCTAGATCTAATTATGAATTCTTTAGGGCAAAACATTTAAACAGCCTCTTTCTGACGCATAAACAATTAGGAAAAAATATATTTATGCCATTTTTATTTATTTTTACAGTCATGAAGTAGAACATGATGAAAAAACACGGAATTTGTTCTTTCCATAATGAATTGTTTTTCTCCAACCATAATAGAAATTGGCTAGGAGAATGTAGAGTTTGCATATTTGAAATTTAGCACTTTCAACCCTGCTGGCACAACACTAGCAGTATTCTTCACAAATGCTTTAAACGCAGAGCAGGTTCCCTGTTCTACTCAAGTAGTTAGTTTTTCGTACACATTAAATTTTAAAGATTATACCAAAGACGTTTTTTTATAGTCTAGAAAGTGAAAATTATTCATAATGTAGCCTCACTCAACAAATGTAACTCTAAGGAGTAAAAATTGTGTGCAGTTTCCGTGAATGGCCAGAACAACAGCGAGATCGCTTGGAAAGGATTTTGAATGCATTTTTGGAGTATGGCAGTCCATGGTGCCTTCCGGTATTGCAGAATTTGATCAGGAGTAGCAGGGAGAGATGTATGCAGGTCCAGTCGTTTTCTATCTATTGGCCAGGCATTAACTTTGCGAGTATATCTCTCAATGTTTAGTGACTGTGGATGTACAGAAGTGTGAGAGAAAAAATATGCATTACCCGAAACTGTAATGAGCTGTGAAGGACCAATATACTAATGCATAATTTAAGGGTTAAGCAATCTCTCTTTATGGTGTCGCCAGATTTCGATTCGAAATGGGAATAGTTATGGCGTTATAGAAATAATCATCATTTATCTGTCATTACAATATTCAGCAATTCTTCCTTTTATATAGGGCGTTCATCTCATTATTTCAAACGAGAATTCTAGAGTCAAATTTATTCATCCAGATAAGTTTCTGTTGACGTTTATCTGGATGAATCATGGAATTGTTCGCATAGAACTGGATGCCATGTATGATAAGTGCCGACACAGATTACCTAGAAAATGTCTTTTTTCATATTCTGTGATGTTTGACGTTTCAGTAAGATCCATTATTCCCGAAAATCTTTCTTTGCTCACTTGCGTTGGTGCGACGAGAATGATGCATCCCGACTGCATCTATTGATCGCATATTTATCACTGTATCGTGATAAAGGTCAGACACAAGAACACATTGCTCAAATGGGTAATCTTCAATTTGTTTAACTGCAATCCTTTCTCGATGAAGCGCACAAACTTGCTCTATCGATGACAGTATTTTTCTACAAAAAATACTAAAGATTTCAAAGAAAAAAAATAATTCTTTCACCTAAAATGACCTATTAGACATTTTTTTTAAAATACTTACTGGCCACACTGTGGTCATCCAAGATATGTGCCTTCGCGGACATGCTAATGATCTGCCCATTTTATCCAATTATACTAACAACAACTTGAATGAATAACCTATTCTAGATAGTGGTGTTTAACGAACACGACATACGTGTGGTTTACATTTCAGGCGTTTTGTGTACTTTCTTCCCAGTTTTGCAAATTTAAAGGCCAGCAGTGTAAAAGTAGCTTGAAATCTCGTTCTGTGCCTCCTTAAGTACAGCTGCGAATTTACATACTTTTATACTCCCACCAAAAATTAAGTATTTGAATAAAAGAAGATACTTTCATATTTGACCTTATAATATCGTGGGTAATAAAAAAAGACGTTTGATATGAATTTATGAAGAATACCGCCAAATTAATATCAATATGCAAGAATACTTTTTTTTACCGTTCTAAAATAAAATTTAGAATAATTAGTTGTCTGACCCAAATAGTACATCAAATTTCACATAATAAAAAGAAGTATTATAATTGAGTTCAAAACTTCAAGTGTATGTATCGATCTATTATTTCTAAAAACAAACCCAATATTTGGTATTAATGGATATGAATAGAGATTTGTTATCTGAGCAACAAATGAATTGTAGGCTAATGGGTTGCGAGAGAATGCGAAATGAATACCTTTTCAATGCGCAATAAATATATATAAATATGTAATATATATTTAGCAATAAGTTATAAAAATAAAGAAATATAAGTTTTATTTTTTATAACTTATTACTATATTCTTGCGATGAATGTAGTATTAATAGTCAGTAGCAACCAACTTGCTGTATTCTTGCAATGCATGGTTCTTAGCATTTTTTCTGTTGTTGTTAAAAGTATGCGTGAATCATTTTTTTATTAATCCTCAACTATAATTCTGAAATATTTTACGAATATCCTATAACATTACTCTCCTAGTCAATAGAAACAATTAAATGTTCTGTATGCTTTTCATGACCTCTCTCACATGCTTCAAAATATAAATACGACTATTATTTTCTTTAAAAATGCTTCTTTTAAAAAATGTGTCGCTCATTTAGCTATTAAAATGTATTTAAATAGTTTGATGAAAAGATAACACATATTAACATTTCTCCGATGAAATTTGTACTGAAAAACATAAAATAATCTGTTTTCCCGTTTAGGGATTAACAATTTGGAAGATATACTAAAATACGGCTCAAGCATGTAATGTAAAATTGATTTCTAAAACTAATATAAGAGTATCAAACTATGAGAGATTAGAAATTGGAGTACTATTTTTAATTAAAACTGACGAGATTCTCATAGATGCATTAATTGTAGAGAGATGAAGAAGAAAAACCCAATGATAAATGACTTCATCCAACTACATCTAAGCAGAGTGTAAGTCCGAAAATTCTAACCTCAAACGTCTGAATTTGTTTAAACTGGTTTTTAATACAAACGTTTCTTTATTTTTCTATGTGATTTTATGAACAGTAGGATTTGTATTTAAAATAAACAAAAAATTCATGTTTCTGGTATGATTAATTTAAAGTTAAAAAAAATATTTTTCTGAAATAATGATGATAATGACAACGCATGTAGTATCATAGTTTTGATAAACTCACCTTTAAAACGCCAAAGCTTAGTGATATGTTGAGCTTAATATTTTCTTGTGTTATGAGAAAAACCTGTTTTATTATTATTCTCGCATGCATTCTCCATACTTATTATTTTTAATGATAAAGTATTTCCTTTCAGAGATATTTTGTTGCACTGAAATTTTTATCTAACAAAATATAAGTCATGCTGAACTGTGAACGCAATCATATTTCATTACATTTTGACGCGACTTATTACACTCGCTAGTGCTTCTAACTTTACATTTATTTGTTACGCGGCAATTTCAAAATACATTTTTTAAAATGATTTCAGGGCAGTAAGCAAAAAGTATAAGCAAAACAAACTCCATGTGCCATACATATCCAGCAGAGTAATGCGTAATTAACGAAAAGTTTATTATTTCTGTAACATTTTTTTTTCGAAAAATCGTAGGAATTTTGCATTGCACACAGTTACAAAAAACGAAATAGTACTTCTTTGAAGCCGCATAAGATGAAAACATATGGTTAACATATATTGGTTAAAAAAGTAGCACCATGTGGCTTGGGTAATGATACTGATTGGTCCTTTGGTGAATTAAAAAACTAAGACATTGAATAAACTGTAATTATGTGAAACTAGATATGATGTTGATTGATAGCTCGAAAGGTATACTTTAGCTAATATATTCTAATATGAATATCTTATTTTCAGGCATATTTAAAATAACCCCTTAGCATTAATGTATTTCAGATTTTTAAAACATGTAATTTAAAAAATAAAGCATATTTTTGTGAAAACACTCATTAACAATTGCAGTATAACACATTAATGTGGTTTAGTAGAACTTTTACATTTCTTCCCTATAATCTTACGACAATGATGAGACAATACAGGTATTTTTCATTACGAAATTTTGTAAATAGATTCTAACGTACATTTTAAATGTTTAGTAAAATGTTGAATTACAATCTTAATCAAATGTAATTTTAAAATCTAAAATTTTTAAAAAATATATATTTTATAATCTGAGTTATTAAAATACAAAATATTTTTAACACTCAATATTTATTACACATTTTTCAATCATAAATTGATCCTTAGACTTTATAGCCTTTGACTGCTTGAATGGTAAAATAAATGTTGAAAAATTTAATTGAGACACATTTAAAATTTCACAGTATATGATGATCAGTGTTGCAAGTCTAAAACAGGCATTTTACAAAGTCGAAAGATACCTCAACACATAATAAACTGCAGAATTTAAATTAAATAGGGCATATTTTTTAGCAATGATTATATTTTACTATTTTGTATTGATTATATTTAGATTATAAAATAACAAACAAAATAAGATATTTTTTCCGATTTTAATTGATAAATAAAAAAAAGGGTTCAATTCAAATTTTTTGCACATAATTTAAAAGTTTGTTTTTAGGTAGTTTTCAAATTTAAATTTCTTTTTTTTTCTCAAAAAGTTATTATGTATGGACAGATCCAAAAGTTCTAAAATTTATTCTGGAAAAAGATATACACGGATAACTGAATTACGTTCATTCAGAGTAGGCAAAATGCCCGTCGAAACTTAAAAGTCATAAAATTAACTTTTAGAAAATCATAAAATCGCGCGTAAAACAATTGAATTTAAGAAGAAGGGGTTTGGAGGATTAGAATTTCACGTTATGGTAATATTTATTTGTGTTTAGAAAGAAAATAAATAAATAACACAAAAAATGCTTGATTTATCGGCACTTATTTTTTCCACCTTAAATTCCCAGTCCTGTCAATGCTAACAAAGTCGTACTCTGTCGTAACTCTGTAACACATTTATTTTCCGGTTGCTATTAAATACTGAAAAAATACTAGTAAATGTGTACTTGTCAATGTCTGAAATTTAATTTATTTATTTGTACTTCTATATTCACGTGACCAAGCTTAAAATATATATAACTATTACTTAACTATAAACTATATTTTTTATTTCGGTTATCTTTACAGTTTTTATGAATTTATTACATTTTTACGGACTTTAGGCTTAGGACTTTATTGATTTTTACGGTCCATCGTTTAGAAACAGACCATTAGTTTAACTACATCTACGATTTGTATAATTATTAAATCTCAAATTTGTTTTCCATACCGGAAGTGAATATGAATTGAAATAAAAATAAAATCATGAACAAGAATTATTTTTAAATTTGAAAAAAATACTCCTAAAAAATTAGTAACCTGTGATATCTTATTATTATGAAATGTTTGAAAAACCTTTTATTCAATGCATATGAATGTACCAGTTTCACAACACTAGTGAAGATACACCTTAAAAACTAAAATACACTTTAAGGATTTTTTAATTCAAGTTATGTCATTTAAAAAAAAATATTAGTATAAGATATATGCATAAGTAAAATAAAAATTGCAAAACATGTTGAAAAATACATTATGGTAAACAAAATGTGATAGAGGATTGAACACTCTTTGGAAAAATAACGGCATTGTAGACATGACAGATACTTAAGATTTAAAGCATTAAGAAAGTACCTTCATCAAAATTACATTATATGATTGCTAGTTAAGTTATCTGTGTTTGTTGCTTGTGAATGAGTTGAATTAAATGAGTTTATTCTTCATTGTCAACATGTCTTACTCTTTTAATATATCTTCTATCTTATTGTCTTTTGATATAACTGCAAAAATATCTTTTAATCACATTTTTCAAACGAGCAAGTAATCAGCTAATGAAAATACTGCCTTAAAATACTTTTTTCGGTTGTTTTTATTTAACCCATGAGATTTTTAGTATGCACAGCATATTTTATAAATCCTATGATATATATGTCTTTTTTTTATATAAAATATATTTTTTAAAATATTACGATCAGTTCAAAAAGAAACAACTGAAAGTAAAATTTAGATTCAGTCTCTGAGCATTATTTAGAATAATATAAATGTGGTGAATTACTACTACACGAGTAATACCATAAACTGTTTATAAACAAATATGTGTTCGCGCTTATTCGCAAGTATTGAATTTCTTCGTAGTTTGAATGTTTGCAAATGTATCTTGTTATTTAAGCAAAAAATTCGGTGTTCGAAAAAAAAAATCTTGCTATCTCTATCTAAATGTTTGTTAAGTATTTTTGAATTTAAGCGCTCCTTACTTTTATACTTCAAATACAGATACAATTTAAAACTAATATTCAACATACAGTTTATAATAATCGCTCAGCATTATATATAAAATGATTCGTTTATACTTGTAAGATGTTTGTATTACTTCCTGCAAGTACATTATTATAGTTGAAACATTTAAAATTCTGTCGATTCACAATGATAGAATTCCTGATATTGAAAACAGTTGAATGTTTTTGATTTGATTTAGTATTGATCACAAGAATAGTGCTTGCTTTTTAAATCATTGCTATAGATTAAAGATGAATGTTGTTGCTTTTTAAAAATATTTTTATACTTTAACATACAAATACAGCAGCTGCAGTATTATTCTAGTATTGTTATATCAAAAGTATTGAATAAATATTCCCCGTTATTTACTAGTTATTCTAATGTATATGAAGTCCATGAAAGAAACTCAAATCTATGAGATGCTGCATTTTCTTCTGCGGATAAATGTATTCAAATCATCGATGTGCTAGATATTTTAAATTTAGTTCACTAACCATTTTTGTTATGCTTAAAATCCAAGCTTACTTATAGGGGAGTTTCCGTGCATTTTTCTAGGAACACTGATTAATATATTGCAATTCAGCGTTTTTGGTGGCTCCGACGTCCTACATTTTATTCTCTTCTGCAATAAGCCAATTTATTTGATAGCAATCCATGAACTTTGTTGTTATTTCACCTGTATATATATATATAAAGTAACAATTTCTGTAGCCTGATACCTGTTATCGGTAAGCACCATCATTCAGATAGGTAGAGCCATATTTTCAGTACAATTTAAACAATTTTAAAATTGTTATTAGAAATGATAGTTGCAACTTTAGCTTTCGTGATTGATGCAAAGCTTCCTTTGCAAATGCAAATGCAAAGTAATAATTACTGAAAACATTTAGCTCAGTATTCAAGAGTTGAGCATAAATATACTAGTTTCAAAACGAACAGATTCACCTATGAAATTCGGCAGAAAACGCAATGTTTAAATATAATTATAATTTTTTTTACAAACTGCACGTTAAAAGTTTAACATACCTTTAAAACTAGAATATGCAAAATAGTATTTTAATACATTAGACATTTTCATATATATCCTACAGTTTTTGAACAGGTTCACAATTCTTAGCATCTCTTAAAGTTATTTATTTTTTAAATTAAGCTTCTTTAATACAGTTAATTCCCACTCTTTCGGTTTAAAAACATCGGAATCTCAAGTTTCTGAGAAAATTATTCCAGAAGAAACTTCAGAATTACGTTTCTGGGGATAAAAGTGACGTAAGAATTAAAATAATGAATTTGAAAACTGTGTTTAAATGTTTTGGTGCTATGCGTCATCTTTCCGACTAGAGTTTTCTGGACACTGCACTGAATTAGCATTTTGCTTAGCAAAATGAATAATTTTTATGAAACAAAAGCTTAAAAAAATATCCTAGTCTATGTTTAACGAAGGCTTATGATTATGGTGAAGAATTAGTAATAGTTTCATGATGTGTAGATGTGATGTACAAAAAGGAAAAAAAAATCATTTGATGTACTTTGAACACAACAAGCCTCTTCCTTCTCATCTCATGTACCATTATTAAATTCTCTTGGCTAAAAAAAAAGTATTCTCTAATGACATCTTCATGAGACGACATCAGTCGTAATGACATATTTTTTCTTTAATACAGATTTAAAAGCGCATGCACGCAGGTGAAGCAAAGAAGTAAAGCTGTACCGAACGATAAGTCCTTTTGCGTTTTTGAGGAAAAGTGCAGTAAGGCAGCTTCTGTGCATTGAGCAGCTAGTGCCAGAATAAGCGCCTGCCGTGCTGCGATATGATGACCAACATTATCTTAAACCTCTCACACAGCATCTCACGAAATCCACATTTAAATTATCTCAAAAGATTGTAATATTCCTTATTGCAAGGAAAAGTCAACTTCCCGAGTGTGCATGGCTAATTTGCTGAAAATTAGTGCAAGATGTAGGTTTGTCAGCACTAGAAGCTTGCATAAATGAATTTTAAAGAAAATCACCATAGTGAGAATTTTTGAATGAAAAACGGAGGGTAAATCATACAAGGTGCGTTTGGAACGTTCGGTGAATGGTCCCATATTTCAAAACTTCGCTTGTTAGGATGTTGCGCTCACGTGCACACAGGGAAGGGCGCGGCAACTTATGTCCAGTAGCGTTCAAATACCGACAGTTAAGTGGAAGTGCAAGTTATGACCAATAACCCATCAGTCAGCGAACGATTATCCGTGCGAATGGAGCATCGCATGTACAGGAAAAGAAATGGAGACGCATGATATGTTAATGATAGAGTACGATGTGGAAGAAGTAAACAAAAAGTGCGTTTCTGAATGGTTTAAACGCTGTAGAAACAAGAAGGGTGGATCTCTTGAATCTCTGAGGATGGATCTCTTGAATCAATTTATGAATACCCTGGATATGGTACCTGCAGAGTTCTTGTTTCCCTACACAAAGAAGTCCTAAAACGTTACATTTTGCCCGTACTGTGTTGCACTTACAACAGAAACAACTAAGTGTGACAATCGTGGCTCGACTGATTCCTAAACCAGTCGAAGTGTATTTAGTGTTTGTAAACAGTTTCCAGCGGCTATAGAACTCATCTCAGGAGCATGTTGCAGCTAACGTAATTACTTTGGAGATCAGTAAGAGTTTTTTCTGCTCTCTTGTTTGCTTTATTTTATAACACCATTCACCGAACTTTTTGGACACACCTTATGTATTTTAGTGCATGCTGTATTTAATGTGCTTTAGATATAAATTATTTAACATATATTTGGTAGTTTGTAAATAAAACAACCATGCCGTGAAGAAATAATCTTGAATTCTAAAATAAATCATACTACTGAAACAATCTTAGTAAATTTGAATTTAAGTGGAAGTACCTGAACGATCGCAATTGTTTACTTGTAGCTTTGGAGAAGTGACTATATTATTGAAAGCCTCCTCAATTTCCTTTTGCATCTAAAAAGTAATATCACATAGAAGCCAACTTTCCATTCCTAATTTATACTGAACAATTTAAGCTTAAAATAAGTTAAAGATTTTGATCTAAAAGAAAGTTGTTTCAAAATATTGGTGGAAAGTCTGCTGATAAAACTGGAAGAGTTGGCAGCTATGATAATATGTACCTTTCTTTAAACAACTAACGATAAATAATCTAAACATTTCTTGTAGGCTTTTAACTTTCAAGTTTAAAGATCACGATAAAAGTTTCCAGAATAATTAAGTAACATATGCGATCAATATTGAATTCTTATTCATGTTATTCCTTTAAAAATGTTGAATTTGTATAGTAAACTTTATTACTGCATGGACCTTATATGCTTTAAAGTAACTGAAAATAAAAATACAATTCATAAACGAGTAAAACATAAAAAAGACTAAGTATTTATTACAGTGATATAAAGGGTTTTGTTTGTTTTACTTCGTTTATTGTATTCTTAAAAGTATCAAGCAAAATAAAAATGCCTCCATAAAAAATTTTATTAAAAAAATATATGTAGTATTAGAAATTTTTAGTCTTTGGGGATGCCGCAATTAAATTAACTTTTTTTAAAAATTCCTTGACGCAACGTATTTTGCCCTTCGTCAAAGTTTTGTCTTTTTTCTTTGTTTCTTGACCATACAAAGTTAGCATGCTTGTTTAAATTTTTTTTTATATTTTAACAGCTCTGTTTTCATATCTAAAAGCACCGATGAGAGCGATTTTCAGAAAATAAAACTATAAAGTTTCGAGCCTACCTTTCAAACCTCAAAAATTTAGAATTTTATTTAGTTTAACATCCTCTACAAACATTTTCTATGTACTTGCTTTTAAAATTTAATTGAATAATCTCCATTTCTTTCTAGTAGTTTGGGTTTGCTTCAGTTTTAAAGTAATGGAGTGTTTAGGAAAAGCTTTATTATAATTGAAGGTTATCCAGGTAATTTCATTTTGATTTTTTAAAAAATAATTCTGAACTGACTCGTTTTAACACAAGATTTTGATTGGAAAACCGTTATTTATGTAAATGTAATTTCAGAGTATCACTGTTTTTGTTTTTTTTTTCTCCAGTAATCAAACTAAATCCGTTTCACAGTATAAAAAGGTTGGGAAACGCTTATTTGTTTGAGTTATTTATGCAGTATTTCTATGTAGACCATTGTCATCAAGCCATGAGATGTGGCGCCGAGAAGAGGCAAACACACGTTGACAGGACTGTGAAGGCAGTGAAAAGAATGAGGCAGACTCGGTCTACCACCATTCCAGCGAATTTCCACTCAGCTATAATGTCCTGCGTGGCGTCGTCATCGCGCATCCGCTGTGTAATAAAACGAATTTCGCGTAATATAGCCGCCAGTTCCCGCTGTGAGCTGAGACACGGTGTGACGGCTGGATTTGAGCTACTGTTCGGCACTGACGTAGGGGTACCCTCGATGCTCGGTCCTATGAGCTGCACGTAACCGCTCGTCGAACCTCCCCCAGATATGGTGCTTGCTGCTGCTGTGGCTCCAGCATTGTTGGGTCCGCTGCGTTGCAATCTGAAGTCATCGTCCATGTCCAAGACATTCGCCAGCAGGCTTTTGGAGGATCGCTCCTTGATGTCTGGAGACTTGGGTGTTCTTCCGGAAGCGAAGGCAGAGGCTTTCAGACGGGCAGTGATCTTGGCAGGACGGTGCATTCGCAAGATCCAAGGGAGCCACAGAAGAAACAAGGATTTGATCTGAGAAGAGAATAGGATGCAAGAGTTTGAAGACAGTTTGTGCAGAAGGTTTCATGCAGAATGGTTTTTTGCAGCACAATGAATACACAGTACATTTCTTCATCACTTTTGCATTCAAATCTTCTCTGCCCCGCATTTGATACTATGCCTTCGTTTAAAAAATTGTCTTGTTTTAAAATACTGACTTGCATATCAATTTTCTTAGTGTTCAAAGTTTTAATTCGTTCTTCTTTGAGCTTCGGAAATTCTTTCAATTTTTTGTCTATGTATGTAAATTCATATATTTTATATTTAAAAGCCATTCCCTTTTATGGATTTAAAAATGTCAAAGGATAAAATATTCTAAAATTTTGAGCTTTCTATTTCATAGTTATTCAATTTAGCTTAGTGATGTGTGTTCTCATATGCTAAAACAATAAGGCAGAGTAATTTAACTTATCATTTCAAGTTTGTATCATCTAACAAAGTTTTAAATGTACAGTTTATTCATTGCTTAAATTTGTCAAAACACAAAATTAACATTTAACACAATATAACTGAAATTACAGCACACCACTTTGTTTGCTTGATCTATAGCTATTGCTCTAGACACCTTATATTACCACGTTGTACCATGCACATCACTAAACTAATATTTTAGCATTATTACTACTGTTTCTTTTTAGCCTTTAGCCACTACATTTTTAATAATATTCAGGAACGGCAATCACAACTATTTACACGCACATATTTCACAGTTTTACAAGCAACAGTGTTAAACTCATCATAGCACTTTCAAATACACACAATTTGTATCGCTATGAAAGAAATTCATACGAGTATTTATAAACGAAATTTAATGAGAATTTCATTACTTTTCTTTTTCTTTTCCTTTAAAGCATTGACTTTTTATCACTAGTATATTTCGTTCTGGAATATCACAAAAATTGGTTTTACATACACTTTTTATATAAATAATATTGAGTACAAGAAATAGTAAGACGCATTTCTTAAAAATGCTTGTGATTTTCATTGAGATAAAACTTTCTGTTCTATGTTTCGTGATGAAACCATACCATTTTATAATCATAAAAACTAAACTTTTCGAAAAAATATTCTCATAAAAAGTAGCAAGAAACGAGTAAAACTAAAAGGTTTATTACTTTTTCTGAAGTTTATACAGATGCCTACGTGAATCATTAGCATATGCAAAGGAGGAAAAATCACGTAGATGAGTTACGTTCACATAATTACTCAGTCTGTTTTATATGCATATATATATATTTAATTTTATCAATTCTTTAGATTTTTTTGTGCTATTCAAAAAAATGATTTTTCAGAACTGATTGAAACCATACGGTACATTTTTTCTTAAAAGTTAGTTACAAATCAAAAGAAAAAAAAACGACATTAAAATTCTAATTGCAGTTGCTGGCCAAATTAAGGCATGTTTATACCTGAAGTTATGATGCGTAGTAATTACTGTACACAAGCATAAAAAGAAAAAAAAAACAGTGTCAAAGATGTCTTTCGAATCTACACTTTTAATTATACCCTCGCTGTAAAAATAAATAATACAGAAGAATCTAGCTACAACGATATCCTCTATAACGATAATTCTCTCTAATACGATATTTTTTCATAGTCCTGGCTGAATTCCCTTTAGATTAATGTAAAACAGTTCTCTCTATTACGATATCCTTTAAAACGATAATTCTCTCTACAACGATGGTAATAATTATCCCTTACATCACAATAACTCTCTCTACTACGATATATTTTTTTCTACGATGCATCAGAAGCCCAACTCATGCACACACATTGAAAGCTACACAAAGAAAGTCGAAGTAAAATGTGGTTGGAACGGGTTGGTCCACGCCTCTGCCAAAGAACGTCTTCTAAGTTTCGTTTTGTTGATGTAACACTATGGTAATGAGAAAGTGCATTTCTCGTAAGGTGGAAGGACAGTTGGAATTTACTGGATGACACTTCTTTGATTCCTATACCCCCTCTTTAAAAAATGGTCAAGGATTCCTTTCACCGGAACTGATATAGAAAACGATACGTTCTTGTCTGAACTTGAGTAAGAATTTTAACCTGCGATAAATCCTACCGAGGTCAATTATTACACGAGGATATTTTAAATTATTTATGAGTTTTGTTTACTTTAAAGTTTGTTTAGTGAAAATCGAAAGCAAATGGCTAAAAGAAAACAAATGTCTATCGAAGTGAAATTCAACATCATAAAAGATTTTGATAAAGGCATGAAGCAAGCTGAGGTTTGCAGAAAATACGGCTTTCACAGTCAATACGCAGTCAATGCGGACTTTCACAGTTGCCAATTTCCGATTTCTTTACACAGAAGTCAAAATAAATAAGTATAAATTAATGGGCATGTATTTTCAATTAATATCTAATACATTTTAAAAAACGCTTTTGCGGCATTCAGGCATTATTTATTTAGACATTATGTATTTGTTATTCAAATATGATATAAATAGTTATAAACTACATCGCCGCTAGAATCCCTGGCGAGGTGGCAAGGGTATTTAACTAACATTTGTTAGTGTTGGGAAAATTACCGAAAACTATAAACATGTTTTTCTCCTTTCATTTATTACATATTACTTGCGAGGGTGTGCTGAATGATAACAGAACACTTTCTGGTGACACGGCAGGGTATGGGATATATGAAGAACAAAATCTTTTCTTTCCAATATCGAGTCTCTCTATAACGATAATTCTCTTTACAACGATATATTATTTTGACCCCAAAATATCGTTATAAAGGGATTTCACTGTATTCTGAAAATTGGCGCTAGCACCTTTGGAACCAGATATTTAGTGTGCACGTATATAAAGGTGGCCAATCAGATCAGGGTTGCCAGATTGAATGTACCAAGTTAGGCTAAACTTCTAAAAAAAAATAGGACCAGAAAATTAAAAATTTGTTAAATGAAGTTTTATAAAAAAAGAAAGAAAGAAATAATAAAAGATAAGGGATTTTGTTAATTAACCGGTCAGTCATTATAATTTCAACTACTTATGATGCTTCTAAAGTCTTATGATTATAGGAATTGTAACATGACAACCGACCAAGGTATTTAATCCCAGCACTTCGGAATGCGGAAAGATTCCGAAAAAACAGAGTGGGAACAATTGCTTGAACTTCGCTAACTGTAATTTCAAGAATATGTCCACTCGCTACCCCTTTTACTCAAACCCTAAGATTCATGCGTGAAAGACTAATCATTCTTCGGCTGAGGATGGGATCGGAGATTGATTGACCTTAGAAGCTCAGTCTTTACCATTTACAGGGAAAACACTACAAGTAAAAGGGAATACCTTTTGTCTTGTAAAAATTGCTATTTATTTTCACACCAGAACAAAGAAAAGAATATTAAAACTACAAGCTGGGAAATTCAAGGATCCCAAAACGAATGAACTGCCGACCGAGTTGTATGGTGGGTAAAGCACCGTACTCCGGTTTCGGGTTCAACTCCCAGCAGCCGGGGTTCGATCCCCGACTGGGCGTGGTTGTACTGTCCGTCCCTTCGTAGGGGAGACGTTGGCCCACCTACTAGGTGCCCCCATAATAAAGTGGTCAACACCTTCGGGCCGTTGTCAGGGACAATGCCTAATCGGAAAAGTACCCGCCCGTTAGAAAAAAAAAAAAAAAAAAAAAAAGACTGAACTTATTAAAAGACCATCAATAAAAATTTACAGCCAAGTGTACTTTTAAGAGCGAATTGATCAAATTTTGCCTTAAAAAAGCCAATCTGGCAACTCTGAAGCAGATTCCGTGTTTGGAATCTATCGCTCACAAATCTCATAACCACAAGCTATCACGATCTGCTCTCATAAAATGAGAAAAAAATAAAGGTTAAGCTTATTAACAGATTGTAATGCTATCGTCTACCAGCAATTGTGTAGACATATATAAATCTAGGAATGATTTTATTTAAGATATTATTTAGCCAACGAACTATTATTTACCTTCATCTAGCAATGATATTTTCTTGCGTATCTTTTAGAATGGGCCGTAGCTTTTAAAAATCTAAGAGATACGCGTAGAGGTATTCATATTTGGAAGATGCATATATTTAATGTGACGTGCTTATCTGAGAAAATTTATTTCTAAGAATAATTTTTCAATATTCATTTTCAATATTCATCAAAAAAATTATTTCAATTTTTCAATAAGGAGTATTTATAAAATTTCTGCTTGTTTTACATGATTACTTAAAATTATAATGTTAGATAAAATAACAAAAAATATCATACAATAATACTTAATAACAGTGACGTCAGTGTTTAAAAAAAGTGTCTCAGTCATTATAACAGGTCTCTGCTGTACAAGCCAATGACTAGACCAATAACAATCTGTTCTGAGTCTTTTTAGCCAAAACTCACTTAGGGCCCGTTTGCTACTTCGCAGGTTGCTTATGCACCGGTGCTACCGGTTGCGATCCTTCTTTCGTAAAATGACGTCACGGTCGTCAACCGGTTTAAGTCATCCTCACCACAGCCAAGAAAACATAAGTAAACATTGGCAACACTTCTCTAATAACCGGAATAACCCACCTCACTAGCAGGGTCACTCTGGTTGCTCTTTGGTCACGCTGAGAAACAACCGCTAAATGACGGAAACGTTTCAGAACGCGGTTATTTTTAGAGCTCTGCTTAATGCTCCGCCTTTTCGAACGCTCTGGTCATGCACCGGTGTTACCGGTGCACAACCGGTGCATTATCGATCACGCCCTTAATCTTGCTGGTAAAACACTATCTAGGGAAGATATCATTTTTGGGTGAATTCGAACTTGCATTCACAAACTTCTGCATGGTATGATTCATAATGATCATTATTTTCCTGGCTAGTTCTCTAAAAAATATTCATATTGGCAGTTTGCAAACCGATATCCAAAAAGAAGTATATTTTTCTAAAATGAATGAAAAATACTTCCTCGCTAATATCTAAGAATCTTAAAATAGGCAATTTGCAAGCTCACGTCCACAAACGTTACCGTATTATTTCGAATGAACATTACCTTCTGACTTTTTCCTGAGATTATTAACAACACCAATTTGTGAATTCACAAATAAAATCGTCATCTTCATACTCCGAATAAACATGGCTTCTAGATTATCCGAAAGTTTCCTTAATGCTGTCAATTTATGAAACCGCATTCACAAACTTTGTTGTAAATGGTACGAACATCATTTCTGAAGAAACTGCTAGAATTTGAATACTGAAAATTTGTGAACTCTGATCTACAAACGCCATCGTTAGTTTCCGAACAAACATCACTTCCTGACTCATCCATTGTAAACTTATTAATAAGAAGTTACGAACTCAAATCCACAAATGTCTCTGTCATATTTCGAATGCCAATCGCTTTTTGGCTGTTATGATGAGTGCAAAAACAAATCCTTTCAGAACTGAAATTCACAAGCTATATATTAGCTATCACAACATCAATAACATCAGTAATGAAAAACTTGTTTAATTACCGGCTCAAAACTTTTATGACTAAGAAAGCAAACGATACCCCTGATGCTTTTGCAATCCGGCATATGTAATCGAACACCCATATATTTCTTCTTTCATATGTCAGACTTTCAGCTGTCTGAGCTGCTTTTATCTACCGCGTCAACTCCTGAATTTTAAGAGTATAAAATAGAAATGGAAATCTTTGGAATGCTGAGGGCAAATTTTAGGATGCTAACGAAGTCATTGGCTGCATAAATGGGATTTATATGGGATTCTGAATGGTTTATATATGTTTTCTAAGGAACTTTGAAATATTCCGCGGACCAGATAAAAAGCCATGGCACGCTTTATCCAGCCCGTGGGCCGTGGGTTGCCCATATACGGTACAAAGTATGTTTCTGATGTATAAACTGGAAATGACGGCTCCACACAAATTCGCCACTAGAAACTTAATTACTCAGCCAGACAAATGGCATCAAAAACTTAAAAATTTGTTTTAAAGCAAAACGAAAATGTTTAGCGATCTCAGATATGTTTTAATTTAAATGTGTGACCTTTAAACTCTTGTGAAAGCGAGTAAACTACTGTAAAAGCAGTATCTTCTCACACAGATTTCTTCTTTATCCAGTACGAAGTTTTTGAAAGAAACCTAATAGCAATATTTATTCCATCTAAATAACTATAAAGAAAATGTAAGACACAAATATAGAATGGTGTTCACAAAACCTAAAGTATTATAGTAATACAGTAGAAATCCTCAACCGTAAAAACTTTCATCAAATATGTGAACATTTTCAAATTCAATGAACCAGCTGTTGCTTGTTTCGAAAAATGAAATCTATCATATCCATCATATATGATATGCTCAAAAATATTGCTGTGAGCTTATTCAATCATTTTACTTGTTAAAACTCTGTACACTGTTTTCACAAATACAGCTTTTTAATTTGCTATACCGATATCCACAATATATATTAATAAAATTAAAAAAATAGAAAAGGGTATTTAAAATAAAGATTTTGCTAAGTATAAATTTTTGTTTTTTATCTGGATTACTTGATATTGGAATAATTTCAAAAGTATATTTACATTATTTATACCATATAAATACTTTACAATTTTTAGCGCCGAAGCTAGCGTGCTAACATATTTTAGTAGATGAAATTTTCGAAATATGTTTCTTATCAAATGTCACTCATCTTAGGCAGATACCCATCGCAGAGATTTGCCTTAATCACACGCAATTACAATCTTATTAAAAGCATTAAAGAGTAGCAAATGTAAGTTTGTCTCTTCGTAAAGAATCAAAATGTATTTTTGAGTTATACTATCTGTAACAGATTCATTTTTAAAAAATAAACTAGTTTTGTTTGAAGTATGATTTATTTAAACATTTAAAGTATCGATAAAGACATCATAACATCCTTAAAACATCATAGAAGGACAAAATATGCTACAGAAAATGATTTTTAATATTTATGATAATACGTGTATTAGAATTCATAAAAATGTCCGTGAAAACAAAGAAATTCTAGCAAATTATAAGGTGTATGGTGTGAAATGTGTAATGGGAATAGTTGATAGATCACTTACTGATATTTATCAAAGCAAGCAATTAAATTACACCGAGAATTATCTGTTCAAATATTATGTAAAATAATCATAATACAGAAACTTAAACACATTTTCGGAGTGATATGCACAAAAGAAAATGAAAAGGCTTTCGAAAGAAAATTCTAAATTCTGAGATAAATTACTTCTGACAGATTTTTTTGGCGTTCTTTTAAGGATAGTGGTATTATAACATAATCTTAGTAGGGTTGAAAGAGACAAGTTTAAATATCGAAGGTTCTCTGTTTTTAAACAAGCTATGCTTCATATCTGCAGGGGGAATCATCTTCTTCAATCTGCTTATGAATATCACTACAGTTAAAATTTAAGAAGGTTTCTAAAAAAAAGAAGAAAAAGTCAGGATTTTTTCGGTAATTAACAAGGAGCATGAGAAATAAAATCTTTCGCAGAATAGACAAATATTTTAAATTATACAATTTTCTCTGAAAATAAAGATGAGTATAAGGATACAATTCGGGTAAAACTTGTTAAAAAAAGAAATATAGGCTAAAAATATTCATACTCAATTCATACTAAATGCGTAAAGCCACTAAAAATTCACCCAGTTGTGTGATTTTTATTAAACCTTATCAATCTATAACAGCTCCAATGCATTAAACAAATTGCCATGTAGAATAATCACTTAGATTTTTTTAAATTCACAGTTCATGAAACATTTGCAGTCACAAATGAGCAGATATACCCATAGGATATTACATAGATATTTTAATGGATTTAATAGATATAGTTTAACTGTTTGCTCTATAGTGTAACTGTTTGCAATTGATTCTTCGTACCACGATAACTTCATGCTTTATTCATGAATAGCCGCTACACTGGTAGTAACTACAAAAATTTCAGACTGTATTTAGTCTTGCTTTACTCTTAAAGCAATATTTTTTCAAAGGAAACCATTATTTATTTTTAGAGAAAGTAAAAATTAGTAAAAGATAGAGAAAGTAGATGAATTTGAGCCAATTACCCTGTAAAGTTCACCTCATCAAGATGATAAAAGAAAAATGCGTCACTTTTTACACAAAATTATTGTTCTTTATGATATCCAGTGTTCACTTGTGTGCTGCTTTTTATTTTTAAGCTATTATATCAATTCGATACTTTATATTTAAAGTAAAATTAAATAATTCGATCACATTCAGAAATTTATTTTTTTCTTCAATTTTCATCATAACCGCCATTGCAAATGAACAGAAAAAAAATTCAAACTTTTATAACCAATTTTCTATATGAATTAAAACGAACAAGACAATGTCGAATAACAAAGAAGTCTTTATTCCCAAGTCATTCATGGGAATAAAGATTTTTTGCGAAGATCTTTTCTGAATCTCAAGCCATTATGCATTTACGATAATGTTTTAATATGCTTAAATCATAAAGTTTTTTCACACATGAGGGAGAAAATGCAAATTCCTAATAGCCATTGAATAAAACCTATATTACTCATAAACGCACATCTCGTTTACAATCAAAATGAGTTCAGGTATAGCAATGAAGTTGGTATTGTACGAATATTTTAATTATGCAGAATTTGAAGATTTATTTAATTTTACAAAAACAAATAAAAAAATATTCATTATATATATTTTTTTATTTATTCTTTTATATTTACATTTTGTTATATTTTGATAATTTGTTAATTTTCTTATATGCATTAAAATATTAGTAATTATTATGTTTTTTAAATGATGAAAAACTTATTAGGATGTGTCTTTCGAGATAAAATTTTTTAATTTTATTTTTTAATGTGTCATTTCCATGTTTGTAATGCAAATTTGAGTTTTCAGTTATTTGAATTCTTGATCATTGCATGCGTGAAGTAGGTAAGATAACACTTACATTTGATTTTCATGTAACATATACAAGAACATGCTACATGCAAAGTGGCTTACATCTCATGCAGAATTTGATAAAAATGAACTCAAATACACAAAAGATTAAATTAGTTACACAATTTTTAACTTTTAAATGAATGAAAAATATTAACGATTAATTGAGTGACGTATTCTACTTTAAAAAATACGCACGTTCATCTAGATTAACTTCTCAGAATTTCTATATTTTAAGCAAATTTTACATACAAAATATAAAGTGCCAATCAAAATGCTTAGAATAATTAATGTTATAAGAATATACTGATATTGTTGTAAAGTACAGAAAATGCAAAAACATAAGCTCATTTTCTACAAAATAATTTTGTTAAATTTCAATAAAATTTTCCTTAGAGTATGGCAGTTATTCTTTCCTATAGATGCGTATTAATTCTTGAATTCATATCTCACAAAAATAAGTAAAAGTAAGGTCATTTTTTATGCAAATTAAACAATTTTCTTGCTGTTATCTCTTTATTCGGTTCCGACGATACTGTATGGTGGGTAACGCTCCGAACTACGGTTTCAGATTCAACTCCCGGCGTTCGGGGTTCGACCCCGATTGGGGGTGGTTGCAACTGTATCCGTCTTTTCATAGGGGTGACGTTAGTCCACCTGCTAGGTGCCCTTATAATAAAGAGAACAACAACTCCTGTCTTATTAGTGAACAATGCCTTTAAGGCAGAGGCCCGACATTGGGAAAAAAAAATCTCTTTATTCAATAACTAAGTACATTCTTTAAGTACTTCATTTAGATATTGTAATTGTATATACATAGTTTAAAAAGATTTATTGGCAGGTCTAGTAAATAAGTAAAAATATAATAAAATATTTTTGCATTGTAAAAAAAGATATTGTATAATTTCTGCATATAGTATACATTAATTATGCTGTCAACCCCAGCCTATGTTAACTGTCCCGTAGATCAATCGTAACATATATTTTACCTAATTCTCATCGATTTCAAATTTGAGTTAGTTTTACTTATGAATATTCTTCTTAAAAGCAGATTCGCGATTTAATTTGCACCATATGTGGGATAACTGTGAGACATTTGTTGTTTTTCCCTCTCACGTTTTCGAAAAAATATAAGAGTTATTTTAATTAATAAATATGCTTCTTAAGTAGTCCAATGTTTTTAATTTGAGTCCACTTTTTCATTTAACGGGCATCCGATCAACGTCTAGGCATGCGAGACAGAAATGATCAAAATAACCCATGCAGTTGTAAGCAGATAGCATGCACAACATGTAGGATAGATAAGGCAAGGGAAAAAAAAGTACTTTTAAAAAAACTGATAACACTTACCATGGTTTTTCTTTAAAGCACTGCGTACTTCATCGGCTTATTGGGTAAATAAATGATTTACGTCGAGAAGAAGAAGAAGTAAGAGAAGGCACAGTTTCGGGTGAAGAAAACAGATAGAGACATAGAGAAGTAGTGGTACGCCATTCATTTTCTACTTTGACAGACTAACGAGGTAACAGTACAGATAAGACAGAACACAACAACACATGACCCGAGAGGAAACATCAAAAGTTAAACACATCATAACATTCAGCACAAAGAAAACACCGAGAAAGGAAGTGAAATGAGAAAATTTTTATTTCGGGAATTTCACGATATGTTTCTACATAAATCTATGAAGTTACTTCACCAGTTTGGAAGTACTTTTTTTGAAATTTTTATGAAGGTCTGTAGGTTTTTCAACATTCGGTAAGTTGCACCTTCGTATAAAAGGAACATCCGAAAATAACTTGCGTTGGAATGTAAAATTAGTAAAAGAATTGCATAATAACACACAGAAAATTACCATCTCAGGTGGTACAAAAGCTCTAGCCTTCATCAGCTGCAAGACTAGTTAAAGCATTTGCCTTAAACTAAGTCCAAGCAGACCTTCGGTACCACACGAAATAATTATATTGTTGAGAAGTAACATTTTTGTGTGTTGTTATACAAAATTTTTATTTAATTTTACACATTTGCATATAAATGAGAGACATTGTGATCTATGGTTGTTTAGGAATCTTTCCCACGCCGGGCATTATATTCACGTTTGAAGTGTGAAGTAACGGAGTCAAAAATAAGAAAAAGTCTTAAATAGAAAAATATACATATAAAAAAGAACAAAAATAAGTAACAACGTCAATGCGGTGCAAAAACTTGCAGAGGGCAATGTGAAGGTTTGTTTAAGTGCATTCCTTACACCATAGAAGGTTAAACATCTCTGGTTGTCCAAAAAATAGTTTATCAAAAAAAGTTTGTAAGTAAAAAAAATGTAATTTAATATGTTTTGGTTGCTTCAATTTTAATTACATTTTTAATACATTTTTTAATAAGGAAATGTATAAAAATAGATGCTATATATATATATATATATACATATAATGTATGTATAAACTATGAAAAGTGTTTTTAAAGTAAAATTCTTTATGCCAACTGAGTTCAGTGTTTATCAGATAATATTGTTTTACATCATATAGGAGCGTACAGTACTTGCAATACTACTCTTTGAAAAAGTGCAGCATGAGCATAACCCAATCGATATCTATAATAAGATTTCTACGATTGACCGATTCATTTTGAAGGAAGAAACTTATATGCAAAAATAAATAATACCTTCTGTAAAACTAATTACTGATAATTCCTGCTGGAATATGACAAATAATTCACAAATAAATAACATTATGTATATTTCGTAACTCAAATTCTTCAACGTTAATAATAATACTTTTTCCCATGTTGCAACATTTTTATGTAATGTTTGTTGTTATCATATGTTCTCGTTCTCATACGTAGTACATCTGCATATCTAATCACCATTAGTTATTTTCTGAGGTATTTAATGCTATCCTAAAATAATTTTACGAATAACGATGTGATCTACCGAGAGAAATAAAAAAAAAAGATTTACATATCGACAAATGGAAAATATATAATTTATATAGCCCTAAATCAATAGCTATACAATCAGTTCGTTAATTTAAGGAGGGGGAAAATTAAAAAAAAACACCTTCCTGAGTATGAAAAAATATATATATATAAATAAACTAAAGCACAATTAAAAAAGTTTTGTTTTCCAATTTCTGGAATTTATTTTGTATTTTTCTTAATTATACTTACATGATGCAGAAAAAGACACACATATTATTTATTTTTTTTAGGGATAGATGACGCTTCACTTACGAAATCAACGGGGCCATGCAATTAATCAGTTTTTTTTCTTTTTTCATTTGCTCGTTTTGTTATGTTCATAAACGAAGTAAGAGGAAAACGTGTTCTATTTTTCTTTTAACAAACTGTTAACTTTATTCTTTCTTAAGGCTACGTGACTTTATTTAGAATACCTAAATTTATTCAAAGATGCCAATAAGTGAGTGATTTCTTATAGTGTCAAAAATATCCTAATATTCATTTTGCATGTCATACCATGCTTTTCTTTGGGCTATTTGAACTATCATAAAACATCTTAAATTTTTTTTATATTTCACTTAAAAAAGATATGTTTCACTGAAATGAATTGTTTTGAAGATAAATAATAAATTTTATAGCCTTTACCATTATTAAGAGTGTATTGCGAAGTTAAAATATAATGAATGTATGCTTTACCCTTATGAAAACCAAATATGAAATCTGTTTTACTTGTTCTATTCCTCTTCAAGCATACACTTTCAGTACATTATTTACAAGCATATGTAATATGTATTAACTATAAAATTATCAAGTATTAATGTTACTTTCAACACTTAAATTCTGCATATACGTGAATTTACAAAATATATCAATTTTATTTAATTCTTTTTAATCTTTAATGTAGTCGTTTATTGTACCATGATAACTTAAAATTTCAAAAAAAATATACTGAATATGTTTTATAAATTATTGTAATGAATTAGAAAACTCTTTCAACTTTTGCGTAGAATTTTTATTTAAAAACCCTATGTAAAATGAAAAACCGTGCTTATATTCGTGCGACATTTATTTTATCTATAACAAATGTGGTTGGTCAAATGTATGCTAGTTTAAAATATGTTAATCTTGATTAATGTTATGTAAATTTATATGAAGGTTTTAGTTAAAAATATCAGCAATCACCTGAGCAATAGCAACATGCTTATGTTTCAGTACGTAACTTAAAACTATTAAAAGCTGCAGTAAAATTGTTATTAGGAACTACAATAGCCTATGACTTCTTTAATTCAACCCTTTACTTGAATTACTAACTATAAATATAAATGCATATATATTTTTCGCTAGACCTTTTCATAAATGTCATGTAAAGCATTGAAAATATGTAAGCTTTGTTCGATGCAAAATAAATCATAGATATTTGTTTAGAACACAACCATTTTTCATAAAAGGCTAAACCACATATTTTTCTCGATTGACTTACTTACTTTTAAAAAAGTATACTTAGAAAACATACATTTTTTAATAATAATTTGGATTGCGTACAATGCAAATACATTTGTACGATATTTTATCAAGTTAAGCTTCAATGATCATTATAAACTTATGTAACGCAACAAAAGCATAAGCGATCATATATGCTCTACGTTTATAGTGCAAGTAGGATTTTTTAAAATCACAACTAAACCAATTTTCTAATAAAAGATTTAGATGCCATGCATAAGACACACATACTCATGTGGTTATTTATTTCATGAACCTTTTACAGAGAAAAGAGCTCAAAGATTGAGTGTGTACTAGAAATTAAGATTTCATGGAATCAAAAAATCTTTTTACATTTTCCACTGTTATTCTTGATAACATTATACTATTTTTTTATATTAATGCCAAGCTTGAATTCTTTTGGTCAATTTTAAAAATAATGTTAAAAATCTATATCCTATAATAATATGACTTTGCAATAAGTGAACGCTTATTCACCCACTCGCTTTCTTCGTGTTTTATTGCTTGTAATAATAGGATTTTTCAGTAGAGAAAAATAATTTTCTAGTAAATAACAAACTTTTAGCGGCAAATAACTATTATTCTGTGTTTTAAATGGTCAGCTAATTCGTATTTGATTATCACAACTAATATTTGCTCCATTCCCATTTCTAATAGATTAATTTACAGTAAATATATTTTAAAACTGCAGTTTAGGAATTCAACAACTTATGGTAGGTCCATTAAAATGTATGAAGAAGCTATTTGCAAAATCCGTTAATTTACGTTGTATCCTTTACAATATACATAAACATATTAGATAACGCGTTATATCAATTGTCTACTTTGTGACAAGAAACGTATAAAAATAATATAATATAATTTATAGGGTTGTAACTAGGATAATTTTGAACAAAGTAAATATCATGCATATTATTCTCTTGAAGCTTATTCGCTTGCTTCTAGAATATTTACTGCGGGATTCTCAATTTATTTTTAAAAAAGTTAAAAAAAATATGTACAGTTTTGAATTAAAGAAATTATAACGCTGGTATAAATGCCATTTACAAGAACAAATAATAAATAATATGCTCGGGCAAAAATTAATCCGATCAAAATCAAGAATGTAAAACTTCGAAGGTTAAAATAAAAAAAAAAAACAAAAAAAGGAAAGGGAAAAATTTTATACGAACAATAAACATCAGAGCATACTTACATATTCAGGCATTTCGTGCGTGTCCGAATTTCTGTGGTGATAGTTAAGGACAACGACCGTCATCACAACTGAGAATGCCACCATTATCATTATACATGCAAAATATGTTCCTGTAATGTAACGATATAACATTAGATTGGGTTTGTTATAACAAGAGAATATAGCATCTATATTAAAAACATCATGATTTATTCAGTAAAAATCTAAGCTAAAATATGTCGATTTTTCTTTTAGGATTGTTGAAAATTTTAAGAAGATTTTAAATTGTCACAAAAATGTAGTGCCTAATGTTTCATTTTGATTTTTTTGTACAAACAATACAGAAAAGAGATTAAGATACAATATGTATCTTAAGAGGACTCTGCGCTGTTAAGTTTTTATATTCGTAACATCTAGAAAAGTGAAGGTAAATGCTATAAATGCTATAAAATTTCATAAACCTTTAGTAATGTATTGGGAGGACAAGAAAATATTGTTTTCATGAGCCTTTAGTAATGTATTAGGAGGACAAGAAAATATTGTTGTTTGTTTCACAACAAACGTTGTCCTTATGTACGATTGGTATTTGTTACATTTTAACGCAAAAATTTTATGGACAATGCATTTTCATTTTCATAAAATTCATTCTCATTTTTTCAAATTCTACCTTGCTTGCAGGAAGATATTAAAAACGTCCTAAAAATCATTTCTAGGTGTTCTTGAGCAAAATTTACTATAAAAATTTAATGTGTATATCTGTTTCTTTGCGATGACGCGGGGTATGATAAAAACATCGTTTTGACCCCTATTCTCGCATTAATTAAGAATTTAGGAAAGCACTTTCTAACATAGCACCTATTTTTAAAAAAACTCACTTACATAGCGAATTTCGTATTATTAGCTTCAATAGCTTATGTTAGATCAAATATTGACTTACAAAAAAACCGACATTACTTCCAGGTCCCCTAATACATTATGACAGCAATTTGGTTGAAATCTACTTGTTTCGTTTCGGAATCTTAGTTTTATTTCTATCGGTAGCTTTAGTAGCAATGATAGAAAGATTAATAACAGAAAAGAGCACTGAACATTGGGAGTGCTTTAGATGAAAATTTTAAGATTAAACAGTATAAAAATATATAGCCTCCTCATAGATAGATTCTGTAGAAAAAAAATATAAACTTTTAACAAGGAACTTGATTAGGATTAATTTAATATTTTTGGTATATTTATAATTTTTTATGATGTGGGACAAATTCTTCAGCTCCACTTTCTATGCCCTCTGAAGTTTAAAGTAATTCTTTTTTACTAAACTCAATATGAAGTTTTGTAGTTGATAGCTTTTATTCGTTAAACCAATAAATTTTCAAGTCAGTAACAAGAATATTTCTGACTTTAAATTATTTGCACATTATAAATTAAATGTATTTAAATGCTTTCATAGTATGGCTCTCAAAAAAGAAGGAATAGGGGAAGGTGGCCGAAAATGATCCTAGCGGGCTAAAGGATTCACCTATGTTTTCATCCAGACAATCTATGCTATCTACTAAGTAACACATAAACTAGTAGTTCCAAGTGAAGAAGAAGCAATGGCGCTATTTAAACTATCCGTGTTTCTGGCGTCACTTTTTTCAAAAACTGTGTTTTACCATATCTCTTATAAAGTAAGCACCTATTTATTTAGAAATACAGTATTTAATGTACAGAAATATGACTTGGTTTACTGAATAGGTTATGTTTTTAGATGTGAATTTCACTTGTTTAGTTTGTTATGTTTCTCGGCGTGTTCCAGTAATATGACCTAAAGTGGGCAGCCATACTGCCGGGTAAAATGATCCATCGACTGAAGAAACTCCAGTACCACGTCCGAGTCATCATGGCAACCCGTCAGACGTTCCCAAAATACGCGAGTCCACATTATATTATTTAATTTATTTATGCATTTATTGGAAATCATAATGTTTGAATTTGCCATAATTTTGATATATTCCATTTTGTGACATTTTTTTATTTTAAAATTTTCATAAAATAAATTATACATTCTGTATGATTGTAAAACTTATTTTATTTCACATTATGTATAGTAATAAGCACTTTTACATGCTTTATTGTGTCGATGAAGAATAATTTACAATTATTTTCGAATGAGGGATCATTTTGCCCTTGGGTGAGGACAAAATGATCCTTTGGACTTTTTTTCACATTTTTTTTTTGGTTATTCAGTTTGGGTTTAAAATATTATTTAAATATTTTTATGGTGCAAAATATTATGTAAAATATTCTGACAAGGTGCTAAATTTTCATTAAACATTTTGTGTTATTTTACGCAAGTTTTCCCGTTAAGGGGATCACTTTGGGCCGACTTCCCCTATAATGACTTAACACAAAATTTCTAGTTTATTTTGTAAAACCATTTTAGTATTAGCATACATTCATAAGACATGTAAATTACTGATAGGAAATTGCAAATTTCATGAAATATTAATATTGACTAACGTAGGGGATGTAGTATTGGAAAACATATATTCTACACATCTAGATATGAAAGTTTGCATGCACTATAAACACCAAACTACCATGCAAAAACATCAAAGGGCTGGACATTTAATAAGCAGAAACATTCCATATTCATAAACAAGCAATCGAGCAAGTTTTCATCGAATACAAAGCAGGTTTTAAATGAATTTTGTGATGCAAAAATATTGATAATATCCAGGAAAATGATGTCCAAAACAAAATATTTATGATGAAGCTGAATGAATAGAAAGCAACGTATTAGCTATCTTTTGTAGCTCACGTAACGATAATAAATGTATTTTCGAATTAATTTAACGAAATGCTTTCTTCAGTAACTCATGAATGAAATGCAGTCGTTGAGAAAATACAGCTGCAAAATTTTATGTTACAATATATACGATAGAAATCATTTTTTCTGTAGGGCGCATCAGTAGAAATTCTAGTTGAATTAGGGAACACTACCATAACAAAATGAAGTTTTCGAAATCTAAAAGGACATGCTCAATTATAAATAGCCGTATTATAATTTTGAAATCACAGTTATCTATGAAAGTATAAACGCATTCTCAAAATAGTATTTTTGAGATATTATTTATAAAAATAATACTTTTTCAATTTAGATTATTCAACCTTAATAGAATCTCTTTTTAACGAGCTATAAAACTATCAATCTCCACTGCAGTAAAAATTGTGTTACCAAATACTGTATGTTTTGGAATATAAAACGACGTTTAACAAGTAAGGAGAATGAATTTAACATTCATGTGTTATATATATTTTTACATTTGCACATCACGTGTGTTAAAACTATGAGAATTATATTGTGTTATAGTATTTAGCTATCGTATAACTATACATTCTGCTACCAGATTCTGGTATCACGAATGTAAACATCATTTTGACGTCGCCAGTTTGTAATAAAACGGAAATCTAACACAATTTTAACTCGTGACATCTAAATGACGTCGTTTCCTCTTGGGATTAACGTCCAAAATCAGGATAATCTGAATGTGAAATTAGCGAGAACTCAAAATCGTTCTAAATATGATTTTTTGTTTGTTTGTTTGGTTAAAAAGGAGCTGTACGGAAAATATTGCTTGGAGGTCATCTGGATATCTACGTAATTTTTGCAAGCCTTGTAGAAAATGGAGTTCACATGTTTCTGAAGTCTATCACAGCCTCCTGTTGGAACTACATGGATTATAGAACCAATCAAAAAAGCAAGGAATTTGAATGCGGCTAAGCAGAGGTATGAAAAATGTTCCAGTGTTTTTACAGCTGCTTTCCGATAGCACATATAATTAAGTTTTGGCTTGTTATAATTTGAGTTCAGTTTCTGTTGCATAAATTAGCCAAAAGTTTTGACACAAATTTATTTCATTTTAATTTTAAACTATGTATTAGGAGTCATTCTGCAGAAACCTAAATATCATGCAACTGTGTACCGAAGTTTTACGTGGAATCTTCTAGTGGAAATGAAGGGTTGAATTGAGAATGGTTAAACAACGTAAAAAAAAAACAGTTTGAAAGTGAATAACGATTGCTATGCTTTAAATGTTTTGTAGAAAAATACATAGTTTTTGGTTGAAAAAAAGAAATATGCTAATAAGAGTCTGCATCTCAAGTATTGTTTAGAATCTAGTGAGTTCTTCAGTATGCAAGCGAAAAATTTCGCAGGAGCGGCGTGTTTTACTGACGACTGATAAATTGCTTATTATGACTTTTCTCCTTCGGCAGAATATTGAGACAATGTATGTAAACCTTCTGTTTAAAAAAGCGTATCTAGGTTTTATCAAGGTACCAATGTTCAAACCAGAAAGACTAATCACTAAATGACGGAAGACTAAAATCCAACATTTAACCAAAACGAGAAAATGAGCAGATAGATTAAAAATGTTAGATATCCTAAGTGTGATCGACTTCAATTTAATGTCACGAGTTAAATTATGCTTTAAGCAAGCACTGGAATAAAATTACACCATAACGGAATAATTACGCAATTCTCAGAGTTCGATTTGCTTACAACCCACCCCCACCCCCTTACACCACTATTACTTATTTCCTAGATCTAGAATTAATATCGTAATTTTATTTAGAATCCATAATTCACTTTTAAATTTCAAAGAAGGTTGCATTCGCCGTACTCAATTGCTTCACAATGGCAGGGAATGCGAGAGTGTTGTCTACATAAAATCATCTGCTGAAAATTTTATATTTTATTTTACTTTTAATGAAGTAACATTTTCATTTATTAATTTATTTTTCCTTTTGTTTTTGTTTCTGAATGTGGAAACTAAAAACATTTTATTTTTTCTTTATTCGAGTGTCTGATTGTTGGATAGAACTAGAAAAGCGTATGAGTTTACCGTTTTGATCTACGGGAATTTTCTTTTCTAAATTTAGCAAAACAGTCATTTTATTCTTTCTTAAATCTCTAAAATTAGGTATTTTTTTTTTAATAAAATAAGTCTTTATTTTTGTACGTAAAAGAGTTAATTATCACTTCGCTTTAGCATGCAGACGATATTTTGATTAAAATGACGATTCAAGATCATTCAGCTATTTTTTAGAATCGTATTTCTATTCATTACTTCGATTCAATAACCTGGATCACTTATGTTGCCGAAATCGCGAAACATGGTAACCATGATTTTTTTCATCTTTTACCTAGTATCTTCGAAAATATCGAATTTCAAATTTTAAACTAGTTGGCTGGCGTCCTTAAATTTTTCTCGATTTTATATACCTATCACGCGTTTGCATACTGTCTGGTTTCTCCAATAAATCGCCCAAAAGGATGCTTTGAAATAACCCTATAACTTAAGAATATGATAAAAAAAACATTCATCTTCTTTAGACAGGTCCGATATGGAGGAATGTAATCCTAGGCTAGAAAAATGCATAGAACCTTGCGACGTGATGTTTCAGTGACGTCATCTAAGTGACAGCCTACTGCTCATTCTTTCTGCGCAGATACTGCTATTGCATTTCTATTGTATTCAACCCAGAAAAGGGGTAATATAAACTGTTTTAATTATTCTTTATCTTATCTTCTTTTTCTTATCTGTTTTAATTATTCTTAATCGCTTCATAACTTAAAAATGCCACTGGAAAATCAAAGTTGTGTTGTGTGTTAAGGCCAACCTGCACGCAGGGTATCTGCCTAGGGTGGGGGTGCCTTGGCAGGAGGACTTTCTAAGGCGTTCTAATGCGTATTCACGTTACATCTGGAGAAAAACTACCAAAACTCCAGACTGTTAGATCGACAGCCGCGCGATGGGACCCGAACCCGAGACCTTCACACATCGGCCGTCTACCATTTTCAGTGGCATAATCACTGTTCCATGGAAAATCAAAGTCGAAACTTTGATTAACTAATTCGATCCATTACATTCGTGCAAAAACTTGAATTTAAATTTTGTCTGAATGTTAGAAATTGTTTTTTTCTTATCGAATACATTATGAGAGCCAAGTTGTCGAGAAGTGGGGGAGAGGATCAATCGCAGAGAGGTAGTGTCGTCGAAAAGCTCTGTAGAAGAAACTTCAGAGGAGAGGAATGAGAAGCTTGCGGCTCTGTTTGAGAGAGCTGGTATAGACAGAACTTCAGAGACGGTGCATCAACACTTCAGAGAGACCATCAAATTAGTAAGAATTCGTAAATATTTCACTTCATAATCTGTGAATGGTATATATATTTTAAAAAATGTAAGTGAAAACGTGTGTTATGCTGCGAAAATATCATGTTTCTCCGCGTGAAGGATGGGGACTTAACCAAGTAGATCTTATATAGCTTTGAAGGAAACATCTCTAACTTATGTAGCAATTAATGTCATACAATACATTTTTTATTAAATTTAAATTAGGAAATTCATCCAATTCTTAACCAATTTATCAATATCATAATTCATTCATCGCACTTAAAAGTTATGTCCCTTTCATTAATGTAAAAATTTTGATTTTTAGCTTTACATAAAAGATAGTATAAAAGATTCTTATAGTTTCTGAGTCTCAATAGTGGAGTATTTTCATATACAGTGCATCATGCTATTCTCTGACGTCACTGAAAATGAAGTCATGACTGAAGAGATATACAGGCAGCGGTGCTGACATTTTAGTCGCATTCCTTTTGCACTCGAAAAATCATGTGAGTAAGGGGATGTGACTATCTTAGTACGAGATAGCCATTCTAAATTGATCGTGCCTTCTAGGTCACATGACTCCTCGAGTGCAAAGGGGTGGTAACTAAAATGTGAAAGCCGTAGATTGTATATCTGATCAGATACGAAATCAGGTAATATTATAAGGCATATTCTAAAAGTAGATGTTAAGTAAAATGCCTGGCATGTAGTATCAAATATTAAAATTTTTCTTAAACACAAAATTACTTTTCTGTAAATAAAATAATCTTTAATAATTTATATATCTTGTTACATTATTATTAATATAGCAGATTTCCATTCGTTGTTACTTTTACATTTTTTGAAGTGAAAACTTCTTTGGGCACGTTGGCACTTTTGGGATGGGGAAAAGTACTGAATTCGCGTGACCGTAGCGCTTCCGCGTAACCGTCACTCAGATACATATGGGTAAAAAGTGAGTTGTGACATCACAGCTACAATGTCTCTTGTCTGCTGAGACTTCTTCCTTCTTTCTTTGAATTTTAGTGCTGTCGTCTGTTATCATACGTAAGAACTTCAAGTTACTTTTAAACTGCATCCTTCGAGATTCCGCTACTGATATCGAACTGTGGTAACAAGGCGTGGTATCCGAGCGCTATAACCAATAGAAGGGTTCGACTGGGGATGAAATGACTAAAGTTTGAAGTGATTGTTATTTAAATTTCGGAATGTCAACTTCTACGAATCTAAATAAATAAGATTGTAATAATCTAAATAAATAAAATGCTTGTACACTACATGGTATTACAAAACTGCAATTTCTACCTGTTTTAAGCATTTGGCACCCCAGTACGACCGTCAAAAAAAGTTTATATGTCTATCGTTCTCTCAGGGACGCTTTTTTTATTCGCACATCACGTAAAAATGGCTGAAGCGAATGAAACAAAATTTGGTGACATGTTAGGTGGTCACTCAATTTAAACTGCAGGCGCCCAGTTTTAAAAAAATGGTTTTTGAGATTTGCACAAAGTTGTCTCAAAGTGTAAATTTTTGTTTTAGTATGCATAAAAATTGCCCAACAAGTGTATACTTCCAAAATACTCAAAAATATCCATTTCTTATGTGCAAATTGTATACAATCTATATGTTTTTACAAAAAGTGCAGACTTTTCTAGCTGGGTAGGTGCTATAATTTTCGATTATTTATTTTAAAAACTGCATTTAATTTGGATAGATATATAGTTATTGGGCAATAAAGTTAATTTCATAATGTGGAGAGTATTAATAATTATATACTGTACATTATTTGAATTATAATTCTTATACTACCTTGCATTTGAATTTGAATTATAAATCCATCGTTCATTACAAATAAATAGGATTACTTTACAACAAAAGTACATAGTTGTTCATAATTAATGAATTCACGTACATAATTATTTATTAAATCGAACGAAATCCGGCACGTGGAGAAAATGTGTGTGAGTGATGGATACCATACGCATATACCATATGTGTCACATTGCGGCCTGTGCGCGCACTCCCTCTCTCTTTTAAAATTTTAAATGTGCACGAAATTTGAAATGTAATTTAATAAAAAAAAAACCAATGCTAACCCAATGAAAATTGAGTTAAAATGTGTACAAGCGTACAAAAATATGTAAAATTTTGAGAATATCATAAACAAACGCGCAAGACCCTTACAGCCTTGAAAAACATTTAAAAAATTTTTCACAAAGAATTTTAGATGTATAAAAATGTGAATAAACGTTCACAAATGTTTATTTTTTGTTAATAAAAATACAATAATGTGTGAAAACCTGTTTAACTGCATAAATATGAATTTTAGAAAGCTTGACAATAAGTTTTCACTTCTCACGTGCAGCCCTACGACTAACTGTTTTTTTTTTTTTTTCACAAGTTATAAAATAATAGTAGTTTACGATTATTTTCACTAGAAAATTTATAAGAACAATAAATAATTCTAATAAGTATAGTTTCAATCTTTTCGTCATAATATCCATGTATGAGAGATGTTAATTGTACATCAATAATTCATCTTTTCAGAGGGTTAGAACTTTTGCTGAAATTTTTATAATAAATAAAAATAGTTATGGTCCTAGCGTATATTTAAAAAGGTTTTTTTTTCCAATATAGTACTGAAATAATTCTACTTCAAGTGCACTTACAATCACGTAAGAGTGTTTCCTTCAAAAAATTATTGTGAATTACCCCTTTCATAGGGAATTTCTGTAAAAAAGAGACTTTAAAAGTTTCCAGGTTATGAGGAATTTTTATACCCTGGAACCAAGGTAATAACATTCAAGCCTCAGGGATGGGATAAATTGTGTTAAACTTTTCATATTTAGAGTCATAATCTAAAAACGAACTGCATCATTTCCGCTTAGCCTCAAGTAAAGGCAATGTTCGCCACTCCTGGAAGATATTGATAAATGAATTTCACCCCAAAACTTGTATTAACTCTACGATATTGATAAACCTTGTTTGGTGTTTAGATATAATTTAATAACCCCGACGCAATGAACTGAAATTTGTTATGTAAGTATATAAAATTACTGTAATTGAATTAGACAAGAATTTCACAGAATAATATCAAACATTCTTTTAGTCGTGTCAGCAAGTTGTGAATTTTATTGAGAGGCAGCGCGTTACTCGATGTAATCAATTATTTTCGCTAATTAGTGAAATGAGTTACATGAGCATTAATGCATTAAAATGTATAAAAGAAATTAGATAGAAACGAGATTTTGTTTATTCTATAACTCGTATTTAAGGTAAAATTAAACTTTACAGTTTATAGTTCTTAGTGTTATAGCTTTTCTTTGGAATAATGCTAACAATACTACTTTTATTTATTGATAAATTAAACTAGAGCTTTTTTCTTTCTTAAACACGTTATATTTATTTCGGCAGGTGGTTGCTTAAGAAATTTGGCGGATGTTTCACGTTTTGTTTATCCTATATTTTATTAAATGAAAAGATTTTGCAAAGAAAATTATTTCGGTGGTTTAATATACATATGTTGGTGGTATAATATACATACACAGAAATATATGTCTTTATGAACCTTTAAACAAACATTAAAGGTTAGTAAATGTATAAATATAATCTATTAAATACTCTTATGGGACTATATATTGAAGCCATCATTTAATGTAATGAAGGTTCTGGTAGTAGACGACTTAACAAAATATTTTTTATGGTGGGGATTTTCTTTCAATGCTGTGTGATGCTATAACGCTATTTAGGGGGGAAATCATAGATAAATATTACACCAATTCATAAGATTTCTACTTGAAAATCCATTAGTTTTATAGTAAACTAATCGTTATAGCATTATAAATTCATTATAATTCTGTTTTTGTAAAATTCGTTATCCATCTTTTAAATGTTCTCCGACTACTCTGTCATTAATTTTACGAAAGTAACAAAAATCAATCACTTATGAAACCAAATAATTGCTCAGTATAATTCATTTGGAAATAGTTGCACGAAAATTGATTTTCTTATGTATAATCAGCGTAAGCACGTTTACATAGTCTGTCACTGACATCGCGACTTTAAACAGACCAACAAAGATTGAATAAAATGCCTTCATTTGCTGTTCAGGCACCTTAGTCGTTTCCTACAGATATGGTTCAACATCCAAACACCTGTATCGTACTTTCATTTTCTACGAAGCACGAGACAAAAATAATGATCTTTCTGTTGGATGAGGACAAATATTTTGCTATTCTGTGGACGAAGTCTTCCGAATGACAATTGCATGGAGTATTGAAAGGGAATAGATGGCAGCCGAGAAATAAAGCTTTCTCATCAGACACAGCGACTGTGCAGATTTTTCTTTGTATTCCGAATGGCCTGTCTTGTTGAATAGATACCCAGTTGACTGAAAAAAATTTGCTGGATATTACTACTCCGTTCTTTGATGTGCTAAAATTAAGTAGCAATTTAGCTACTTTATTAACCAAACCATACGTTGCCCCACTCCGCATCTCATTGAACTCTTTAATTTTTTAACAGATTTATTTTGTCTACAGCAAGAAGCAGTCTGGCAGTTACCAAAATAAATAGGTACTTTTGATTGTCAGTATAATTTTCAATAGATAGTTTCTAATTTTATAATTAAATTGCATTTTGCTTAAGATTTATTTTCAAATTAATATCGAGATCGAAATAACTTTTTCTTTTTTAAAATTACTATACATTATATATCAATGAAATTTATTTTTAAAGTGTACAGTTTTGTACTAGTATTTGAGATGTGAAACCCAGATATTGAGCATTGATTGACATTTGCATTGCAGGAAACTGCTTACTCAGAATATGTAACTAACATGACTTTACTTTGCATAGTGAAGCAGAAGATTCTTGGAAGTCTTCAAAATATATGATTTTGGAGCTTACCTCGCGATATCGGAGTATCTTGCAAAGTGCTTTCATCAACTTCTTAAGGCATTGCTTCCTAGTATTTCCAGTTTAAAACTTAAAATTAATTTGTTTTCAACTTGAGAAGAAATTTCACCTCCTCTATATGTATAATGAACTTGAAAATAATGTAATAATATAAAAAAATGGATTTTCTTATGTTTCTAAAACTTTATATATAATACATAAAAAAACTTTAAAAATGACTATTTTAGCTGGTAAAAAATATTCACCCTTCTTCTCTTGAAAATACAGTTTCGGCATTCACACGAGCTAAACAGTTGGAACTTAACTGAATTCCAATTTTTCAAATCATGTGGTACTTTTTGTTCCTTTGTATATGTTCATTTTAATAAATACCTTTTTATAAGTGTTATGTTTTTAATGGCTTTTTATTTGTGTATTTGTCTTCTTGTCTCTATTTGTTTTTAATATTTTTTTACTTTTATGACCTGTTTTAAATTGAATGTTCTTTTGAACACCTGCTAATTTATTTTTTCTTTCTTTTCGAGCGAAATGTGAGCTACTAGAAAATAACAGTAAAAATTCAAAGTTTCGGACAAATGTTTATGAAGACGATCTATAGAATACATCCGGAAGAAGTATATTTCAAACTACAAATGTTTTTTATGTGATATGTTTACTCTCGACCTTTAATAACTGCAATGTATTTTCTTCGTATTTAGTTTCTATCCAATCAAGTTCTAATATAACAGTGAAAAATTTATCAGCTGATCAATAAATGTCGATATTAAACAAAATTAGCATTCAATGAAATAACGGCAAATGGTACATGTGGTACTTTTTTCTAAGTAATAATGTATAGTAGATTGTGCAGCTTTGCTGTGCGCTACAAAATAAATTATCATTTTTTGCAGGAAATTTCTGTGACTAACATGCATAATTTTACGTTTACAAAACATTGTAATTCCAATATTTAGAATAAAATGAAACACTATAAGTGATGTGCAAACGTGCTTAGGAATCTCCAAATATTCACGTAAATATTTCTATTTGTTCATGTGAAATTACATATTTTGTACAAATGACTTAAACTTGTTTTTTTACTTTCTCCATTTACAAAATGTTTTCTACAACATGTAGTCTTAGTTATATCAAATATTATCCTTACTTCATTAAAGTGAATATTTCCTCTAAATATGGTCTAAATAATGACGGTTTGGGCTACACGAAGACTGCAATGAACGCAAGGTTAAATCATGCATCAGAAGATTACACGTAAACATTTAGGACATCATGAAGATAGAATAAGCGGCAGACTTAAGAGCAAAGCATTTGAATTCTGTAGCATACATACAGTTTTGCATTTGGTGTATCATCTAATCTGTATCCATAGAATTTAAGAAATTAAAGCTTTATAATAAGCAAAAAAAAAGTTTTAGAAATTGAAAATCTCATTTTAAATAGACGCTAAGTTACAAACAGTTATACTTAATGTAAAAAAGAATATTAAAAAATCACTTTAGTCACAAATCTTTAGTTATTAATTTTCTTTGATCGAAACTTGGCTTACGGATGAAAACTGTCAGGATAAAATAGTTTGTTTACTAGATTTTATTTATTGATATCGGTTTTTTAAAAATTTTTAATGAATTATCGCATAAATTTTTCTTTAAAAAATTCTGTATCAAATTGAATGATAAAGAATACCAATTTGTGTAGAATTTACTATCCAAAAAGTTATACCTAAATTTTTCTAGAAACAAAAACTTAAAATCATTTCGTTAACATTAATCTTTTTTTCTAAATATTTGATTAAAAGAAACATTCTGAACGTGTCAATTTTTAAGTATTTTAATAAAAAAAATGGATCTATAAAGAGTAAAAAATTGATTTACAATTAAAGAATTACTTACTATTGCTTCTTCGTATGCTATGATAAGAAAATGAATAAAATAACCATACTGTATACTCATTTGTAAACAAAACGCTTATTGAATTTAATTTTTAATTTACCGCAAGCAAAGGATTTACATATTATGTAATTTCAGCAAGTTTAGTAACAAATATTAACTTATGCTTTCCAAGAAAAGTAAAAAATAAAGAAATGTGTATCTGTTTATTAATAAGTATTATTTTATCTAAATAAATATCACTATTTAATTAATTAGACTTAAGATGTTTCGCTTTATTTTAATTTGAACTTTTTTTTTCTGTATTCACAATGTATTTTGATGCATTTTTATTTAACGTCTTATCATTCTTTAAAATTCATCATGGTGCCTTTTTAATGTACCATTTTTTCAGGAACAATTTTAGGAGTAATGTGATTTTTATATATTTTTGTTTCAAGCAAGAACAAATTAATTAAAAATTCTAATTGTCTTGCGAATTCTGAGATGTTCCGGGTTTCATAATGAAATTTTAACTAAACGTGCAATCTATATTTACCTCTTGAACACATGAATGAGCAGTTGTAACTGTTTATAATGCTTCAACATATAGTTGCATGTATTAATATTTATAAAGTAAACTGTGCGCACTATTGTTCATACAGACATTAAAATACTCGCGACTAAAGATTAAATCGTAATTGCTTTTCTTTTGCTATAAAATACTCTACATATTAAATTGTTCCAATAAACGCGAAAAACAATAAAGTATATTTCAAAAATACTCAGAGTTCAATTCCTTTCTCAACTTTGAAATGACTAGCTGGGAAATAGTGAGAGACGGGAAATTGAATCAAGCAATATGTGGGACAGAGGGGTGTGTAATTACCCATACTTTGGTTTTCAGAAGTAGTATCAAGATTAAGCACCGGAGGGCGTTCGAAGTCACGCAGTCCAATGTCTCCATTAAAACGAAAGCACTCGTGCATGGCTCGCAGATGAATTGTTCAAACTGTTTCAACGTTAGAGTAAACGGTGTCTTTTAAGTAGCCCTGTACGAAGAAAACACATAGACTGAGATCTGGAGAATATGTAGGCCAATCCATACCAATTTCCTACCACGAAGCACTTGGGAATAACTCAGAGCAATAATTCGATCACTGAATTATTTATCTAAGAACTCAAACACTGCAGTGATACGGTGTGGTCGTAACCCATCCTGCATAAATGATGAATTATCTGCATCTTCTGGAGCTTGAAATGTGGCAAAACATTGCAATCCCAGATTGAATCCTTTCCCTCGTGAAAAGGGGCTTCATGATTATTTTACTGGACAGTCCAACCCAAACTGTCAGTTCTGCAGAGGACAGTGGTCTTATAAGGAACAAAGACAGGATTTCATTGCCCAATATTCGCGAATTTGTTTATGCTCAAATCTCTCTAAATGAAAGTGGGCCTCATCAGTAAACCATACGCAACTGACATCAAATTTAACTTTCTGCACTTCTGAGTACTATTTAAAGCTTCATGTACTTGCGACTTCACCTATTATCAATATTGAAACTATTTCTGCCGAACGAGTTTAAAAAATTTCAGATCTGCCTGACCAAGGGCGACATTCAAGTGAAAATCAATTGGAACGTTTTCCGCGTCGAATAGGGGATACTTCGAAATATATCAATGTTTCTTATTCAACTGAAAAAAACCCAGTCGTATTTTTAACACGTGACAGAGCAATAGGTTTGTTCATTGGAAGCATTCTGCCAAAACGTTCGAACTGTGGACTGAAAAACGTTCGGTTCGAGCTCGATCGAGCGCGTTTTACTTGAATCTCGCCCTAATTTACCACTGTATCACCCTTCTGTCTCCCACTGTTCCACATTTATGTCATTTTAAAGTTGGGCGTTCTTTCCTTTTACTTATTTAGCATTTGAATCAAACACTGCATGTTTTGAGGCATTTTAAGTGTTAAACTCTTAAACTGTGTTGTTATAATTAGTGTTCTGCATAAATGTTAACAACACTTTTTACTGTAAAAATTACGTATTACGTTTGAATTAACAGTATAGAACATTCTTCATTTTTATCTCTGAAAATGATATGCATATTATTTGGGCTTAAACGTAAATAACAATGCATCAAATTATTGATTTAGAACATTTTTTGTCCCTTCCGTCTATCTATGTACTGTAAGACCACGGATCACGTAGAATATTGGCAGGCTGTCAGTAAGGTCGAATCCAAATGAACTGGTCGAGGAAGGTGTAAAGCTAGCGGAGTGAATGCGCCTGGTTTCTTTTGATGATCGCTACAAAATGTGACTGTATTGTGGTTACGTCAATGCACACTAATCTATGATATTCTGTACTGAACAGAAATATAGCACGCGGTACTTTTATTATTATAATTATTATTATTGATATTTCTCGTGATAGTTTTATTTATTTATTTATTTGGGCAACAATTTGGCAGCGTTTTCCAAATTATTATGTTTAATTTTCCCTAACTTGACAGTCTGATAGTATATCGTTATCGTATTTTGAATTCTTATTCTTACTTAATTTGTTTCGAGTTCCTTTTGAATTTTAAGGTTATATTTCATCATTAGTATTTCCGAAGAGTGGCTGGAGCATCAAGGAATAAAGTGTTTCGAAGTAATTAAGCATATAATTCATAATGTAATTAAAGCTTGCGATGAAGAAGCTCTGGGGAAGCGCGGAGTCTGAACGGCACGGAATGGCCGGTATGAATACAGCTTTACTTCTTCAAAACTGCATCATAATAATTCAGCGGCATGCACACATCTGATTGCCATCCCCATCAAGTAATGGATATGCCCATTTCCTCCTCTAAACCGGATGTTAACGTTTCTATTCAATCCGTGGTCAAACAGAATTTTATTTATGTTCTAATCTGAAGTCAAATGCTTTGCTGTGAAATGCTGATATAGAGAGACAGAGATAGATAAGTAAAGGGGAAATGAAAGAGTGCGATATAGAAGGGGGGGGGAACATATAGGGGTTTTTGGTTGCATAGATACGAGCGCACCTATAATGGAGACTGCATCTGAAGAAGGAGGCAAGGTTTCCGTCACGAGCATTTGGAACACACTCAGAGACAAGAGGATTGTTACACCTGAAACGATCAGCAGATCTCTTCAGAAGCTTCGTAACAAACAAAAACATTCACAACAAGCAACACTACGATCACCTGGATTACCGTGGACCGAGAATACTGAAATCGTTACCTAAACAACGCGATTTCATTGGCTGTATGAGCCAAAGTGGTGTCTACATTTTTATTATTAGATAAATGTTAATAAACGCTTTTAAAATTGATCAACCGGATTTTGATCGTAAAATTTGAGAAACTATAAACTAAAACTTTTTTTTTCATTGTTTTGCTTTTCAGTGGTTCTTAAGGTATCTGCCTACGTCTAAACAGCCATTTTTTGAAAAAAAATCATTTTTTTTGTTTTATTTGAAATAGCACATTCTTAAGATTCCTAAGCTACTTTTGTTTCTACAATAAATAGAAAGGCAAATGCAGCTGTTTGAATGTCCCTTCTGGTTGTTTAAATTTTATGTTGTTTAATTATTTTGTTGGCATTTAAATAAAAATTTTAAATGCGTTTTCGTTAACGTGTGTCATGATAGCTGTAACTGTTCAAAAAGTTTTAAAAGCTATCTTAATGAAATTTTACAAAAGACATTCTATTGACGTTAAAGCGTGTATCGTGGCAAAAGTTAAGTTACCCGTGTGAATAAATAAATTTACACGTACATTTTGACAAAAAATTGAATTTTTTCTTAAAAATTTCGACGTTTTTGTAGACAAATAGCCATGCTTCAGTGAATTTTTAAAATACAATAAAACTTTTGGTACAAAACACAGAAAAGTATTACTGGAGTATGCAGAATGCAGTGTACAGCAGCTGGCGTAAGAATGAAATTTTGTTAAAATTTTCTTCAAAACTGCAATTTTAAAAAGCTATGAAATTTTGTTAAAATTTTCTTCAAAAATGCAATTTTAAAAAGCTATGAAATTTTTGTAAAATAAATTATTGTTTCTGTTACGTTTTATTACCTTTCAAATAAAAATGCATAAACTACATCAAAATTTTGAATTTTAAAAAAAGTACTACGCACATAGGCAGATATCTTAATTTAAATAATTTATGCTGTAAATATTAAGCGATTTTTAACTTTATTATAAATTAAAGACAATTTTATTATTTTTAAGCTTGTCTAGAGCTTATTCCATTGCAAGCTTCATTGTTTCATAAATATTTTAAGCCAATCACAAGTCTTCAAATTTCAGATTTAATAATATCCAAATACATCTATATAGGATATTTCATGCTTCCTCAATAATATGAAATATACAAGATTATAAACGCTTAGGTAATTTAAGGGACATTGAATTAAACAGAAGATACTTTTGTACAAGAAAATATCGTCTAAGATGTGACTAGATGCTAAATACTTCCACTTAGTAGAATTAGTAGAAAACATAACGTAGATTTCTGTACTGTTTGGTACATGAGCATTCAAACATAATTTAATTTTGTGCATGCATGAAACGTATTTAAAGTATTGAACCGTTTACAGAGATAAATAAAACAATTTTCACAAGAGAAATTCTCAATCCATTGAAATCCAGGCCATCTCTGGAAATGAAACTACAAATGCCTCCAGGTGCGTAACAACGTTCACGTAACAACAGCGTGCCAGCGTGCCATAAACTACACCAATACGATCATAAACAACGTGCAGGGGAAAAATAATGTGTATATTTATATGTATTTTTATATATTTTCTGATCGAACTCTGTGGTTTTCGCACCTATGATTGAGACTGCATCAGATGTGGGTGGCATCGTTTCTGCTAACTGTAGAAGAAAGACGGTCAAGGACAGAAGAATCGTGACACCTGAGGGGATTGAGCACAAATCATTAATTAGTCACTAATGTTGTCACATTCATCTGATTCACCACTCTGCTGTATGAGGAGTATTTGATTGAGTCATTATGAGCTGTACCCTATATACAGCAGTGATTTTCGAAAGAGAATTTACTTTTTTTTTGAGTATACACAGCAGTAAGTTTCTACAGTACAGATAAATATAAGCTGTATATTGTAATTGCATAATTTCATTTGAAATTCTGATTATTTAAGTTGGTATAGGTCACTGATATTTTCTTCGTCACAAACGAATGACTTAGTGCGTATACATAAATGCATTCAGATTATTTTTAGGCCAAATGATGGCAAAATATACTATTGCAGAAATTGTGAAATTCCATTAGTTTACTCTGGTATATGACTACTTGAATTACCTACATCAACAATCAAATGACATTCATTTACCAATGTTTCCAAAATATTGTAAGAAGATATATTATTATAGAAACCACTATATCGTGAACTGAAAAATATGTACAGTCTATTCAATTTATTTGCAACAGAATTATTTTTTTTTTGTAATTACAACTTATTTATTTACTATTAGTATTTAAAAGAGACTAGGTAATTATTTTTTACGTCTATAGATATTACGTAATGTAGTCTACTTAATTATGGAAATCTTAATCAGATAATTAGATATATGTCTTGTTTTCACTAAAAGTATTAATATAATTATTGTTACGAAACTGAAAATGGTTTTTGAGAGACATTATATACACTTAGAATACTCAATTTAATGTTGTCATGCTTATTGATATTTCACCTAATTACAATTAATTCTAGAAAACACAAGTATTGAGGTCGAAATTAGTGACAGTTGAAAGCAATGAATATTATGCAATTACAAATGCAGTTTTATTTCTTGTTTTTTTTTTCAAACAGAAAGTTCTAGCGATCAGTTTGAATGAAATATTGTAAAAATGGGGATCTATTTTTCACAAAATAGTCCTCATACATACATGGAACAGCGAAGATAAAACTGTACTATTTAAATGCAAGGACAAGGTACATTTTCAAATTTCTTTAATAATACACAAAAAGGGCCAAATAAAACTTATCCCCCTTAAGGGGGTTAATAACACATAAACATTTGTAGATTCAAATCCAGACTGAAATAAATAAATTCAGCTTACATATCTGGAATATGAAGTATTTAATATATAAAGCAATTATTTAGAAATGGCCTTAAAATACTCAAGCGTTCCTGATACGTAATGCTTTATTTTTATATATTGATACCCATGCAAACATATTGAACACTTCAAATACATTCAAATCGTCATTGCTATTTTAGTGGGAAAATGTGTAATTAGATCAAAAAGTAGTAACTAAATATAACTATGTTATACAACTGATATTAAAAAAATTAAAATGTGGTTAGGTACTGAAATTTATATTTGTCAATTTGATATATAAAAAAAAAAAACATGTACACATGAAACTTGAAAATGGGTGAATCACAAGTCCTATTTTCAGAGCATCCCATGGCAAGGAATCCTTTACTCAATATATTTTCTTCATAAAAAAACGCGATATTAAATTTTAATATGCAGATTGAAAACTTTTTTTTAATTATAAAATCTCCGTGTAAATTTCTTACAAATACGTAATGTCAAATTAAAGCACATATATATTAAAAATCCAACGGAATATATATTTTAAATACCTATAACATATATTATTGGAAAGTTATGCCTAAGAAAATGATAAACCTGTATGAATCTAAATTGAGTATACTAGTCTTTCAAATGAATATTAATATGAAATATGAGAAACAAAATTTATAAAATAGGAAAGAATTAGAAAACTATGAGACGCAGTTGACTGTAAACCTATAAAATTAACAAAAACTTTAGCAAGTAAATAGTTTTGTATTTGTCAGTTTCCACAGTTTGGGAAAAGCAGTATATAGCCAAATGAGGTAGTATGTTTTTCTTATTTTTTTTAAATGTATTTTTAATCTCAATTGGCTTATGGAGATTAAGAAAAATTTCTATTTCTTAAAACTGGGGGACAAAATTAATTTACTCGTTTGATGATACATTATTTAATGCGAATTCATTGAATATATGTCCGCCTTCTTGTACATTATCACAATTTCCATTTACAACTGTGAATGCAACTGAAATTTTATAAATAAGATTTTATAATTTCAGGATTAATCAGAGATGCAAAAAATATATTTAAATTATAAATTTTTAAGTTGCCCATACTGTTAGTATCACTGAAATAATTCAGTATCGAAAAAAAAAATATTATAAAGCCATTTCTTCAGTGCCACATTTTAATAAATAGACACATAGAAAAAAAATTGAGAAGATTTGTTCTCTTTGTACAAACCGAGGGTTAATTTTTCTCCCGAATCCGGTGGCAGGGTGAAGCCTAGAAGGGTCATGGAGGAGATGAGAACACAGGGGATGATGAGATTAAATCCATAGTAGAGGGTTCGCCTCCGAATATGGATCGTAAAGGTGATGTCGATATAAGGCTCTGGACAACACGCATAAAAAATCTCGTTTCTCACTCCTGGAAGGCCTGAAATAAAGAGCAGAAACAAAAGTTAAGAAATTAATAGTCTGAAATGCATTGAATAATTTTCAAAGGATGGTTCAAAGCAATTGAAAATAGCTTACAGATAAAATATTTAATTTAAAATTTATAAAAATATGTTTACGTTGAAAAAAAAAATTAAGACGTCATATAATGTTTGATATGCAATGTTCATGCGGGAAGTTTATTGCAGCATAGGAGCAAATGGATTCTTTTTATAAACTCATTAATTTAATTTTTGAAACAACTTTTTCACATTTTTTTTAATTAAATGAATGTGGAATCAATTTTATTGAAATTTTGATAATAATAATAATGTTTTAATTTGTATTTGGTGTAAAGGGTTTAGTGTCAATGCGCGTCATTCTAAAAAAACTATTCTGCGAAACTTGTGTCTTGTATTCAACCAATCAGATTGAATATATATGCACATTAATAAAACTTGCTAACAAAGAGGAAGAATGAACAAGAATTTTATAATAACAATAATACTAACATCTCTGTTTTCTTATTATTGAAAAATGTACTTTTAGATAGCAGAGTGGATACGATTTCACTTATTAATTCGTAGATTGAACAATTGCGGTTTTAAACGTCAAAGAACATTTGTGAAACCTGTTACCTGAGGAACAAGATGGATAGTTTGACATACGTTTATAGAATTATTGTTTAGTAGACTTTTGGTTAAACCTTAATGTGAATTTCGTCATTTGCAATTTGTATGTGTTTTGTTACAGTTTGCTAAATAGTTTATTAGCTAATGATAATTTTAAAAAAAGAAGAAAAAAGAAAAACTTACGCAGTGAAAATTGAAATATATTTTAGAATACGGTAATTCATGTTTATAGTCAGTAAAAATATATCGATGTTTGTATATTCCTTAAAAAGTAATTTAACCACTATGTTAATGCAGAATTTCTCAAAATTTCTCTTCTCATTATTTAGTTCAATTTATTTGCATTCATATTCAAATCCAAGAACAGCTGTTCAATCAGCTTTTCGCAGTCCACTCATATACATGAACCCGCATGTTACTTGGATTCGTTTCGCAAAACACATTCAGGAGCCGACCTTACCTATCAGGATCCACTCGCCATTAGTTATGTACGTGGACAGGTCCCCCCCTTCTTCGCTAGCGAGCCTCAGGTCCAGCTGGAACCCGTCGTAGGTCCAGGACCCGAATTTCATCTCACATTTCTGGTCGTCGAAGGGGAACCATGTGATGTCGATTTTGCACGTACTTTTGAAAATTCCGGGCGGGATGTAGGTGCAGCTACCGTTGTTCCTCACTACGACATTCGTGGGGAAAGTACTGTCGATCTTTTCGTCGGCGCTGCAAGAGAGAGAGAGAGAGAATTGGCAACAAATTACTGTAAAGTACAAATTTAATTCCATTTAATTCGCACGGGGTGTCCAGAAAAGACTGTGTTATTCTGAAATTTAAGCAATTCGGAAATAAAGATCGGTAGAACAAGGCTTAGGCCCATCGACTTAGAAAAATAACTAGACAGACAGTTTCAGTGGAACCAAAAGTGAAAAATGCAGCCACTGCCATCAATCGATTTAACTACCAGCAAAATGGCTACCGTTCGAATTGCTGATCGCGTGCTACAGATCCGCTGAAATTCTTTGACACAGCTGGCTGTGCGGCATGCGATTAGCGATTCGATCGACCGCCTTGTTGCTGGCTGATAAATCAAGTAATGCGGATGGCTGTAATTTTTCAGAAGGTTTCTTATGCAAAAACACAATTCAAATTTTTATGCAAAGAAAATTTCCAAGCTTGGAAATTACCATGACTGTATCGAAGCTCACCTGATCTAAAATGCTATATCCTCGTCGTAAGCGTATCTTGTCACGATTCGTTTGTACGGCCTTTTAAAAAGCCATTAAAACCTAATAAACTCTCTTCCCCGTACTTTGTTGTTCCTCTTTTGTCCCTTACGGACTTGCAGTATTTAAGCTTAATGTAGCAAAAAGTATACTTATTTTTAAAATGTTGTAATATTTATTAATAATGTGGTTTAGTTAAGGTAAAGAACAATAGTGTTATTTGCTGAAGTAATACCTTGAGGAAAGTATATTTAAGGGGTGCTAATGCTTACTCAGTTACATCTGGAGAAACTGGAGATAGCTCTAGACCGTCTGATTGGCAGCCACGTGGTATGCCAAAAACCTAGACCTTCACACTTCAGCCAACTACAAACGTCCAATGTTTTATCCACTTGGCTATTGCTCAGCTTTGCACAGCTTTCAGACACTACTACTAATATGGAGCATCATAAAAAGTGTTTCAGAGACTCTTTGTTGGTACTCTAAATTCCTCTTATATATCAACAGTGGGATTCCTTGGATTTTATTATGCTTTTGTAACGGGAATATAGCGTATAGCGCCAACTATTGGCGGTAATTGGAACTAGTTTTGAAATTTTTATTTCAAAATTTTTATTTCAAAAATATATCTCATATTTGCTGTCGATTTTTGAATTTTCGAGTTATTCAATTTTAAAATGAAAGAACACTTTTCTGGACACCCATCGTTAAAATAACATAAATTATTCATCTGTTGTAGTGAATGTAGAACAGTTGCGCAATTTAGGTTAGTTAAAAAAAACTACAGTTAAAATAAGTGTTTGTAAGAGGCCACCATATTTCGACACCTACACATGGTTAAGAAGGAAATTTCTGTCATTAAAATGTGCTCTGCAACAGAGACAGCTTGTAGCTTCAGTTATCGGGGCTGCTGCTCACAGAAAATTGACGTATTCTTTTAATATTTCGTAAAAAAAATGAAAAACCAAACAGTTTTCAACATTAATTTATATACATTGAAGTATTGCCACTACTATAGATTATGTTACCCAGGCAAGCATTAATTTGATACGTCGGTCTTTGGAACAATTACTGGTTTTATTGGTCATTTTCAGCACGTCACCTGGGGCACTTGCCCAGTTTTCCCGTCCCAAAACAGGAAAAGCAACGATAGCTGTCAATTGATGTTTTAAAACAGTTAAAGCTAACATTTTATGCATAACTGAATAAATTTTCACGTGAATTTTAACTAGTACAGTAATTTCTCATGCACAAAATAAAGTGCATGGGATATGCTAAATTTTGGCAATAAACACTAACCATGATAAAGTCTAAATTTTTTCTCGTGGTCTAATCTGAGGTGGGCTTTTAGAGCATAATTACAGAAAAACTATCGTCTCTTTATAGGCTGTACTGTACACTGAAAAAAAGATGAACCTCTACGAGTCATGGAAAAGTCGTTACTTGTACGGAAAAAGTTCTAGGAAGATAGCATTTCAAGGTCTGTGCAAAAATTACGAAAGAAAACAAGCGTTTAATAAATACATAGTACTTTTTCTATTTTTGGTATTTTATAATCCCTCACCAAATTTTTAAATATATTTCAGCCTTTTTATGATGATATTTTGTACATAAACATATAATGTATTACTAATTGGTATTTTTTTTTATTCAGGGCAGCATAAAAAGTTAAATTTTGTATTTTTTAGATTTGCTCTCCTGATATTTAATCAAAACCATAAAATTCTATACAATTTTACGTAACTTTATAGTTTAAAGAATTAAAAGCTATTTTTTTTTGAGAAACCCTCTCTATATATTTATGTATGAGCATGAGTAACTTTAGAAATATTTATGTGTATACACATACATGCTTTCTATGGTAATTCGTTTTGATATAGTCGAAAACTCTATTGAAGCTCTGTAAAATCCTATTTGCTATCATAAATGCTCTTTAAGATATGAAAATAATAAATTGTGAAAATAAAAAGCAAGCATATAGCATTGTTCCTTTTTGCTGATTTATCAACTAAAGGAAATATTAAAGTAATAAGAAAATCAATATAAATCTGAATCATAAATAAATAAAGTTACATATTGAATGAAAAATTCAGCATTGAAAAAAATGTATTCGTGTTACAAATCACTCTTAATGTATTATTTTGCCCCAGGACTTGCAAGTTTTTCTACAATTTTTTTTTTAAATTCTGTTATTGTGTAAAAAACGTACTCTTCTATGTGTACAATTTCATTTTCAATTATGCGGCAAAAGAAAGAAAGCGACTTCTTTTTCTTTTTCCCCACAGGCTTATACACTTACATATAAAAAAAAACTTTTTTTTAAATATATGAACATGTATTCTTTTAAAAGTACTTTGTTTTCTGTTTTATTTGTGAAGAAATATAGGATTTTATAAATTTATTGTTACAGTTTTTTATACAATTTTTATATGATAGTCACTGTGTTTATTTTTTTCAGTATTTCATACATTTTTCTCATTTTACAAATTGAACAAGTATATAGAATTCATATATATATATGTAATAAAAACGACGTAAGAGTGGTAGGAGCGGTTTTCCGTAGTCGGGCCCCTGTTGGAGCGATGCTGGGCAGAGCAGGCGAGGCGTAATATCATCGTAGGGTTCAGGAGGCGAGACATAGCGGCTCGATGAGGCCCTGACTAAGAGCCTCCCCGGCCGTCCGAAGCTGGAACTTGCTGTCGAGTCAATAAAGGAAGTTCTGGGGGTTTACATACATTTATTATCGACGTTTGTTACAGGTTATTCAGGCAAGAGAGCCCACGCAAAAAAAAAAAATCCTGTCTTCCAGATACGTCAAGCTTTTCATCACTCTGTAGAGGTCTTGTCACCTGACCTTGCAGCCTGCAATGATTGGGTGAACCTATATCCGCAAGACAGTAAGATTTTTTGGTTCGAAAATGCAAATGCGACTAAAGAGCGGGGATTGACCACAAATTTAGAGCGAAACTGCTTGGGACTGTGTGGTAGTTGCGAATTTCCTGTGTGGCGGATGTCAGTCCGTACGGTTTATATTTTCGTGGCAGTTCAGTGGTTTAAATTCTATTTTTCAATAATAATCAAATCAGGTCTAATACAATTATACAATTTATTTACATAATTCCTATATACAATTTACACGTTCAAAATAATTAACAGATTCAATCTAATGCCCTTTTTGGGCCCCCAAGCAGAAATCGGTCTGCTCATCAACGAATCTGTTATCGAAGTGCTCGAAGTTTTTCACGGTCACCCAGAGGGGATAGAACCGCGTGACTTCATCCAGCGCACGTGGCGCTATATGGGAAGCAAATTGCGTCACCTTTGTTCTCAACTATGCAATTTAGCAGTTTGGGATTGTAGCGGACTTTTGATTTAGTATGTTATATATATATGTATGTGTATGCATATTACAAAATAGACAATTAAAGAAAGCAGATAATAACAATAAAAGCTGTTTTTAAAGTAGTAGTAAAATAAGTAATTATGAACAATAAAATAAATTATAAAATATAAATAAATTTTGAATTTCATTTGAAACAAAAAGCTAAATTTAAAAATTATTATTTAATATTTATTTTTAAATGAAATTATTATTATTACTTGCAATTACGATATTTTAAAATTTTATTAAATTTTATTTACCGAATTCTCATAATTTTTTTCATAAAATGCACGTGTTTGACAAAATTATTATAAAGTTAATTATGTGAGGATGATTTACTTATTTGGCAAAAAACAAAAGCTCACTGGAACCTGAAATATATTTCTTAAGTTTGCCTTCGGCACTTTCGATGTCAGTACTGGTTCAAGGAACTATCGAATGTTAGCACCCTTCAGCTACTAACAGTCGAATAGAATGATTATGGAATCACATATTATATTGTTACACTTGCATACGTAGACTGTTAACAACAAGTTCCAACAAGTCACCTTTTTGGTTTTGAGCTTGTTTGAATATGTAGATACTTCCAGAGAGGAAACTTACTATTTCCACTAAGAAAAGGCATTCACAGGAGTATGGTTACAAATTTCTTTTGCCTTTATGACGGTCAAAAAACAATGGTATTACAAAGTTTTAATGATTAGACTACAAATTTTGTTAAGGGCTTCCGTTCCATCCTACTTCTTTAATGGGTGCATCTAACTTAAGAAATTTGCCTTGAAACTTCTATTCATAATTATCAGATAATTTTCAGGTAATTTCAAGTAAGCTTTTTAGTAATAAAATAAAGAATACATGATTTCATATGTTGTAAAATGAGTACTTTTAAATCATAAAAATTGCTCATTTAAACAAATGTACATATTTTAGTTTCAAATTTATATTAAAACGGATTATACTTATTTTTAAACGCATGAGGTATTATTTAAATAATTCTTACAACAGTTAAAACAGGAAAATAAAAAAGTGCATCAGTTAAGAAAAATTACAAAGTACTTGCTTTGTGTATAGCCTGTGCTTGTATTCACTTTCCATTTCATTAATTTACCTTATCTTTTCCACAAAACATAAAGTATAAATAAATATATTCCCTGCATTTAAAATTAATCATACGCAAATCTGGAAGAATTTAACTATTCTTAGCACAAGATAGTTTCATGTCCGAAACTAAGCACATAAATCTCTAGAGCAATATGTTGTTAAGCATGTCACTGATTAATGAACTGTCTTCTTCCAAGACCGCACTTCATCCTAAATAAGATACAAAATCAGGAGAATATCCCGAGAAGATAATATATCTTTAAGCTTTTCTTAATTACTTTCTTTAAATGGTTATAAAAGTTTGCAAAATGTTTTTTTTTCTTTAATAAGCGCTCTGCCATATCCGTGTAATTTAAATTTTAACCATTCTGCAAGCTGAGATTATTTTCTGGGAAAGTCATTTCCATTCTGAGTTTAAGCTACAAAAGCTTTAAAGTTTCTTTTATTAGCTCTAGCATGTTTAAGATACGTAAGTGATTAAAGAAGAAAATAAACGTCGTGGAAGTCAGAAATTATAAAACAAACTCAATGTAGGGCAAGTATTTGACCTGTTTATTCTTCATACTTCTGATAATTCTCTATCTGTGCTGAGCGTTACATCGCAAATTAATTTAGGAATGCATCCCTATGAGCCTAGCGTTGTGCAGCGGAATGTTTACCACAAGATTTTTGTTTTCAAATCCAGATTTATGACCTCTTGTATATGTTTCAAGAGGAGTCGTGTTTGATTTTAGGTGTACTTAAAATTTGAGATTTTTAACGAAAAAGTCACACCTTCCCACATAGCGTCGACATTAATAATCTTCGTTTTATTTCCTTTAAGTCCTGTTTACCATAAATACCTTCCCCCAACGAATCAGAACCCCAGGAACTTTTCCGTTGAGTACTATGTAATATGTGTTTAGAAAGAAGAATTTATTTTCAAACTTAACTAACATTTTCTTTAAGTATTACATTAAAAAAATGGTAATACATAATATACTTACCGTTTTAGCTAAAAACATATTAGCACAACAGCAAAGTAAGTTGACATAAGATTTAACGAATGACTAACGCTTTTGAGTTTGAGGGCATTATGAGGAAATGTGATATCTAGCCTTGATGGTGTCTTTTTTTTAAACTTTTAATATTTTTCTAATGTATTCGATCCCCCCCCAGTGGCCCAACTCATAGCGCTCTCAACTAAAAGAGGGAGGGTGCCTGTTTCAAACCCAGGTCGCGTCCGCCGACCTAATCGTTCGAAGTTTTGCGTGTTTTTTCTGCGAAACTTTTCGTAAATACAGTTCAGGAAGCCTTAGAAAGACCTCTTATGAATAATAGGCCGTAATCTCAGAAATCAAACATAATGTATTCGAAGCGTTGAAAGTATAACTTAAGTACAATATGCAAATAATAACTCTTCAAGTATTGTTTACGTGTAACTTTAATACATATATTCTGTTATTCTTTTCAGTATGTTTATTGATTTGCTTACGTTAAAACTGTTTTTACAGCATAAAACACTTTGCTGTGCCATTTTATAATTTAACGCATCATTTTTTTTTTTCAAATTTAATAGTAAAATATTTTCCTTCCTTTCTTTTTTCTGTGATTGTGTCATTCAGATGCTTATTTTTGTCTTCGAATGGTTTATTAAAGATATCCCTTAGGGAAAGATTTAGTTTTTGTCGCTTTTTATGAATGCCCATATCAAAAAGAAAAAAATTATTCAATGCCATAGAAATCTCGTAGGTCAAGAAAAGGAAGTCCTTCAATTAAGGTACTAGCTGCTACCCGCGACTTCGTCAGCGTCGGCTTTAGAATTAGGTCCAGAGAAATATGAAGCATGCGTGAATAACAAATACGTATGTTTGCACTATAGACAAAAGCAGCTGTATTTAAATATTATTTAGTTTTTACTTATGTTAGTATAAGTAAAAACTGAAATATAATAGTTTAAATGAAATATAACTTAAGCTTTATTTTTTACGTCATTTAAAATAGGAGAGTATGCAGTGTTACTAAATTTAGATTTTTGTTAAGCATTTGGCGAATAGAGACAGAAACAACAGTATTTACGAACTATTTTGAGTGCTCTTGTAAAAGAAATATTTATACTATTTGCTATTTATGCTAATTTTTGCCTACGTTAATCAGAAATAGTGCAGCTTTTTATTAATGAAAAAGTTTTAGAATCGGTTTTGCAGTTACAAGGATCCCCATACAGCGTAGTGTATTAGAAGTATTTTGGGTGTTCCTCTAAAAGAACTATTTATGCAATATGCATCAATTTCAGTCTATAATACTCAAGAACAGTGCAGCGTTCTATCAGCGAAAAAAGTTTTGGGATTGGTTCAGTAGTTACAGAGATACACACAGAGCGTAATGGAATTCTTATTAGTATCCCTGTAAGATAACTATTTGTGATATATGCATAAAATGTAGCCTATAATACTTAGAGCCCCACCAGTGGTTGAGAAGTTCTGCTCTCGAAACTGGAAGGCAGGAGGTGCTAGGTTCAAAACCGGTCGCGCCTATCGACCTAGCCGTTCGGAGTTTTCCATGGTTATCTCTGAAACCTCACGTAAATTCGGGCTTTGAATGTCCGCCACAGAGGGCATTCACACATAGGCCTCGGACCTTAGTGTAGTCAATCGGCCTTAATACACAAATAAACAAACAATAATATTCAGGGATAATGTAACTTTCAATCAGCGAAAACAGTTTTAGAATCTGTTCAGTAGCTACAAAATTCCCATCGAGAGCAATGTATTGAAATTAATTTGAGTGTCTTTGAAAGAGGATTATTTATGCTATATGCTTGACAGGTTGCCTGTAATGTTAATTCGGGGTATAAACTATCTTCATTTCAAATTTTATCCAAATCCACTCAGCGATTTTTGTGTGATTCAGTCCAAAAACATCCAAACACAGAAACGTACGTATTTATATTATTGGTAGGATTTGGAAATTTATGAACTTTAAGAAACACATTTGTACTTTTTTTTCTCATGCTTTTTAATTTGACGTAAATCTAACATAATTTCTATACCATTTCATATTTTTCAAATAGACGCGATTCTGAAAATAGAATTTCTGCGTTATTTAAACTCGCCAAGCACGACCATCTAAAAACGGTTTTTAATTAATAGTTAAAAAAGTTAACGAAATTTCAGAATTTTGAGCCGAAGTCATGGGCTTATATGTTTGTACATAGATTTGGCTTAAAACTGGCATAATTTCCGTGGTATTCCATGATTTTCATATTCACATGATTCTTCAATGAAGCATTAATAAACATTTCTAATAGCTCAAAACATGAATCATTTTATACGGGCGAAACTCGCGAAGCATGGCGGTGTAAAAAAGGTTTTTAATTAATAATTAAAAAAGTAATTAAAAATCCAAGATTCTCAGTAGGCTATAACCATCTCTAGGGTCAAATCCATCTCTATACCAAAATTCATCATAATCGGTTCAGCGGTTTAGGCGTGAAAGCGTAATAAACAAACAAACTCATTTTCGCAATTATAATATTAGTTAGGATTTCAGTTAAGCTTAAAAAGGCTTGAAAAAAATCTATCTCTACGCATCTACTAGAAGTAATTGCTGAATTTAATCTATGGAATATTATAAAATCAGTTTTATATTTATGAAAAGAGTGATCAATTATTATGAAACATCATTAAAAATGATAGGTATAATTAATTAATGCAAAATCTTTGCTCTGACGAGACTTTTTTTACACATTATACACCCCAATAATAATTTGACAGGCAGCTTTCAGGCTAAGCTTTGTTGCAGCTGGATTGGGTTTTTACTGTTAAAACTAAAAGATACATTTACCTCTAAACAAAATATCCCTTCAAAATGTATTTGGATTTTACTTCATAAAATTTTAAAAGCAAAATGGTCTAATTAATCTTCGAGTGCTTATTTCATTCAGCTAGTCAAGTTGGAATTTTGTGTACGTTTGGCATAAGACTAGTAATCTGAATTATGTTGTCAAGTATTTTCAGCATGTTTTAACCGTTTGTGCTATGCATGCACATAAGGAAATGTGGATCACTGTAAGTGTGACAACCATCTGAGAAATGTACTTCCAGATAAAACAGAGAACATTAAGCCATAGTGGATCTCAAATGCGTTCTTGAACCTATTGACAATCAGTTTAATTATATGAATCTATTTCCATAGCTTCAGAATTCACAACTCAAGCAATGCTATTTTATAATATTTCATTATTAAATTCCAATACATTGTAAATTATAGAATTATGAACATCATCTATAAATTTTCAATTCTAAAATATTATATTAAATATGAATTGGTGACAAAATATGAAATTAAAAATATATTATTCTACTGAGTTCAGTGAGCGGAAAGAGAAATAGATATTTTAAAACTTTCATCAGTTTGAAGTGACAGTCATTAAACCGTGTTGGAGGCAGCAAAAGAATTTATTCGCTGAAAGTTCTTGACACCTTAATATCTTCTAGATAGAGAGGATCAACTTTTCCAAAAAAATGGCAGTTTGTTTCACAAAAAAGTTCTTCGAAAAAGTAAAATTCTGGTATGGAGAAACCATTTGAGTTTGATTTTATTGGTTAGTGCTTATAAAAAGATCCATAAAAATGAGTACATGTCTTGTTTTGTTTTATATATTTAGGAAGTTGCAGTACTATAAAGTTCATTTGCAATGATTTTTTACCTTCGTGCAATTAATGTATGCAAATTAAATTATATTAAAAAAAATTAGGAATGCATATTTTTCATGCTGTTTTTGGGGCAAATTTAGTTTCCTTATACGTATAGTATGTAAAATACAATAAATGCATTTTTTGCCTTAGATAGCATTTGTCATTCGAGAGAACTCTTGGGGAACATTTAAAGCAGTAAAACATGACATACACTGTTATTAGAAATAGCTCTAATAGTATTCAGCTTTTATCCAAACAGTGGTATTGAATTAGCTGCATCTTTTCTGTGTAGTAACATTTCCCCCATGATTTGATTCAAAAGATCAGTTTAAATATCTAACAATGAATCAGCATTTCTACGTAGAAAGGTGTCAGCTGACTTAGCTCCACTGCATGGTATTTTAAGTGTGTCATTCATGCACTGAAAAAAAAAATCCGGAAAATGTACTGGCAAATGGTACGCCAGTACTATTTCTGCATATTTAAGGAAATTAATTTCTGTAAATTCTATTAAAAATTATGTTTCAGAGAGTCGCTGATCTTTGATATACGCAAATTCTACTGCATTTAAATATAACCTGAGAATTTCCGTTGAAATTTACGGAAAGTTTCCAGTAATTGTACGATTATTTTTAGAGTGTATGCTACATAAAAGTTACTCGGGCACTCTTAGCATCGCGATGATATTTTGAACTTTACCAAAATAGTTATTGTATTTCTTGCATAAAATATAAATCTGTAAACCTTAATTTACATGAGTTATTGTAGCTTTCCATTGTAATAATATAACTTTTTGTTCTGAATGCAATTATCAGGCTGAAAATCCATTGCCGAGAAATAAAAAATAACTAAAACTAACTCAACTTGTTCAAAAGAAACAATTTTGAATATTAGCAACAGATTAAAATGAGCACGGAGATGTAGCTTGATGCAGAAATTAATAAGAATAAATAAAACAACGCATTAGAACACCAGTAAGAAAAATTAAGTAGAAGATCAGTTTCTGCAAGTATTGCATGCCGTCGTATGTGGTAGAATTAGAATGGAGATAATTTGATCTATTTCTATTCTACAATTTTCTGAATCCCTACTTTTCTATTGACACTAGTGAGCACTATCCGGAATCCCCACTTTTCTATATAAACAAAACAAATTGTCGCCATTATCATTATAGCACTGCTGACGGCTTGTCATACATGCCAAAAGTGGTATGCTATTTGAATACTTTTGTTGTTGCTCTTTCACAATGTTTTTTGATGTTTATTTACTAATTTAATGCATTTTCTCATTCTTGAATAATTTTAGTACACAAACATTACAACAACAACAAAATATTTGTCATGCACAAAGTATTCTTTTTTTATTTGCAAAACATATTAAAATGTAATATAAATTGTATGTATAAATGGATGCACTACCATTTACTTGTTAGAGAATATAAAAGAAAAATAATCTTCGGAAATGAATTTCACTGAACTGCGCGTCTCGTTACTTCTGAATTAAAGTTTGTTACAACGTTTCCTATTAAATGCTTGACATAATTTAGGCTGACATGTATGCTGGGAGTGATTAATCGAACTTTTACGTTAATACACTTTGGTACAACGGAAGTTTTATGAACGGAGGCCATTGAATTAAGTGAAGAAGGATGTAAGCAATTCAATGCTTAATAAGCCATTTAAAATAAGTTACCAAATATTCTGTCGATGGATTCAAGGTTGCATTTAAATGAACAACACGAGCAAATCCATACCCTAAGACCGATATTATTAAAATGGGACGTATTACAATAAAAAACCACTATTTCTCTGCCGTTTCAAGTCCTAAAATAAAAAATCCGTCACAAAGTATACCTGAGAGGATTTTTTGTTTATGCATCTTATGATGATGGCTCAATCGAATAAAGACAATCCAATAAATTAAAACATACGTTGATGTTTGAATATTTCACACTTTCTTCCCCATTTGGGATGAGGAGAATTACTGGATCCTGCATATACAGGGTGCACAGCAAAGAAGTTATTGGTTTCAAATTTACATATCTCAAATACAAAGGACAATGAAAGAATGGAGCAATTGGTATGTTTTCTACTATGCAACCTGTAAATATTTTACACAGCAGTTTCTAAATAGTTATTACAATTGCTGATAAGAAAGAGTGATTAGACAGATTTCCTTAAGGGGAAATTAAGATGTGGACGGAATCTTAATGCTAAAATACGTAGCCTTTATGCTGAAAATGAAAAAAATATGGACTTGGATCTCTAATATATGAATAAGTAGATCTTCGACAAGCGCAATTAGAAATCCAAGCACCATTTTCCGCACTCCACCACTAACAGATGGCGCTGCACGTCAAATTCGATCAACCATAGTCCTTTATGATTATAGAATCATTCTCAAAATGTCCACTGTTGAATTATCTTCTCAAATTGTCAGCCGATTGACAAACAAAGGTCGCAAACGAATAAGGAGTTTTGACATCACGTCCAGTAATTTCTCAAACGGAAATGGATTCAAATGCCCCACAAATCGACGATTCAAGCTCGGCCAGCGTGTTGGGATGATTCTGGTCGACAGTCTCTTTCGATATGCACTACAGAAAGTAGTCACAAGGAGTCCGATCATGAGAATACGGAGGCCGATTCATTATGATGGCTCGCGATTACAATGCCATATGTCAGGAATTTATGTGACTACTTCTATGAAGCTTCTCTATAATTTTTTTACAGCTTACATTAGAAACATGAAACATACCGTTTGCTTCACCGTTCTATTGTTCTTTGCTTTTGAGAAGTTTAACTTTGAAATCAGTATGCCCTTTGTTAGACACCTTATATATATACATATAACCAATAAGTAAAACACAAAGTGTACTGCAATATGACATACACATATATATATAGATATATATATATAGATAGATAGATAGAACTAAAAATTGATTTTAAAAATCAATAAAAAAGGGAGCCAATAGAAATGTGCAGTTTGCTGCATTTTGCTTAGGGAACCAGGGAATAATTTAATATCTTCAATTTTCAAAATTAGTTTCAAAGCTGCTTCAATAGATGGCGCTGCTATTCTGTATGCATCAACGTCCTTTTAGAACAATATTATTTCAACAGTCTACCTGTCAGAAACGGTGCGGCAAATAGTGCTTTGTCTTTGCCTAAGAAAAGCATACACGAAGTGGCATGGATTGACCTCCCTATTCGTCAGATTTGACGCCATACATTTTTTTTGGTAGGTGGAGGGTTAGACTTCTTGAAAGACTGGTTTTATCGTCACAATTCACAAACTCTAAAAATACACCTCTGCTGCTTCTCAGATCATTCCAACTGAAGTGTTTGCACGGCCGTTTGCTAATTAATCCTCAGACTGCATCACGTTGTTACTGCAAGTGGTTATTTTGAAACCATGGTTTTAAAGTTTTCCCTAATCAGCAGCGATTCTGTTGATGAACTTTGTAAATAATTTTGAAAATTAGTAATAATCAATTACCTGGTTAACAAAGCAAAATGCAGCAAACTGTGCATTTCTATCGCTTTCTGGTTTCTGTCTTTCTTTCTTTCTTTCTTTTTTTTTTTTTTTTTTCAAATCGCCGTCCATTTTTGGGACACCCGGTATATATCGAATTTAATTATTTACAGCAAATTCATATTTTGCGTTAAAATCTTTATTAAGAAATTTACAGAAAATATACATGCAACAGATAATTTTCTAAAAGCACAAAACTATTTTTTGATAAGATAACATCAGTTCACTTCAGGTTTAATTGGGACTAACTTCATAATGTTCAGAAAGATTGTTTCTCTTACAGAGGCTTATAACTCGCACAGAATCGCTTTCATAATTATATCGTACATTTTCATGTTTACTTCATAACTAATTACCTGAGAGTTAAGCTCAAACATGTTGAGGTAATGTCACTTTACTGCACGTGTTAAAAGCTAATCAACAATTTAGCAGCGTAAACATTTGGTGTGTAATGAATCACGTGCATGTTTCTTGCAATAATGAATCTCAGAGGTTTTTTTCTTTTCCTTTCAGTATCAGATAATTCAGAGCAAAAGATTTTCTTAGGCCGCGCTTTAATTACTAAACAGCTTTGTAGATGCACTTTAATTACTGAAGGGGGGGTAAAAGAAATCTTGATCTCTTTATTTTTGTAAACATTATCCTAACATGCTGCAAGCGTAAGGAGACCGAAATAATGCAGTGTTGTTAGTGATGCACTAAAAATAACAATTAATATGAAATGAATGTTGAAAAAGTATTGGTAATAACAGTTCATAAAATAAAAAATTCTTTTTATAGTTAAAATGTTGTAGGTTATTATAAGATTATATATATATAATCTTATTGCATATATATTCTGATATTTAAAATAAACATTAATAATTTTAAAGTAATGCTTCCGCGAAAATATTCGTTGTAATGTATATTTAAGAAGCGCGGTGGTGTAATGGTTAGCGCACCGAGCTGCCGTCCCATAGGTCCGGTTTTCGATCAAGGGATGAGCAAGGTCGACTCAGCCTTTCATCTCGTGAGTGGGTGGATTAAATGATGACTAAGCTTATTTGGGTTCAAACAGTGGGGGTTTCGCGTCAGGCTGAACACCTGGCAGAGATGAGCACCCCAGAGGCCATGGTCGCGAAGACGCGGTAGGGCAACGCAATTCTTGTCCTCGCAGAGGGGCTCTTGTGCCAAGTTGTCTTGTTTGACTTCAATGGATATTTAAATACTGATCTAGTTTTTAAAAATTATTATCTAATTCATTTTTAAATCCATAGAAAACAGCATTGCCTATAGTGATTAGAAAACTAAACTATATTAATCGAATGTATTTAAACAAAATGATTTTTAACACATTATGTAATTTATTAAAATACTTTCAAGATGCATGCCCATGCATTAATTAGGTAATATACACTATTGCAGCGTACTATTCTAAATAGTGGTGGACATGAGAAAGTAAATAAATGCGCGACTAAACCATTTTTCATGGGAACTTGAAGGCAAAAATCAGGTAAAAAAATCGATTTTTAGTAGTCGTTCAGAAGTCATGAAAGAAAAGAATGCTTGCATAAATACAAAATGCTTTTGCTATCATTGATATTGTACATCCCTTCACCAAATTCGCTAAAATATATCTCTGAGTACCTTTATAATGAAAATTTTTGTATGGCGACTGTATAAAAATTTAGATTTTATATTTCTTTAGATTTAATCTCTTAAAAATTTTAATCCCTACCATAAAATATTGTACCCTTTTATACGTAAGTATACAATTTATTGTACACATCTATATCGTTATTTAAGGAATAAAAGACTAGGTCTGTGTTTTTGTACAACCTGCATATACACATAATCAAACGAGCTAGAGTTATTAATGCATTATGAGAATCAAACGAAAGAATTATGAAGTAGCGAAAAAATTAAATGAAATACAGAATCTAATAAGAATTGCATTCGTTGCGTGACTATTTTTTTTTTTTTTTACGATTGGAATTTTATTAGAATGTTTAAATGCAAAATGTAAGATATGCTACGACCATTCAATAAACAGATAAAATTTTATCTGCCCCGAAGCACGCGAAGTAAGTATTAACAAACTGTTGTGCTCTTGTAAAACAAAGTTTTCTAAATGTAACTATTTTCTGTTTTCTTCGACCTATCAACATAAATTATTTAATAAGTATTTTAACATCTGTGTAAAATCTTTTTCAGTTTTTATATTATTACTCCGTTTTTGAAATATACTTGAATAGGTATATGTGACATAAGAGAGTCTTTGCCCACCATACGTCTTGTCACCAAATATCAACTATTGTATACTAAAATAGAGTTTTACAAAAATACAAATGTTAGAGAAAATACCTCTTAGACTACTTTGTAAATAATAATTATGCAAAAAATGTTAAATACGTTTGTTTACAAACATTAAATAGCAATCACGGTTAATCGAAAGTTATATCTAAAATTTAATGAGATTCAGCCGCACTATGCAACGCTAAGTAAAGCATGAATAATATTAAAATAGAATACCAGACAACTGTGATGTTTCATAAATTATCACATTAAAAATTTAACTACGGTGACGTGTTAAGTACCTTTAATATTGAGTAAGATCACGCCTAGAAGCAATACAGTACCTTCCAGCGATAATTTGAACTACGCGATGCGATCGATGAATATACTGGGAGGTGTGACCCATTGCTCTTGCAAAGCAAATTTAAGGAGGAGACAAATTGGGAAAAGCTACACGTCCTTGTAAAGCATCTTAAGCATGATCCATGATATTTAAAGCAGGCGATCGAAGTATTTATTCCAGAGGTAGAGTTGTTTGGTTCTAGAGATAATCTCCCAAGATCCAAGCCTAGTGTTATCTAGCATCGCCGGCCTGTAGTAGAAAATTGACACTTATTGCACAGACATAAGGACCCACATAGTCATCGTAGATGTCATTTCTGAAGACGAAACATGTTCCACTTACAGATCTTTCCGTCTACTCAAAGAGATACAAACTCAAAATAAAGCCATTGCTTTCTCCATTATGAATGTTCGATTTATCATGACGTGTTTCCTGCTCCCTTTCAGTCATTTTTTTGCCTAAAGCTGAACATCTTTAAAAAATGCCACACCTCCATTGATCGGGCGTCTGTGTCTATCTATATTAGGTAAAACCACACAAATGGCTTAAGAGGCCTCTGTAGTCGGCTTGCCTAGATTCAAGTCCCTCAAGGCTTTGCTATGGAGAAAAGTGCCTTAACGCCTAATCATTTTTCTCAGAAAGTATTAGGTATTTTTAAATGAAATTTTCCTGTGTGAATCTTGAGAACTATTCGCAAGGATTGCTCGAATCACATTTGAGTTAATTTAGCCGAAAGAGATTTTATTGCAGTCTGAAAAGTAACATAAATTCTAGACTGCAATAAAATCTCTTTCGGCGAAATTAACTCAAATCTGATTCGAGCAATCCTTGCGAATAGTTCTCAAGATTCACCCAGGAAAATTTCATTTAAAAATACCTAATAATTTCTGAGAAAAATGATTATGCGTTAAGGCACTTTTCTCCATAGCAAAGCATTGGGACTTGAATCTCCGCAAGCCGACTACAGAGGACTCTTAACACTACGCTCAAAGATCGTCTTGTGAGACATTTTATGTGCGGAACTGCAGACGTTGAAATTATCATTTTCTTGCTCAAACAAGTAAGTTTATGTGGTTATTTTTTTCCGTTCACATAACCACAAATATCAATCATGGGCGGTTGTCATGACGTTTCAGCGCCTTTGCCTGAACCTCCTGGATGCCAAATTTACTGGTCTGAAATTGTTTATAGTCTTTAAAGTACACACATTTAGCCGTTTAGCTGTCCGTGTTTGCAACTGTAATCTCCGAAAGACTGCAAATCTTAGTTCTGCAGGTAAATAATACTTCGAGGTCACTATAGCTAATTGGGTATCCTAGATTTTTTATATTCTATTAATATCAGTGAAACCTGAAAATTTACACTCTAGTGTGCATTTTAATGTTCTTTCTGGACTAGTCAAACTGACTGCTTTACATAATGTAGATTTTTACATTTTTTAACATTATAGACAAGTATCAATCAGAATAAGTTATATTTAAACGAGTTAATTCTACCTTCTGGAATTTCCCTTTATTTTTGAAAAAAAAAAAATGTGTTATCTGAACAATTCATAAAAGGACAACATGCGTATGACCTATAGTCCAATTAAAGATCAATAATCTAGTGAGACCAAACAGAATAAAATCTACATAATGTAGATTTTTACATTTTTTTAACATTATATACAAGTATCAAGCAGAATAAGTTATATTTAAACGAGTTAATTCTACCTTCTGAATTTCCCTTTATTTTTGAAAAACAGATGTGTTATCTGAACAATTTATAAAAGGACAACATGCTCATGTCCTACAGTCCAATTAAATATCAATAATCTAGTGGAACCAAACAGAATAAATCCGGAATTAGAAACTTAAATAGCAGAAAAAAAGAATGCAGCGTTAAGCCATTCAGCTTAAAAAACATAAAATAAGTGCACGTATGAAAAAAATCCTCTTTGGAACGATTTTAAAAGACATACAGGGCAAGGACGGATACAAAGGGGGAGTGGATGGGGCTACCGGAGAAAAAAGAAATTATATGAAAAAATATATAAAAGATCCTATTTTACTTCCATCAAACAGACATAAATTCTAAGTATCCGCCCCAACCTACAAAACTACCACTGCATTAATACGTCAGGGATACAGGTTGTTTCTAGACTATCTTTCAAAAATAAGGAATCGAGTAGACGATATGAAAATTAAACGTATTTTTTTTAAAAAGGATGTGCAAATGCCGTAATTATGTGAAACATCCCATCTGGCGTTGAAAATTCCTTTACGCTGGAATTAGGAACTCTCCACTTTACATGGAGCAGCTGCGTAAGTGATGCAGCTAGTGAAGTTTCTAAGAAGGTAAGTTGAAGATTTAGACAAGATTCGAACCACATTACCTGGAGTTGTGTGAAATTAAATCGTTCTATGCTTCCAGGTTCAAAGGTGTAATGTGGTCTATAGAAAGTCCGGCAGTATTATTTAATTCGAAGAGTCCATAGTGCAAATGAAAATCCAGTTACTTAAAGAAAAAGTGCTACACATCTTTCGCGATGATATTTGCAATCTTTTGGAGGCCTTTTATAAAGAACAAATGCTCTTGTATTGCTTATGGAGTTAGCATTACATTTTAGCGATTTGAGACGGCTGCGGTGAAATATCACTCATCCAGTTGCATTATAAACAAGTATTTTATATAGTTCCATCACAGTACTAAATTCTAAATGCACAGTTTTTACTATACAATACTGTTATTCCTATCTTTTTTTTATTCTCTAAGGATAATTTACAAAAATACTGTACATTAGTTACATAAAACGATGAATAGTATAATTCAATTTCATAATTCTATCCTTTACTTTTTTCTAGTCATTTTAAAATAAAAACGTTGTTGCTGCATGTTTCTGCTAACCTTAAAATTTGCGGATATAGATTATTTGGTTATTCAAGAAGAAAAAAACTTCATTTTTTTCGTTATTTTTAGTATATTTTTGTCCTAAACTATAATTTCACATCCTCTTTAATACGGAAAGCAGAATTTACAAAATGTTTAATTTTATTCTCATTCTAAAAAGCTGCAGTGAAATGTTAAAATACTTTATGTATGGAATGGAGAATATATTCTATGCAGTCAAGTTTATTTTGTAAGCACTACGTGACAGGTCTAGACGTGTCTAGACTTCCAGTTTCCACAATATGATTTAAGGTCTGTTCTTTTAACCGGTTTTATAAAATTTCATAAAGCAATCCTTTCTCATATAAGGACATTTTTAATCCAAATAATTAAAGATATTAGTTGGAAAATAAAATATAATTTTAACTAAATATACAAAAGAAGACAAATGTAAAAATCAAACGAATTCTGAAATTTTTTCTGAGCAATTATGTTGTCTTTTAACTGCGTCTTAAAAAAAGCTTTCGCATGAAAGAGAATTATATACACGTAAAACAATTTTCACACTTACATTGTATTAAGTCTTTCTCAAAACTCTAAAATGAATATTTCATATTCACATATTTGATGTATCATTTCAAATAATTCCGTATTATGCAATTTTTTTTCTTTAAATTTCGTATTAAAATGGAAATATAAATGCACTTAGTAGGGGTGAGGGTTATAAAGAATCGTTTTTTTTTTTTTACGTTTTATTTTCATCTATCAAGAAATAAAAATCGAAAATTTTCACCCAAATGAACGCCTCCTAGATATAAAAGGCTTTACAACTCCTACATCACCAAGCTTTGACGTCATCACTAGGCCTACATTTAAAAGTTTTATGTTCTTAAAATAAAACTATTTAAAATTTCTGGCGAATGCTACAAACATTAGAAAATATCTTAAATTAAACATTAAAATACCTTTCTCGTACAAAATTATTCATTATGGTCTATTTCCTTATCACATTATCTAATTAGTCATGGTTAAAAACTGCCATTTGTCGTAAAACTATATTTTTTATATCAACTTATTAAAATATTGCTATTCACGGGTAAACACACCAATAATTTTTAATAGTTTTCTTTTGTGAAAGTAAAACTCTTAAATGCCGCTCGCTCTAATGATGACGTCAAAGCTTGGTGACGCAGGAGATGTAAGGATTTCTATATTTAGGAGAAGTTACCCAAATGCAATTTAACAATTTCTTGTAAAAAGGATTTTGCAAACGTAGATTAATTTAGTCGCAGCTCAACTAAATCAACCAACTAGTAGCACATACATTTTTTGTCTGTCTGAATTCGTTCACTATGCTCTTGCTTAAATATTAATTATAATTACTTCAGAAGAAATGTTAATTATTAGAACGCTATTGTGAATCCAAAAAAGATTTTGCTATTTTTTTCAATTTTATAATGTCTTGGTAAATTTATGCAAGATATTTCTTGTAACTGCACCTGCAAATCCAGATAGTGCAGATTTTTATATTCCTGATTTATTTGTGTTTTGTGTGAAAATGTTGAATTGTAATTATTGTTGGGGAGTTGTTAAATATTATATTTGAAAAGAAGAAAAAAAATAAGTATCTTTATAATTAAATGTCGGGTGGAATAATGAAAACTTTAGTTAGTGAAAATTGAGCTAAAAATTAAATTTATCTGCGGATTGTGTGATGCAGTTCATAACATAATTTTATTAGTTTTAATTTTCCTTTCCCTATTCTAAATTTAATACTCTTTGCCATTCTTAATTTCCCATCTGTATGCGTTGCACTTTTTTAATTCTGCTTTGTAAACTACTTTGGCTTTAACTTTTATAATGTTAATTATCACGTGCCCTTATGTCCTGTGGATGCATATTCCCTTGCATTCTCATGGGGCTTCTATAAATTTTCTTGTGTCGCAGGTTCTTACGAATGTCCTCTGGGTATGGACATTTTTATATTCCTTACTATTATAAAATCTCTAACTGCTAACTAGTTTTTTTTCTCAATCTTATAATTTTAATTTTTTTATGACGATTTAGTTGGCTACCGTTTTTCCGTGTCCCAAGCATAATTGACAAGTCGGCTTTGTGTTCACACCTTCTTCTGACTCACTTTCGCTTTTTGTCTCGGCCGAGAAGGTTACGCAGGTATTTGCATTTGCCAGCCACTGAACTACTGCCTTTCTTTTCAACTCTTTAATACTAAAATGGAGCAAATTATTAGCTGTTATTCACAATGGCGTTCTTGATTTCTGGTGCATCGTGTTCTACACTATACGATACAGATAAGGTGTCTTTAGTGTAAGCTAACTCTTCCAGAATTAACCGCTTCATTCGTGGAATATCTGTATTTGTAAGATTGTGGTACTAATAGTGATTTTACTCTAAATAATATGTACATTTACAATTTTTGACGTGAATATGTGGGTTTGATCCTGAAATCAACCAAAGACCACCGTGCTCGCTAATAGCGAATGGGGCACGTTAAATACGTCTTGGTCGCAATGTTATCAAAGTTCCCATACGAAACGATAACTCTGGAGTGGCAAAAAAAAAAAGAGCCTTGGGATCTTCTGCTTGGTAGTTGCTTCAAAGTCCTAGATAACGATTCGCAGTGCTGCCATCTATCGGATCCCGAATGAGGTAGAAATGAACTTTTTCGAAGTTTGTGGTAGAAATTAACACACACTTGGTACTTACTGCCGCTATTCATCTAATCTGTATTTGGTGTTAGTACAAATGCTGTAAAAGCAGAAATGTCTAAGCCCCTTTAATACATGAAAATAAGACAGACAGAGGATTGTGATGCATCGGAGAAGCTAGAACGTTAGCGTTTCAGTCGTCAGTTGTCGTCACGGTCGATTTGATTCCTTATAAAACATTAGAGTGAAATAGTTTTAGTGAATACATACAGTGTTAAAGTAAAAAAATTAAAATGATTTTCTTATATCGAAACTTCCCCAACAAAGCTAGATAATACCTGTATTCATTTAACGTTTACCAGAAATCTCGATGTATCCTGTTTATCATTTGTTCCGTACTTTTCGTATCACAGACCTGTCATTAATAAAGTTATAACACAGTAATTATTCTTTACTTCAGTTCTTTACTGAATTTTGAAACTGAGAGAAAATGTTTCTCCTTACGGAACTGTATTCACGTAAAACACACGGTCGTGTCCACGCGATAGCCACAACTCGTTTTTTTTTTCTTTAACTTTTTTTGTAGTAGGTTTGGTTTGGTTATTTGTGTAAGATGGACCAACTGCTTAGGTCTTTTGAATCGGAGATCTTTTAACTACGGTGTTGTAGATATGATCGATTCCCGCGAAAATGCATTTTGACATTCCTTACTTCATGATATATGCCATTCATAATTAAGAATATTCAGCCAAAAATCCGAAGAATCTGAAAAAGTCCTTAGAAATGAGCTTTATGGAGAGTAGTCAAAATGCGCAACTCATAACCTCGGCGGGAAATTCGAATGAAGCTCCAGCTCCTTGATTCTTATACAGATGACTAAAAGCTGAATATATTTGCACGACCTGAATCGTGAAAAACTATTAAGGCATTGCTAATGTGATAAAATTGAATATTGTAATGTTAAAGAAAACAGATAAAAACGTATTTTCTGATAACAGTAGTAACAAACGTTTTATGTTTCAGTAGTTGCCATTTATAGCGCAAAACGAATCATTGTACAGATACCATTCGTATATTTCTGGTAGTATGGTAGAGATTCTTTTCATTTAATTCATGCTTAAATGCCTTATAAACAAAAAAAAAGCTATTCTAAATGTAGGTAATAAAATCACTGAATTGAATTAATTGAAATGCTTTCTTTCATGTAATTTCAAACAGCTATCAAATATCTTTCTTATTTTCATGACTTTCTTCTAGCTTACAGAAGTACACTTAGCCCTGAATTGTATGAGAAATGGATATTTTTTCTTTAAAAAATATATGTATGAAGTGGAATATTTAAGTCTTAATTTAAGCATTCTTATGGGGGAAAAAAGGTTTAAAGCTCATAATGTGAGCATAGAAAAATTCAAAAACACTTTGGAATATTTGCAATAAAGAATGAAAATTTTAAAAATTTAGCGTCCTATACATAGGATACTGCGCACTAAATAGTCAAACGGAAGAATATGTAACGACTTATATAGATTTTATCCAGTTTGTCGGTCCCTATTTGCCGGTCGGTTTGCCTATAAGTTCGTAACGAAGAGAGTTGTTTGTAAAAATCAAGACTTATATTGTTTTCGGAATGATTGATCCGTTAAATATTGATGATTACTGTGACAACGAAAAAAGATCAAGGGGGACATAATAGCATTTATTGCAATTTTCTTGCTTTGCGACCTTTTTTATGGTATGTTTTTAACTATAATCATATTCCCTTTAAAACAGCAAGTGAAATACCACTTGATCTAACAAAAAATGGATAAAAAAAAATGCATTTTTTTAAAAAATAAGGTCTACATAAACGATATGAAACTATTTTATACCTCAAGAGTTTTACATTTCCCATTTATGAAGCTAAAGTCAGTTTTCTTTTCTCAAATCAGTCAGTTCATAAATCCGTATCTCTAGAGAGGAAGCATATCAGATAACCATAAAATAAAATCCTAATTCTCCGTCCTATCATAAATTTCATTTCAAAAGGGCAGCATCATCAATTTATCTCTATCCGTGATCGATTGTTACTTGAACGATTATTAAAGCAAACAAAAACCGAAGTCAAACTTTTACTAAAATTTTAAACCTCTCTATATGAGATCGGCTTGCGTTTAATTGGAGAGAACTTCCTAGATAACAAGCTGCATTGTCTTCCCAGTTACCCTTTTTGAAACTCTTCCGCATAAGTTTTTCTCGTATAAAAGTGTGTATAATATTTCCGTCTGAGAGGAGCTCCATTTTATCTTTTAAAGCACAAATTATATTTTACGGATGCCTGCTCCTACTTTGAGGAAGGTGGTAAATATCAAGTTATTGATTGAAATTTCTTTTGAATTTCGTACCATAAACCATCTGGAGTCCCCTTTAAGAAAAAGATATTTTATATAGAAAAACATCTTCTTTATCAGGTTTGTATTACGCACTTAATCGCTTGCCTGCTCAAATTTTTAGCCGTTTCTTTTATCGCTTCGTCAAACCTCATTTATTTTGTGCTTTTGCCAATTTTTTATTTCTTTTTAGTGCTTATTTCTTATTTTCAATGTAGCGTTCAGATATATTTTTTGATGACATGGCTGATTTTTTTTCTTACGTCTTTTTTTACTTGGGGCTACTTTTAAAAGTTCGTTATTTGCTTCTTTACGCTCCTTTTCTTTACTCTTCAAGTGCGTTTTTACATTTTTTCAGCTCCATTGTTTTGTTTCATTTTTTTCATCCAAAAAGTAACATTTTGATATGATTTATTTTCACCATTTATTTTATTTGATGTTATTAAAAGAAATAAAAAATTCTGCTCATTTTTCATAGCAATGATTCATTTTTCTTTGACCAAAAACTATATTGATCTACGAAGCAGGCAATAACAGTTAAGTATAATGCATTTTTTTTTTTTTGTAATCTGGACAAATATTTTCTTTAGTAAAATTGTTGAATTAAATTAAAAAGCAGATTAATAATAGTTGCTCTAAGCTGTATTTTCATAGAGAAAGTTCTAATTTGTGTGAAAATATATATCTTGTAAATTACAAATAATCGAATTCAATGTTTCATTTGTTTGTTTGTGGGCAGATTGTTTGTTTGTGGCTTGATTACGGCAGATATCCTACACTAGGGATCTAGACCGTGGGGGTTGACCTCCGTCGGTCTTCTTTCTAAAAGGTTCTAGCCTGTATTCACGCTAAGTTTCGGAGAAAAACACGAAAAGCTTCGAACCATTAGGTTGACGGACGTGACCTGGGTTTCAACCAGGTTCCTTCCATCTTCCAGTTGAGGGCCCTATGCGCTCTGTCACTGGTGAGGAAATTCAATGTTTTAAAATGCAGTACGAAACGAAATTCTGAAAAAAAATCTTAAAAGTGAAATCCCCCCAACAGCATTTTGCAAGACATTTTAACTATTCAATAAAAATGAAAAAAATATATATGTTATGGATTTAAGCGATATTACACATGATTTAGAGAAAATGTTATTATTTTTAAATGTTTTCATATTTTAGTCAAAGCGCACCAAATGCATTATTTACGGTTGAAAAAAATTAAGTAACTAATAAAACTAATAAAAGTGGAAATAAAGAAATGTGATGGATTTAAGTGATATTTCAAATGTTTTAGAGAAAACATTTATATTTTTAATGCTATGTTATACTTTATTCAAAGCTGAGCAAAATGCATTTTTAAGCCTAAAAAGACTAACTAACATTTTATTTGAATAATTTTGTTCAGGATTAGGCTTCTTAAGAAAATAATATCAACTTTTATTCCTTGGTTAAGTAAAACTGAACGACGTTTTTTCATATTGAATTCTTTATGATATGCAATACTGTCATAGCAATGTATCACTCCATTGTAGAAGTTTTTTCATAAGATCAGCTCGTCATCGTAAATGTATTAGTGACGTTAAAATTTCATTAGACTTAAATCAAAGTGTGTATTCTGTGTATTGCATAAAAAAAGTTTGGGCTCTCTGATATTCGGTGCAGTTATTGCAGCAAGTTTCGGGAGAATATGCTTGCTTTAAAATAATATTTATGTCGCTACCTTAAATTTCTCCGAATTAAAGTATGTACGTCGAGACATAAAAGTACTTAAAAAACATTATTTAAAAAATCAATCCTTCGTAAGTCTTGTCTAAACACGAAAGAATGGATAATATAGTTTATAGACCGAATTCTATTTACCAAATTTTTATTAAGAGAATGAAAAGTTGCACACTTTAGAATTGTTGATAAATACTTCTTAAAGATCAATAGCTACATGATACTTTATACTAGCTCAATGAAATAAAATAAAAGTATATTTATTATTAATATTGTCCTGAAAAAGTTGATATTCTGCAAAAAATTAATTATTTCTTTCAGAATTTATTATTATTAAATGATTGAAAAGTTATGCTGCTATGCTGATTGTTGATTTTAGCAATATTTCAAGTAGTGTTGACCGAAGTATGAAGGCCACTGGCTCGGGTTCCATCGCGCTGCTGTCGATGTAACGGTCTGGAGTTTTGGTAGGTTTTCTCCAGATGTAACGTGAATATGCGTTAGAACCCTTATAAAATCCTCCTACCAAGGCACTCCTCATCCTTTGCAGATCGCCGTAGCGTAGCACGCTCACTTAGCGTAGTGAATATGGCAACGCTCGCTTAGCGTAGCGCTGCCATAATCGCACAAACATCAAGTAGTGTTTTTTCTCAAACAGATAAAAGAAAAAGAAATAACTATGCCTGTTTTACATAGAGTGTCCCAAAAAACAGAAACGGACCTTTTTCTTTAAAAATGTTTTTGGTAACTTGCTTTAATTCTTTATTTTGTATTTTAAATAAGCGGTCATTGTAAACTGAAAGAAATGTTCAAAATACGGTAGGAAATAAGGCTCCGTCAAAAATATATATATATATTCTCTCGTTAACTTGTTAAATTTCAAAAGTTATATATATTTTTTATTTTTATACGACCCCCGTTCATAAAAATCCCCAATTAGTGAAATTTGCCCCATACACTAAAGATGTTCTTACAACGATTTTGGAAAAATAACTGTTTTCTTTGCACAGAACCGTTATGTAGGATTTAAGGCTACGTTAAAAACTCAAGGCGTTATCACAATAAGCTCTTACTCAAAGGGTCATTCTGAAATACCTTTAATACATTTCGATTAACCTAAATTAAGAAAAATGTAAATAAAACCTTCAAACTTTTAGTTCAGTCTTTAGATCTACTTTAATGCTAATGGTATGTTCGAATTTATCATGATAAGGGGAAATATGTTAGTTCTCTTCTGATCAGAGTACAATAGAATTAGGCTAAAGTATTTGTGAAGCAGGTGTTTATATCCTGCGAAAGCTATAAAAAGCTTTTTCCTTATATGCTATTACAGGAAGACTTAACGGAAGAATAACGTTGTTAGTAAAAGAAGGTGCAATGTTATATTAAAAGAGAACACGCATACAGACACACACAGATATATATATATATATATATATATATGTGTGTGTGTGTGTGTGTGTGTGTGTTTATGTACAGGGTGACGTGCTTTAGATGGTAACAAGCTTTAATTATTCATCTGTAGAGTAAAGAGGGCAATATAAATTGAAAAATAAATTAATAAGGCAGGAAAAATGAGCCTCGTTAATTTTTAAAAAGTTACTTTTTTTAATTTTAATACGACTTCCGTACAAAAAAAATATAAATTAGTAAAATGTGCCCCATGCACTCATGAGATGATGCACAAAATTTCAAGCTTTCATCATAAAACATCTCGAAGATATATTTAAACCTAGATGTTCAGGGACTATTCACGAATTTTTATGAGCACGATTATTGCCACAGTGCCAAAAAATTATTCTCTTTCGTAATTTCTGTATAATCCCTGAAATGCGATGCTCCGACGTGATTTCTTTATTTGTAGAATCACTGAAGACTGTTTAATCAGCATATATTTATCGTCATACCTCTGACACTTTTAGAATGTAATTTTTGAAATTTTGTTCATCACCTCATTAGTATAGGTGGGCGCATTTCACTGCTCTTGAATTTTTTTCTAACGGGAATCTTATACAAGATTAAAATGTATATTTATTTATTTTTTAATTATTGATTCTTTTTCTTAACACAGTCATTTTCCCTACCTTATTTTGAACATTTTTTTCAGTTAACATTGCCCCCTTATCTCAGTAGATAAAGAATTAAAAGAATGTTCCACCTTTTGGGGAGACCTTGTTTATTATTATATTTCACTTCCTCAAAAGTTCAACTGTCTCAAAAGCATTTTTTCATTCTTTTAAAAAAACTGTTAAAATGAGGAAAATCACATTAATCAATTTTTCATGTGACACTTTCTAACCTCTTCTTCAGTCTAACAATTAAAAAAAGGAAGACTATTTCTTTATACTCTGCATAGAACAGTTTTCATTGAACACTTGTCGTTTCCCACTGTTTCGAAACAATTTGAAAATTTTCAGCATTATGATGCGGGTAAGGCAATTATCCGGAGATCAACTCACCTTTCCCAAACAAAGGATTCATAATTGCAACTCATCCATCAAATTTCGAAAAAAAAATCTGACATGGGAAGAAAAAAGGGAAAATTTCTTATTTATTCATTTCTCCTATACTTGAGATAATGCATCAATGGCAGGGTAATAACCTGTTACACGAAAATAAACTAATTTTCTTTATAGGTTATGGTTTTCAATTGCTCGTTATAAATGAGGCTAGCCGCAAGATATTGCACGACATAAAAATGTACAGAAAATATAAATTATTTACATATCTCAGTTTTGTGTATAAATTTTGATTAATCTAAAAAATTGTAATTTAGGATTTGTAGGAAATATTTAAGCATTTCCCTATCTACTAAAATCATAACGCTCCAGGAAATGTTTAAGCATGTCATCAGCTCATTTATAATAAAATCTGCTAAAAAAGTAGAATCCTTCCTAAACGAACACATAAGAAATAAAATGGCAATATAGTATATTACGTCATTAAAATTTTATCACCATTAAAAATTAAGATTTAAAAATTTAATGCATGAAACGGAAATCTTTCTGACCTAAAAAAGTGATTTTCTAAATGGATTATTTAAATCTCTCAACAAATAAATCGACAATTTTTAGTTTTTTTGAACTAAATTATTTTTGTTTTACCAACACACTTTGAGAATTTTGAGAATTTGGTGTGTAGAGTAAACGTTTCTGCTATACGCAATTTTGTGTCAGAGGGATTAATTTAAAAATGTCTCACTAAAAATTATTTAAATTACTTCATTTTTTATTTCATTAAAGAAACGTGAATTCATCGTGGAAAAAATATTTCACTTCATAAAATAATCGTCTAGCAGGAGGTACATTTTTAACTCAGTCAATAATATTAGTACATTTTTTCCCATAAAACCAGACAGCAGTTCCCTTTTATGTTCTAAATTTTTCATTTAGAAGACCTACAAAAGTGTACTGTTTATTCTTTTTAAAATTAAGAGATAAAATTTAGTATTCGTATAACTAAACTTGATAATTCTACTCTTCTGCTACACCAGAGGACAAACTTGTACAGAAGTCATTTTAATAACAATTAAACTGCGTTTCCACCACATGCAAAATTTACGTATCGCTTACGTAAATATGGAAAAATAAACTTACAATGGTAATTGAAATCTGGCTCTAGCCTTGTGTTTTGCAAACGTGTGTAACGTGCCCTACGTACATAATTATAAAATATTATAAAATAGAGTGCATAATTTTTTTGAAAAAGTTTTATCCAGTGCCTTAGTCATCTCAGTAGCATAACTAGTTCAAAAGAAGTTCTCCGAACGTCTTTTAAACTAGTTGTGGTACTAGGGATGTCCAATCGTTGCAATGAAGAAAGACATCTTGTCCTTTAGGGTTTGTTTCCATAATTTTTGCTTGGTCGTACATTGGACGGCTCTAGAATGAGTAGTGTACATTCATTGAAGGAAGTACTTTAGAGTGTACTTTCTGTGCATATAATAGCCGAAGCGTTAAAAGAAAATGTAGCAAGTACTTTTGAGACCTAAAATAGAACATGATTCTCACTGTGCATTGTTGCAATTCTAAAACGCATTGAATTATGTGAGTTATCCCGTGTGGTCACATTTAAAGAACCCGTGTGTTTTGCATGTGTTATGATCACACATTTTTTTTTCATTAAACTTTTGCAGATGGAATTCAGATCCAGGCACTTTTTAAATTGGTTTTTTGCATAGTTTGCCATCGAATGAGTTAGATAATGGATATCGGTCATTTAAATGGGAAATAACAAATTGTTCCCACCAATTTTCAATGTGTAACCAATAGAAAACGTTGATCATTTCTGACTGTACTTTTAGGAGCTATATTTTGATTATACTTTTATAGGTAGTTTAAATAATAAGTGAAATATTGAGAATAAATAAAAGATTTATTTTTAAATGTAAGTAAATACAATGGGCATTCCATAAAAACTGAGAGTAAATTTTTTACGCAGTGGCAGCACCGCGAAACTAAAAAATAGAACTGCAGGCGATTTTTTAAAACTGTTAACAGTACGTTTATATAAAATTCTAAACGAAACAGGCGATTTTATTTTCCTAGTTCTGTGATTGTTTAAAGAACTGTTTTATTTGTCCTACAGAAATGGAGATGAACTGGTAGGGAATTGGACATTGCATCACGTTAATGCTTGCCCGCATGTCGCTGCTTCTGTTATGCAATATCTTAGTAAATGCAATACTAATATCATGACACATCCCCCTTACAGTTCAGATCTAGCACCATGCGATTTCTGGCTGTTTCCGACGTTGAAGGAGAAGCTCCGTGGCAGAAAATTTAACACAGATTCTGAACTGAAAAAACACTCAAAATATTGGTGTTAAACGATAAAGTAATTAAAAAACTTTGTAAAAAACACACATAAGAAGTAAAAGGAAAGAGGATACGCGTTTCGTTCAAAAATTGTTTTGAACTTCTTCAGTCCAAGCCCTTCGACGTAAAGAACACAGGGAACTGAAAAGAGAAAGTCAGTTCCCTGTGTTCTTTACGTCGAAGGGCTTGGACTGAAGAAGTTCAAAACAATTTTTGAACGAAACGCGTATCCTCTTTCCTTTTACTTCTTATGTGTGTTTTTTACAAAGTTTTTTAATTACTTTACAGATTCTGAAGTTATTTCAGCAGCGGAGGGTGCTTTGAAGCAGCTTCCAGAAAAGGGCTTCGCTACATGTTTTGAAAAGGGGGTTGAACGATGGGACCGTTGCATATCATCTGACGGAAGGTATTTTGAAAAAGAATGATGTATTTTTTGCTGTAAATATATTTCTTGATTTTTTATGATTTTACTCTCAGTTTTTATGGAATGCTCTTTATATGAATTAGATTTCAAGGGCAGGAAGGTGTATCAAGGTAGCTCCGTAAAAATTTATGATAATGGCTATTTTTATGGTTTTTTACCCAGTTTCCCACTAATGACAGAAATGAAACTTCTGTTTCAAAACATCAAATCATTTTTTAACTATGTCTGCTAATTTTTTCAAGTCAGTATTGATAAAATTTAATTTTTCAATAAATTTTTATTTTTATGTTTCCAATTGAGAGCATCGGCCGGTGAAAGGAGCAAGACATCAAGATTTAAAGAAAGACATACAGTATGCTATTTTGGTACTTACCTATTATACATTAGGACGTCTGGTTTCCAAATTTTGTGCGGAGGTATTCTGAGGTCTTGTATGCCTCCGAACTCTGATGCGTTCCACCTGAGGTTCACGTCAACCCACTCCTATGTTGACACAATATAATCAGAACATTGCGCGCTAACGCAGCGCCATCAGTTGGATATAAACAAGAAAACGATTGGAAAAGACATCGAAAGAAGAAACACCATTAAGAACAAATAAAAATATGCAATTTTTAGCTGCATGCAATTACTGTAATTTGTGACAAATGTTGCATTTTATCTAAAATACATATTAAAGCAATAGCTACCGTGCAGCAATCGACAGTAATATTCCTAAAAAGCAAAGATTTTTAAAAAGTACGATTTTCGGAAACTTCATTTAACGATTGCAGTTTATTTTTAAATGGATATTTTACATCAAAGGGAAGGTATTGGTTCAAATTACTGCTTAATTTAAATTATGAGTCTAAACTATGTTTTTCTTTTATAGTATGTATTTCTTTGGTCGTTTGAAGTCAGAGTAAATTTAAAAAAAAAAGGAAAATAAGTAAATTAAAAACAAATAAATGAAATAAAAGAAAAGAATGTATTTGATAATTAAAAAAATCATTTGAGTAATAACTCATTTATTTATCTTTTAGCCTTGGCACAATGTATAAAATAATTTAAAATTTTCATTTTACTGTAGGATAGCAAAAATTAAATTTTGTGTACCCAAATGGGCTTTTAAAATAGAATTAGTTCTACATAGCTTTTAATATGCTGATATAAGTGACCAAAAATATGACAATAAAAGAAAGAAATCGACCTATATTTTACAAATGTATGTCTTAAAACTACGGAAGGCAGGCATTTTTGAATTATGTTGAATGAAAATATAATGAATGAATTAAATTGTAGGCACATGAACTGACTTAACAGGAAGCAAAAATATAAGCCTTTTGGCTCTTTAGAATTGTCGTAACATCCAATTTACAAAAAAACACTTTTTGCTGTAGCGTTTTTCTTGAGAAAATTACACTCACTAAAAGCTCTTGCATGTGAAAAACGAAATAAAAGTTTGCTTGTATCATCTTAAATATATGGATTTTTTATAACAGATTTGGTGATTTACATCGAGTCACGCGTATTCAGTTCGAATTTAGAAGCATATTGTGTGTGCTGTGAAGGAATTTTTGCATGCTTATTTGCACAAAAGATGTATGCTAGAAACGTCTTACAGGTATCAGGGTCCTAAAACCCAATAACTTTCTTCAAATTCTTTGGTTGGCGTAAGAAGTAAATAATGTATGGAGTTCTTAAGATTCATGCCATGTATATCACACGGAGCCTTCTTTTGTGCATACAAAAGCCAGCGAGTATACAGGGTGTTTAAAAAAAACGTGGACAAGATGACATGGCAGATCTGTCATGCAACAAGGATAAAAAATTGCATAGGAACAGAGGGTCGCAAACGCTTGTAGAGAGAGCTATAGCCATGAGAGGGCGTTGCGGTACAAACACCAACCAAACGAAGATTGTCTTCATTCTAGCCGTGGATGTGTTGGGCGTAATATGGCTAGTTACACGCACCGCGAAATGGCTGACATGCATTTAGTTTATGGCATGGCCAACTGCAATGGACGAGAAGCCTTGCGAATGTATCGTAAAAAATATCCTGATAGAAAGGTGCCTAGCCGCTCATACTTTGTCACTCTGCATCGACGATTGTGTGAACCCGGCTCGTTAGACGTGCGCTAGCCGGATGCAGGTAGCCAACGTATAACTCGGACAGTTGATGCAGAAGAAAGAGTTGTCCAAGAATTCCAGCGTAATCCTTCAACAAGTACACGAGTTGCATCCCGAGAGACCCATATCCACTAAGCTACCGTCTGGCGCATTGCACACGACGAAGGACTACATCCTTATCATTTACAACGCGTCCAGGCACTGGAACCGAGAGATTACAACAATCCTATGGATTTTGCTTCGTGGTTTCGCAAGAACATGCTGCAGACCGAAACTTCGCAACAAGTGTTCTCTTCAAGGATGAGGCTGCGTTCCCATTAGAGGGCGTGATGAACTTTCACAACCCGCATACATAGGCGGATGAAAACCCGCATGCTACACGTTCGCACGGAGCATAACGAAAATGTTCCGTTAACATTGTGGGCTGGCATTTTAGGAGACTGTTTACTTGGTCCGTACAATCTCACAGAAAGACTTAACGGTCCCATTTATCTAACATTCTTGCAAAAGGTTCTGCCAGAAATGCTGAAGGATGTCCCGATGCCTATTTGTCGACGCATTCGATTTCAACACGACGGAGCCCCTGCACATTTCAGCACAGACGTCAGAGTACATCTGCAGGCTACTTTTCATTGCGGCTGGATTGGTCGCGGTGGACCAATCGCATGGCCACCACTATCACCAGACCTGTCTCCCTTGGATTATTTCTTATGGGGATTTTTAAAAGGAGTTGTGCATGAAACACCTGTTGAAACGCCGGAAGACTTGGTAGGAAGAATTGTTGTGGCAGCTGGATGTGTTCGAGATACACCAGGTATCTTTGAGAAGGGGCGGCGTTCCGTGCAACGTCGATGCCAGGCATGTCTCGATGCATCTGGCAAAAACTTTTAGCATCTCCCTTAGGCTCAACATTTCGCTTGAATTAGTCGCATGTGAGTGAGTAATTATAAAAGAATAATCTGTTATGGTTTTGTTTCTTCTCTTTGTGTTATGTATTATTTTAGACGCACTGTAACGGCTCCGGATCGCAGTTGCGACCCTCTGTTCCTATGCGATTTTTGATCTTTGTTTTATGACTGATCTGCCATGTCATTTTGTCCACGTTTTTTTGAAACACCCTGTAGATATATATCTTTTTTAGCTGAACTTTCTCACTTGATATCTTCGCTTAAAATCCATAACATAACGATGTTACAAAATAAGTAAAAAGGCAATCTCGATGTTTTAAAACTTTGTTTTGTCTACATTAGTTACAGAACTTCGTATATCTTAATTAAATCAGAATATGGCAATTGGCGTGGAATTTAACGGACGAGGATATAGCACATTAGTAAGTCATGTTTTGATCAATCAGATTGCTGGATTCTTTTCAGTAACATTAAGTTTTAAAAACTGAAATGAGCAGGAACTTGACAATTACCAGCATGGTTAGTAAAAATCTACAATTCATGAAACAAACTATCTTTTTTTTAACCACGAAAGAATTAAAAGTACTACAAAGTATTCATCTTTGAATGCCATAAAAAAATAGTTGCATTGCAGAAATAAATATAAGAAGACATTTTAGTGAAAGCTTAATTTTCAGCTATTTGAAGAAAATTTCAAGGCATTAACTCTAATTCGTAATTTTTTCCATTTTATTCTGTTTAAAATGGACATTTGAGGCAAAAAAGTAAGCTGAAAGGAAGTGCATAGGAAAGATATTTTTATCGCTCAAATTATACTACATAAAGATATACGGTTTACGGCAATTACACTTTTAATAATATAAAAAATAGGCTATATTCAAATAAATTGCATGTTCATTTAATATGTAAAAACTTCAGAGTATTTCAATGCACTTTTAGCTTCCAAATACTGTATTCCTGCAGAAAAAAATATGATGAAAGTGTTGGGTAAAGTTAAGATTAAGTTGGAATGACATTTTAAAAATTAAATTTAAATTTCTTAGGGAAATTAAACTTACCATTTAATTGCAATTAGAAACATTTCACTGTTTTCTCAGTTGCTTTAAAATGATTTAATTTATGAAGAAAGTTTCCAATTAAACAGGCTCTCTTGACAAATTTCAGTTTAAAATGTTTAAATTTTGATGATTTATTAAAAGAATTCATGTGTTTCAAGTGTTTTTTAATATTTTATAAATTAACGTACACTAAACGAAAGAATTAAAAAATGAATATGATGTTTATAACCTTGTATAAAAATATTTTAAAAATTGCAAATACAATAATTAAAAATTTAGCTAACTTCTGTGCATATTTTTATTATTAGAAAAAACAAAAAACTCTTTTATTACAATGCTAGTGAGATTAGAATTATTTCGACAAAACGAATTTATATCATTGTAATGGAAGACAAAGGGAACAAATCAGTCAACATGTTTTATTACAGTTTAGTAATTTTAACCTACATAATCCTAATTTCATTTAATTAATTTAAATAGAACTGCATGGAAAATTATATGGAATTTACACAGAAAGAGAAAATCACGCAATGATAGCTTCATTAAGATATGATTTTCTCCAGCGATAGAACTAAAGCATAATTAAAAAGTGACTACATTTTTAAATTGCAATTACAAATGCAGAATTCTCTTAAACTAATTATGAGTTTAAAAATGATGTTATTAGATACATCAACGCACTTGGGATTTAAAATTCATAGGAAACAACTCATGCATGTACAAAAAGAAATGTTTCCTAAAGTATTTAAATTATTCATTTCACTTATATAATTAAAATACTAAATTTTATGAGAGTTATTAATTGGTGTTTCTTCTTTATCAAGCAATCACAATATTTAACAAATTTATATTTAATTACCTGTATTGTTTTCAAAATAGTTTACGAAAAAATTAGTCATATCTCAGTTTTGCTGAAGCAAAAACATTTGCTGTTTACTAAGAACCTTAAGATAGTTCATTTTGTTAAATATACTTATCATTTGAATTTTAAATATTATTATATATGAAATTAAAGCTACACTTTTCAATGTAAAACTTTTTTTAAAAAACATTAATTTATAATTATTCATAATAATGAACAATTTAAATGTTATTTCCTTAAAAGTGATCTATTTTATATTATTTATAGAGCAGAATATGATATTAAAAATAATATTTATTGCCGTTACTGATTGCTAATCTAAATTCTATAGGAAAACCATGAAGTAAAGTAATAATGCATTTATTCATTAACACGTTATAAAACATTTATTTTCTGAATAAGTTTAAAGAAATGAATTACATTTTTTAACGCTGAATCAAAGTTCTATTTAAATTGTGCATGCTATCTACTTTTCTAAAATAAGCATTGTAGCATTTTACATTAAATCTTCATTTTGTACGGATTTTTCTATTTTATCCTTCTTTATGAAACTGTCATGAAATTGTTAAATGAAGTAATATAAATATAAATCCCAATATTTTGCTGTAATCTTTTAACCGCAATATCTGATGTAATTGCGTTTTATTACCCTTTTTTGGTTTTAACACGCATACATTTTTTTCTTTTAGTTTTACAGCCTGAATTACTATACTGTCTTTCAGTAAAGTGATATTTTAATGCAGTCAACTTACGAAACTTTTACTTATTGAAACTGTTACACTAATTTTTGGTTATATTTAATCAGAAAATCGTCAATATCTCAAATTAAGTGAATTATGTGTCATGTGCTCATGAAATATACGCACTTTCCAGCGAATTAGAAATCTTGGATTAATATTTTATTAGACCTCATTTTTTCATGACAAACAGACAGCATTCCTGAAGCATCGATTCTACAAGCATCTGGATTGCATTTACGTCCAAAGAGCATCATGCATTGAAAAAAGCTAAGTTTAAGATCATTTAAATTGAATGGAATAGAAAATTGCAGTCGTTTGTTCCAAATATTTAATATTGTATTAAAAATGGGCTTGCGCGCTGCAGGGGAAACTGCTGTACCTTATCATCCATGAACTGACCGTCACCTCCTGAATAATTAACATTGCAGGATGCACTTGATCTGCAATTTTTCCAGTTACTGAGTGCACTCTTGTTTAGCCTCATGTAACACCAGGACATACATAAGAGCGGAACAAAGTCTCACATCAAAGTACTCCATATACTTGCATATTGCAAACAGAGCACGAGAAAAACAAGATGAGCTCATGGTTCCATAGGTTTTTTCCCAGATTCGACGTCTTCAGTACAAAACAAGATATAGCGTGATATATCCGACCACAAAACCTGCTTCGAGTCTTTAGCTGACCAGTTTCGTATTTCCTGAGACCATTTCAAGCGAAGCCTCTCGTTTAATGCAGAAAATAAGGGTTTCTTCATCTGACAACGTATTTCCATCTTTCGGAATATTCTGCCGTAAAATCCCTTGGAGACAACGTCGATCACAGCCTTGGCTGACTGTGCTCGAACTGCAGTTACGTCTTTCAGACAAGGACTGTTGGTTCTGCATCCAACTTTCGAAAACCTTCAGAACGACTGTTTTTGAGAATCCAGTGAATTATGGTGTCACTATCTGCTAAACATGCACCAAGAATATAACCTTTCCTATTGGTGAATGTTTTGTCGTTATTCCCGTTCTCCTGTGTTTTTCGAGAATTGCATCAGCATACTTTACTTTTTCTAGCATTCTGATGACGTGTCACCCACGTCATCAGAATTTCATATACTTACACTGCGAGAAAGAATTTGTAAAATCGCGCGCAAGTTTCTAATTCATTGGCCAATGTACGTAGTGTTACGTGAATACAGTTGTTTTGCTGATATTGCATGAAATCTAGATTTTCCTTTACATGGAGTATGCGGCTAGAAATATAATACGGCATACACAAACTTGATGGACACCCTTAAGAAATAAAATTAGCTCTTAGGTTTAAAATCCTATAACTACAGAATTAATTTTGAAATACTCCTATTATTATTAAAAAGGTTTTATTAAAATTTCAGTTATTGAGCAACTGTAACACTTGATATTTTTATATTATTTACGCACTTTAGTGAGAACCGTGAGACTAGAATATTATTTTTTTGAAGCATTCAGTAACACATGTAGTATTTCATATACGTAAAAGAAGATAGGTAGGGATCTTTATAAACTCCATTCAGACTAGAACTTTGACACGCAATGACTGAGCTAATCCTTTTAAAATATCTGAAGAGCTTATTATTGCTACGTGATTACATATTATTTAAATTGATTACTAGTAAAATAAGAGGAAAACTTGTCATATGATACAATGTCGTAATTGTGTGTTATGTTTATTGCAGCAGTTCAAATTGACATTCTTGCAATGTGTTTAGATTTTGCTATAGTAATTTTCCAGAGATTATTTAGACTTTAGGTATCAAGAAAAAACTTTCTTGATACCTAAGAGAGATTTGAATTAGAGAGATTAAAATTATTTTAAATCTCTCCATCATTTTAAAAGCTGCAGCATGATTTGTCTCCATTGTGCTGTTATAAATTAATACAAACTGTATAGACTTTAAATAAATAAAAGTATTTGATGTCCAAAAAACACAAATGATGAGAGTGCGATACCTCGTTTGTGGAATGGAATCTTTCTTATTTACGACACTTCTAGATAAACATAGAGTATATTGCTTGAGCGCAATCTTTTCAAGAACTGGCAAAATACCTTTTTTATTCAACAGATGAGCACGTCTTAACTTTTCTTTGATCATTTACCCGACGATAGGAAACTACTGAAATGCTAAGCCGTTTGTAAACAACAGGCTTTTCGTTTCCTGCAGAAGTTTTAAAAAAGTGGTAAGAAAATATTCTAACAGAACATATAATCACAATTTCGTGCACTTTCCGAACGGAAATTGACTTTAAGTCTTGTGTCATAGCTGGTGCGTTAGTTGTACCAGCTGAAAATAAACGAATACATTCATTCAACGGTGTCTTCCTGAATTGGAGTTACTGTCGGAAGTACTGATTTCATTAGACGAATCGTATAAGTAACTAACAAACAGTATGCATTGGTATTAAGAACCGAGAGACACAGGATATTTTTCTTTAAAGCACAATAACACCTGAAGTATTTAAGGTGCATAAAGAAGATAGGTAAGGACCCTTATAAGCTCAAATTAATCTAGAAATTTGATATTCAAACTATCTCTTCTGGATCATAAAGAATTCGAGATGTCCTGACAAAGCTGTTCGCGAAAATAATATACTAGTACGGAGACAATACAGGGAGTTCAAGAACGCCTTTCGGATTTTTGAAGGGATTCGCAAGAACAAAAATTTGGAAAAACTGAGAGATCTATTGAATAAACTGAAAGGAACCACTAATCATGCTAAATTCTAGAGATCAAAACGAAAGTTTCTGTTGAAGTACACTTGTCACATGTCATCCTTTGAAATTCCTCATCACTAATCCTATCTTAGGATTATCCTATCTTATTCATCTTATATATTTAAAATTAGTAACTTATAGAATATTAAAGTCTGGTGTAATATATATGCCATTTTTTCTTCAAATGAGTGATAACTTTCAAAGCACATTAAATAAACAAGTATTGACTACAAGATTTTACTATCCACCCAATGTTTTTTAAATATATATAAAACGGTAGCACATTCCTGGAAAAACTTGTTTGTTTTATAATGTGATTTGTGTATAGCTATATGGTAAGAAATATACGATCTAACATTTAAAACATTTTTTTAATCTCTCAATACCACTGACTGACGAAACTATGAAGTAGCAGTTATTCATGAATAAATGCATTATTGACATCTACATGAACAGAAAAAAAATAGTTTCACACTTGATAGAAAACTGACACAGAATAATTATTTAACAGTACGTAAGGAAGCGAAGGCTGCATGCAATAGACGTGCAGGGAAAAGAGAAATAAGCTTGAAGAGTGAGACAGCGTAAATAAAGCAATATACTTCATGCGCTTGAAATGTAACGAACTGAAGTGAATGAAAGTGGGCATGCGCAGGACTGAGCTTTATAGTGAAGTAAGTGAAATAGTGATAGTGCGACAGGCAAACAATTTGGTGCAATAACGAAATGATGAGGTGAGAGGTTAGGACTCCAGTATGAGAGTGGCAAGGGCTCAATTTTTCCTTAGCATGATTTTTTAACCGCCAACGATTTAAATGTGATGGAATGCCTAGTTTATTCTCATGACAACATCATTCAAGATTATATTTTAGAAACTCATGCTGCTAGTGAATAAAATGAAATGAGATCGTAGAAATGCTATTTTTCTTTCCAATACTTTTATAAAATACTTTACAAAAAGCATTTTCAAGCGATTATTAGTTATCATTTTCGCGTTGTTTAATACTTTATTAATTATATATTTTTATAATACGTATTAATTTTATATTTTTATATTTTTATAATTTTTATAATTTTATATTTTTATAATTTTATATTTTTACTTAGCAGTTTAAGTACTAATTTAACGATGTTTTTAAAAATCAGAATTTCAAATGCCAAAAACCACCGAACATTTGTACTTGACAGTGTTGGAAACAGTGACATATTATACTTACGTTGAACATTGCATTTTATTATTTTTTGTCAGATAGTTAAAATAAGTACCTATTTAATTTCATTTTTATTTGAAGTTTCGTATCATTTATCACATCAGATAATGAAATTTGCTTTTACTAACGTTATGTGCAGTTGGAAAAAGTAAAGTACTTAAGTTTGATTAAATATTTTTTTGTGAAAAACTTAAATATGATAATGCAGTATAAAGCTTGTAATACTGAATCACTTTTCCCAGTAACCTATGTCAAACACAATATGCTTTAAGTTTGAATAATTATGAAATATAAACATGAATCTTCAGAATAATATTTTATAAGGATTTTGTAGAGATGTATTCTTAAAAATTTCAGATTATTCGTTGAGAATGGCTTTCACTTTTTTCGAAATATGGTACAGTAAGTATCTTCTAATCAGGTACAGTAAGTATCTTCATCATTAAGGAATGCTTTAAAAAGATTCATTTACTTATTTTTCAATGTTAAATTTATTTTGTATTTTGACGAAAAATTTTTAGAAAACTATTTGTAACAGAAATTAATTAGAGGATAGAACTAACCAAATTTTGCCATTTTATCCTTATGAAATTCAAGAATGTTTCTCAATAATTGAAGTAGAATGCTACCACAAATAATATTTAATTCATTTTTCATTGAAAAATAATAAGATGCACATTTAAGGGATGTGGTGAGCATTCATTTTGAAATATAAAAATGAATAAAAATTAAAGAACAACTTTTTCAAATATTCGTACCTAAACAAATTTTCCAATTATATTACAAACTGTCAATTTGGCATTGTTTTGCTTCAACTTACAAAAATAGTTTACATTAAAACTTGAATGATTTTGAAAACAATCTGTATTATCGAGCATCATGATGCAAAAATTTTCATATAACCTTGCATGAAATTCAGTATACATTGTCATTTCTAAGGATAATAATTTTATTCGAATATTAATTTATTTCTTTATATTCAGAAATAATAATAAAATATTTATTTTAGTGTGTATATCAGCTCACGATGTTGTTTAATTCAAGTAAAAAAGGGATATGTTCAAAAAATGCAGATGCATCTTAAAAGTATGATTCTAAAGCATAGAATATTTCCTAAAATTATTAAAAGATTATAAAAGTGATCAGTTATAATGTTTATCTTGAATCTTTCTATATTTGGTTTATTTAAAGTGAATTACTATTTTATTTTCTTTCAGTTACTACAGTGTGTGTTTAATATAATGTTAAAGGAAAGTAACAAATCGTGTAGTTAAGAGTAAAACTACTCTTTAAAAACTTTGCTCTGTTGCAAGAAAATATTCTTAGGGGACAGATATATTTTAAAGTACTCTTATAAATGTAATTGCATATAAATCTGTTGCGCTAAAAGAAAATGATAACAACATTTATCAGTGTCATACAGCATTCCCAACAAGCATAAACGGTAAAATTGAGAAAACGCAAGGGAATGTCTCTGAACAGCTGTCATAAATTCTATCTTTGTATGAAGATGTTTGAACTAATTTTTGTGAAACAAAAGTAGCAGTTCATTAAATAGAGAGGTACTTATGCAAATGATGATTAGCTTTTAAGTAAAGGCTTTTTACATGATTGACTTCGTTAAAAAACAGAATTTGTAACTTTTGGGAACAAAAATTTTGTTAAGATGATATGGCTTACAACAAAGCTTTAATAAATGGACTAAGTAATAACGGCCAGTGGTGGATCTGATGAATTTTTCCAGAAGTTTCTAGTAAATTTTATGTCTGTAGTAAATTGCAAAGCCGAGAGAAGAAGGGCTTTTCGCCAACAATGGTGACAATTCATTAAAATTTGTACTCTAAATGCAACGTGATGACTACCTTCTTGATTAATTCAGTTATTCAAGGAAATTAAATCATATAATTTTTCACTAATTGCAATAGCTAAAAAAGAGGCAGTAAATTCAGTAAATCATTACGAATGTATTATAGTCTTTTGGAATGGCTTATTAGATTTCATTTAACCATTCATATTTACTGCATTTTTCATAGATAAATGGACTTAAATTGGTACTACTAGAACAGGTTACACCTGTTTTGCCTGTGGTATCATTTGTAAAGTATGAATAACTTATGTAGTAGGGGAATAATATTTAGTTCAGTTTACTAATGCATCGCTACAATTTCAAATTTTAAACATTTTTCGTTTATAGTGAGTTGGATGAAAGGTTTTAGTAAAGTTTGTAAGGGAAATTAAACGACAGATGAAATTATTAATTAATGATTCGAATTAAGAAGTATAGTTACACTAATGTTGAATGAACAACGCTTGATTGGATCAAGACTTTCGCAAGACTGAACATACCCCTAGTAGCACAACCAGTTCAAAAGACGTTCAGCCTGCGTTATGAGAGTGCAGGCTGAACATCTTTCGAACTAGTTGTACTAGTGTTTTACATTAACTAAGAAAAATGGAAAGCCTGTTCTGAATATACTATGTGAAATTAAATTAAATTCATACAAGCTCCGTTTTAAAGCAGAAATATCAGCAATTTTATGGCGTATATCGTGCATTAATGCTTTTCTTTTTAGAAATTATGATCTCACTTCATGCATTACGAACCTCTACTTGAATTCTACATGTGTATAAATTTGGCACATGCATTATTGCTTTTTGCTATGTTTCTAAATTATGCCTGGTATATGATTTTGAGTATTGAGTATAAACGATGCTTTAATTTTTATCTAATCATTATGAATTGCTTTTTTATTTCTAAAATTAGCATCCTCTTCACTAATTTTGGCCTGGAAATGGACCCTAGCATGCACATTAATCATGCCTAAACGTGTTCGTAAAGTTTGCTGATTTCAAACTTTGATGCCAATTTATTTTCGTTTTCTTAAACGTTAGCTGGTTTGCAAAAGGCTAAAAATAAACTAGGATGCCACCATGCACGATAGGGCCGGATTAGGCTGAACAAGAGGATAAATTAAGTTGAATATTCTAATGTTAAGCTTGTTTTGTTAACAAATAAAGCAAATGTAATTTGAAACAATGTGGCTAACAACAATAGGTTTCTTGGGAAAAACGCTCAAAATTTAAACATATGGCGCTGGCTAAATGAAGAGAAGGGGGGATACTCCAAAAAGAGCATGGAATAGTAATTTCAACTTGGTTTATCCTCTGCAATTGAGCTGTTGTATCGATCATTTCAAACTTACCAATTTTAACCAGATATTTGAAATAATTTGTTGGTTCTTTTCGTCCTATAAGAGGGGAAACGAAAAAAAGAATATAAAGAAGAGAATCATTCCAAACACACAAACTTTTTTTTTCAAGCACACAGTTGCTCTTGTGCAGGCCTGAAAACAGGGAACGCAAAAATTATAAATAAATAAGGGGAGTGGAAAAACTGGGTCTCAGTAGGAGAAAAAACTAAAGTAACAGCTGATTCTAGAGTCTGACACAAATGCACGAGGAAATTCATTTTGTGATTTGCCTCCTGATAAGGATCATCATTTATAAATGCAATAAAATTGACAATTTTCTTACACATAATGTAATTTGTCATGTCATATTAACATAAATCTCATGTCTTTATCCGTAAAAAATACGTTATCTAATTTATTACGTATTTAATTCTCGGTAATATTTAATTCACGTGTAAGGCTACGATTCTACACGCACCTGTAAATACAATTTTGTGCAATATTGCGTTGTGTAAAATAATATAAAATAAATAAAACTGTTTTGTGAATGTTTTGCTAACATTTGAAAAAGTTGTGTACTTTATAGAAAGAGTAGAAACAGATACTAAAAGTATGTTGAAAGAAAAATAACAGATTTCTTAAAGATTCAGAAAAATCAATTTTAGAGAACGTCGCTGTCAAATTGAAAGATGTTTTAAATGCATTTAAATATAATAAAGTTTATTCTTTTAATTCGGAAGAAAATATATTATGATATATTAGAAGTTATAATATACTTTTCCTTAAAAATTAGTCATGAATACATTATTTGAATATAATTACAAAATTATTTATATTTAAACATTTTTAAATTGGCTGCAGTTCATGAAACAACGAATAATACAGTATAAAAGCAATATTCAATATCCATGCGATGGTCATGACACTTGTATCACCTGTTAATTAAAAAAATATTATTATTATTTTACAAAATGATTTTCCTCATTCATTTTGCATATATAGAATAGTGATAGCGTTCAGGATCAGGTTTTTGGTTCGTTCGCTTTTGGCTAAAAGTTCTGTTCGCCTTTTTTTGTGTGTTTCCACGTTTTAAAATGAAAGAACTTACCAGATTTAACCAAACGTTTGTCACTATAATTTGGTTCTTTTCATCCTGAAGGTGCAAAGAGAAAACAAGAAAAAGTATCAAAAACATTCAAAGAAGGTGAAAAAAAAGTATGTGCAAGATTTTGCTTTCGTCTTGGCTGAAAAATAAAACAAAATACCCTTCCTAATTCTAAATAATTTCAAAATTTTCAAAATATGAGTAAAAAGAATTTTTTACTTCTTCAGCTCAATTACAATATATTTTAGTGCACTATAATTAAATTTCATTTCAACTAGACTGTAACCCAATAAGCAATAGCAAACCTAAAATAAACTGCATAAAATGACTTTGCAGTGCATACATATGTCGTCTGTATACTATAAAAATATCTAAATAAACCAATAGCGTAATTTTTAATCTCTTTCTTAAAACAAATTCTAAGTATCAACAATACCGTAAATGAAGGGATATTTTTAATAATCAAAATATATTAATATGAGCCGAAGAAGAAATAAACACTTGAAAAATAATTTTGGAATTAAAATTTCAGTTCATGCGATATTTTAACAAAAGGATATGCAAAAATATTGTTCTAAAAATTATTTTTCCTTGTTTAATGTAAATAATATGCATGAAATTGTGCACCAGATCTTTAAAATTGCATTTGCGATTACTGATCAGAAAAATACCAATAAAAACATAAACAATGTTTTAAACAAATAGTATTTAAAATATAAGTAATTTGCCTTTTAAAAATGGAAATCATAGACAGGAAAATAATACATAATTTCTTAAAACACATCATATCTGTCTGGCACAGTAATAAATATTGAAAGCATTTTTAAAGTAAACACGTGTAATATTAGAAATACATACATATACATAGATGCATATACAGTGTGCGTGATTTACATGTCTCATTTTTCCCTTAGAAATATTGCTTATAGCGCATGGATTCTTTAAAATAAATGCAAATCAAACTATTTCATTTTCATTTTTTCAACAGATTTCCACAGAGCTTTTCAATAATTTGAAAATGAAACTTTCTTTAACAATACAGCGTATACCACAATTATTGAATCACAGTTAATGGGGATTTTCTAATACGCAGAATAAGATATATAAAGCTTTTAATTTTTATTTCCTTCAAATTTTAGGACATTTTTTTTTCTTATTTACTTAAAGATATAGTATAGAATATTTTCTGATTAGTGAATTAAATGAAATTCATTGACAGTCTAAAAGTTTATCGGACGATATGTAACTAATATATCTTGGAATGATATTAGTGTTTATGCCAACGACATGTTTGAGGAACAGAGGTGAAAAAATTGGAATAGTAATCGATAAAAAGATATAAATTTTATAAGTAAAAACAGATCAATTACTATCAATTGGTAAATCATTTTACATGTTGAAACACATTCTGGATGAAGTAATCTGTGTTATGGAAGATCTCCTGAAAGTCTAAATGACTGATAAACTCCCAACGAAAACTCTTTATAATGTTCGTATGAAATTTTAGGAGCTTATTTGTTTTCTGTCTAAGGCGCCATTTAATAAGCGATTTTTAAAGCTTCGTTTACAAACGGGGATGTCGGACCAAAACGGCCCTTTTAAATTTTCCTTTATGTACGAGAAGAGGAAAAAAAGAGCCTTAAAAATATTGATTTCTAATGTAGCTAACAGAAATATCTAAGCATTAAATTTAGGTTTTTCTTCTCTCCTTTTTTTTTCGTTTCTTTAAAATTCTTATAAAAATAGTATTGATTACTAAAATTTTCTTTTCAGCTAGTTTAATACATCACAACAGTAAAAAGATGGAATTTCATCCTTGCTTTAGAATGTAACAAACATGAACATCTAAAAGCCATTTTCAGGATTTTAAAAACTTGTCTTAAAATGTTTTTCACTTTTTTCTTTCAAATTATAGGTAGGGAAGTTGTTATGAATAAGAATTTTTATTTTAAATGTAACATAAATATGAATTGTTGTGCGTGCGTGGTTATATTAATTGCAAAAAGAGGGTTACATACAATGAGAATGCTTTTTCGAGGAGTCACCAACACTATTATAGGTGGGAAGCTTAAAACTCTGTGTGTGTGTTGCTTTGAATGAATCAAAGACTGCGTTTCAGTTTACTGTTTTCTCTGGTAATCTATTTTCAGGCGGCATAATACACCAGATCTCATAACTTGCACTTTCTGTAACTCGAAAACGACTATTTATGATAAATTTTTCAGAATGCCACCACAGCGTATAGGGAATTTTAATGAAGGTTTAATCCATTCTTTAAAAAGTATTGATTAAAATTTTTATTTTAAAATTAAGTATTATATTACTTTTAATTGTCACATTATACAATATAATTCACTAATAAGCCAACGATCCCGTGATATTCCCTGGGAACTACCCCATTTACTAAACTTGTCGATTTTTGGCGATACATGTTGCTGAAATAAGTTTTCCCAAATGAAGTCAGCAATTCGATATCTTCCAGCTGTACCGAGTAATTTCCAAATTCTAACATTACCTTCATGGTCATTTTAAGAATTTATAACTCGCGTTCTACTTAACTGATTTACATGGAGGAAATGAAAAGTTGGATTATTTAATGCGAGTCATTAATTTTTCACTGACCTTCGAAGAGCAGATAATTCACAAAGTTCCTATTATTGCTTCCCTGCCAAAGCGCTTCAATCCCCAGATCGTTCAATCCACAGTTAATATGTCACACTTATCAAAGATGATTACATAAAAATTATTAAAAATTTATGTAGCATAAATCCTGTACAAAGAATTAGCTGACAAAAAATTCTATCTGTCAGATTTTCATTCAAATTATGTCTTAACATTTTAATCACATTGACAAATTCTCGATACATAAGTAGTTAATATATAGAAATACATATTATGCCTAACACTCTTTTCTATTTACCGTGATACTCAAGCACGACAACTGTGATAACATAGCTCGAAATTCCTACGGAGCTATGAATAGTAATATAAATTCATTAATAGTTGCAAAAAATCTTAAATCTCTTCTGAATAAATAAAAACTATAGAAATACTAATAAAAGGATGCCTTTATATGTTATTTATTTCTTCTCTTTATTTATATACTTTAAACAGCATTGTCGTACAATTTTGTTTTATGATACGGTGTCTAAAACAGTGATGGATAATTGCAGTTTTGTGTGTGGGGGCGGTTAGTTTGAATTTATGTCAACTATGATATAAGAATGATATGTATGTAAAATATGATCTTTTACATTTTTATTTTTATTCTTTTTTCTCGGTAGACAGTCCACGACTCCGCCCTCCCTTCTTTAATCCGCCCTTGATCTAAGGTACTGGTTTCGAACTCAACTTAACCATCGGATTTACCTTTCAACTTCCAATTTACCCACGGACCACTTAAAAGAATTCCTTCCCGGGGGAGGGGAGGAGGGATAAAGTAAAAAAAAAAAGTGGAAAACTTTTTGCACAAAGTAAAATACAAAATGAAAAATTCAAAAAGCGCAGAAAATTTCCACTGACTCACTGATGCTGGTAATAGTTAATCAGTCCTGTTTGCATATACTTATAGCCAAAAACAAAATATTGGATGAGATAATAGAATAATTTATCGAATTGTATTTAATATTGTGTCTGCCCGTATTTTCACCAATTTGAAAGGATTATGATACTTTTTTTATCCGCTAAAAAAGAAAGTAAATAATTGAGGTTTTTGCTTTTTTACTCCGTGATATTGTGAAAAGATGCTAACTCGCTTCGCGGTCCACTTAGAACTAATTCGTGGACCACCACTTGGTCTAAGGAGTAACAATGTTCGAAAAATATGTTTTCATAATCTTACTTTTGGATGCATTCGGATTATAAATTATTTTATTTGAATATGTGTGTGTACAACGGTGTTTCAATTTTTTATCTTATACGTGTGGAGGGTTTATATAAATAATGGAGTCTCGGGAATGACAGATAGAACATCATAAAAGTTACACTGTAACTTTTTGTAATTATTTAACTGTACTATTTTACAAATATATGGTTTTGTAATTTAAAATAATTACTTACATTTTATTACTACTTTAGAAGTAGTTATATATATATATAAGTAAGCACAACCACATATTATCACTATGGATTAATACAAACACTTATCTGCATATGCTTGATCTGCATACTCTATGACACACCGTCAGATTGCCACACTGTTGCAATTGACAAAGACAGAAACACCTTAGGTGTATCCAAAGCTGATTGGTAACTTTCCAGTCTTTGACTAGGAGACACGTTTTCAAAACGTTTACTAAGTTGCATGTATGTTTTAATTGCTGAGATTAGAAAACTGATGTGCACACCCCATGACTACATTGGGCGTCAATTAAATCATAAATATTTTAGGTGCATCTCATCTAAACACATTTTGTGTGAAAGAGACAAAATAGTCTAATAATACTGTAATAAAGTTGAACGATTTCTAAACAAATATTTGAGATATCGCCAAGCTGGGTTCAATTTGAAAGATTTGTTTTTGGCACTTAATTGGACGATATTTCGCCAATAGCCCAGAAACATGACACAGTTAGCGATATTTTGGTCATAGCCGAGAAAGTGATTCATCACATACTTTTAATAAACTGAAGGTATCCTTAGACCTGAACGTACGAGGTATGTCTAAAAAGTCCGGTGAATGGTCCGATGTCTCAATGGCAACATGTGCTACGCGCACGCGAATGCACATGACGATCCAGAGATATGTCAAAGAGCGTCACCTAGCAGGAAGCTTCGTGGCTGTCATGGGGAAACCCGCTACGGGCAGTCGAACGTAGTCAGTGTGAGAGGTAGTGTCACCGTGCAATGGAGCAACGAGTCAACATCAAGTTCTGTTACAAATTGGGAAAAAAAACACATGAAATGTTGGTGCAAGTGTACGGGACGGAAGCCGTGAGCAGAAAATATGTTTACAACTGGTTCAAATATTTTCTCGACGGCAAATAAAGGACTGGGGATGAGCCACGGTCGGGTCGGCCGTCGACAAGCAGAACACCAGACATGAATGAGCGAGTACGAAACATGCTGGCAAGAGATCGGCGACTGACTCTACGATTCATGGCACAAGAATTGAGCATTAGCAAGGAGAGGGTTCGCACCATCGTCCGCGAAATTTTGGGTAAGAGGAAGATCAGTTCCCGATTTGTGCCGCACTTGCTGACAGACGATCAGAAAGCAAAACGGATGGAAGCCGCTGAAGATTTCATTACCATGTGTAATCGGGATCCATCCTTTCTGCGAACCATCGTCACATGGGATGAGACCAGGTGCTACCAGTTCGATCCGGATACCAAGCGGCAATCGATGGAATGGCGTTCATCGTCTTCCCAGTGACCTAAAATGTATCGCTGTCGAAAGTCCAAGGTCAAGACATGTTGATCGGCTTCTTCGACAACGATGGAATCATCCATCAGGAATTCGTTCCTGTGGGCCAAACCGTGAACGTCGCATTCTACGAGGAAGTTTTGAAACAGTTGCTACGACACATCTGGCGTGTTCGGCCATAGTTGAGCAGGACTGGGCAGTGGGTCCTGCTGCACGACAGTTCAGAAGGACCCACTGCCTAGTCCTGCAGTCCTGCCCAGTCACTGCCCAGTCCTGCTACGACAGTTACGATAACGCGCCTGCTCACTCTGCGATCCGCGCGCGCCAATTCTTGGCTCAGCATGGCGTAACTGTTCTCGATCATCCACCGTACTCTCCTGATCTGGCGCCTGCGGAGTTCTTTCTGTTTCCCTGCATGAAGGAGGTCCTAAAAGGGCCACGTTTTGCGGACGTGTACGCCATCCAAAGACGTGTGACATCCTTTCTGCGATCGATTCCGAAAGAGGCATATTCTGACAGTTTTCAGAAGCTTTATGAACGTTACCAAAAGTGTGTTGAGTACAATGATTACTTTGAAGGCCAGTAAAGGTAAGTTATCTGTATCTTCTGTTTTGTTTCTTTTCTAATATCATTCACCGAACTTTTTAGACACACCTCGTATTTAAAGTCCAAGTGAGTGAACCAGTTAATAAATTACTCAATCGATTGCAAACAAAAATGAGATGCATATATAGATGTCACAATAATTCTATGTACAAAATTTTAACATTCTACGGATAAAAGTTTTAGAGTTACGGGAAAAATGAAATTGTCTTTGGCGCCAAACGACCATATTTCGGCAAAATTTCCCAAGGTCAAAGACAAATGGCAAGATTTTGGGCATGGGCCAAACAATGACTGACTACAGACATCATATATTGAAGAGGTCCATGGCTATCAATGTATTAAAATTCTTTTGGTTGGTCCTTTAATAAACTCTCCAGAATATTGGATCCACAAATCTATGTGCACAACTAAATGTTACGAAAATCTTACGTATAAAATTTCAACAATCTACGACTAATTGCTTTTGAGATAATAGAGATACATACATACATACGCACACCAAAAGTCGCCAATCTCGGCGACTTTTGGCGTAATTTTTTTTGGGAGGCCCATGACTGTTGTCCGACCATTATCTAGATATATGGACGATGCTACTGTGCTTGGAATGGATGAATGTCTCTAAAACTGACTTTCATCGTAATGTGTTAGAATTTTTTTGAGTGTTCCTGTAGAAGAACTACAAATGATAAAGACACTATTTTCTACGGAGAGATTCATTTAGTAATCCTTAACAACATATATCACTTTTGATTCATTTGAAACAACTTAATATCCTCGCAATGTATGGAAAATCTTTTGGGGACCCTTGAAAATTAATTATCCAGTCGATTAGAACCCAAAAGCGAGGTACACAGCAAGATGTCACAACAATCCTAAGTATAAATTAAAGCATTCTACGACTAATAGTTTTTGAGATACACGAGTTACGTACGTAAAGACATCAGGGAAAAACTGGTCAAAATGGACGTGCGGTCGGTCAAAATGGATTGTAAATGCTTTTATATTAACATGCATTCATGCGTACGCTGGGAGTTTTCACAAAAACTCTTAAAGGTCAATTGAGAAATAGTCAAAATCGATATTTCCGTCAAAATCTGGATACCAAAAATTTGTGCGATCACATTACAAGGAAGTAAAAATACCGTATTATACATTTTACAGAGGAAATTCCTAAAATATATATATATGGCTTAGAATTAAGACCGTAAAATAGATCTCGACTTCGTGGTACAACGTGGATTTTGCAAGATATCGCAAACACCTAACCGAGCAGGGGCTTTCATGATTCCTAATCTGTGCTCTTATCAGCTGTTTCATGTGGAACCGAATACAAAATTTTACTAGATTTACCGTTCAAGGTATTCATTTTAGCTTCAATTAAATATTAGCATAGCCAATACATATATTAGGTGCTTGATCGACATAAATGATAAGTGTGAAAAATATTATAGATATATATTTATAAAATTAATAGCATCGCCCCTAGTAGCACAACTAGTTCAAATAACGTCCCAAGGGAGATCAGAATTTGAGCTAGTTGTGCAATTAGGGGCCATACCATTCATCATTGGAAAAAAGAAAGACGAAAAAAATTGAGAATTGCAATTTTTGCTGCGAGGTGTTATTGACCAATTTATATGTATATCTCAAATTAGGACGCAACAATATTATGTCACAGGATTCAAACCGTGTTATGATTCAAACCGCTGACTATAAAATTAGGAAAAAACTTTTTTTCTTTTAAGTGTACCTGAATTAAAAAGAAAAAAAATGATTACTCAGAATTATTTCTTGATCGAAGATTTCAGCTACATTGTAATACCTAAAAAGTTTTGCGCAATTTTTTCCTAGCTTAAGGCAACTTTGGATCACTGAACACCTACTTATTTACGATCAGCTCTCCAAGTCCACGGTTCCTTATCTTTATCCTTTTAAGAGGTGTTATGTTTTTATGAGCTTTTTACGAGTTCTCTAAGGAAAATAGGTGAGAAACTCGACTTGTTCATAAAAAAGTGCTCTTCAATAGAACCTGTCTTCGTAGTCTCTCACTAATTAAATACATGATCTGTTCACTGTCTACATGAGTATACCATTACTGAGGATTATGGCATTAAACAGTTTACATTTTCTTTTCTCCTACTCCAGTTGGCGATTTCCAGATTTTTACCTGAATAATAAAATATCTTTTGCAATTCATTGAATGCATTCCTAAACATCAAATTGGGACTAAGCAGATAACTCTGTTAATCTTTTAAAAGGGTGACGTGTCTCATAATCTTACAATTTCAAATTTCTGAATATTATTAATTGCACTGTTATAAAGGAATTATCCGAGCAGTAAATACAGCTTCTCTGAACGTCACAGACGTTTAGAGAGCCTGTGTATCCTGCCTGGGTACAAGACAAAAGGAACAATTTTGCATATTTGCTTTGTTGAAAGGAATTCAGTTTGATGAGGAATGAGTAAATCTGATATGTACTGTATGTGTAATAGGCAGAATTTTTTTGAGTGCATACGTTAACTGCGTTCACGATGAAACTTTTCTAATTTTTTTAATAACTTCAAGCTCGGCAACTGTAATGATTAATGCTTCTTGATTAAATTACATAAATGAAAACGACCATTTGTGCTTAATAGCAAATAAATGCTGTGCATGTCCTTGGTCATTTGTGACAACGCTCGAGATTTACGATGAATTACACACATTTAAACTTTTTTTTCTAGATATAAACTAAAAGAAATCTAGTTCTTCTACGCCCTAGTGTTCATGTATAATTTCAGAAATTATTTGATAACTACTGCAGATACTGAATAAAATGTATTTTTTAAAACTGATTTTAGAAAAGAGAATATAACGTCCTGATGTCTCTAAAGTCACCTCGGAAGAGACGCACATGGGAAAGGATCACCTCCTGAATTACCGATCTTCGGTTACATAACATCTGTCGAAAACGTGGATCTCTTTCCGCCCGTTCAGCATAATGCTTCCCCAGAGATGAATTCCTGGAGCACTGTAACTGCCTCTTTCCGTGATGTTACTGGGATGAAACCGTGTCCCGACTTCTCTCCAAATCAACTGGCATTGAGAATCGTTTGTGACACTGAATCGACTTTCATCCGTAAAGAGGACACGACTCCATTGATGCAGAGTTTTGTGTTCGTTGCCCCATTCTAAATGGTGGCGCCGATGACCAACTTTGAAAGTGATGCAGCGTTCAGGACGACTGGTGAATAAGGCAGCTTGGTGAAGGCGTCTGTACACTGTAAACCACGACACTTGTCGCCCAATTACTGTACACAGTTGCTGAGCAATAGCGCTTGCTGACTGTTTTCGGGCTCTTTTCGCCTGAAAGACGATGCATTGGTCATCCACTGTAGTCGTTTTCCTGGGAGGCCACTAACAACCTTTCTAAGAGCTGTGCCTGTGGTTTGGAAGGCTTTACAAGCGCGCAAAACACTACTTTTATTAATTCCGAACTCTTCATCTACACTGGTCACACTACGCCCTTCCTCCAGTTTTCCCATCATTCTTTCACGTTTGAAGTTTTCCAGGTGATTCCTTCAAACCATATTTCACGAAAGAACTCACTTGCACTTGCAGCGAATATCTTTAATTGCGTTTCCGTCCTTCCTTTTATTGTAGTCTTAAGTTGCGCGCCGACCGCACGTGTTTTGTTGACGTGCACGTATGGCATGAAAACGTCGCAGGCACGTGCCTGTGACGTTTTGTTCCTGACTTTTGCATGACCTTTCTACTGAATTGCGTGTTCATTGAACTGATCGCAAAACCCCCTCTTCAACAATTCCATGGTTATCTGATTAAAATTTGCATTGTTTTTTTAAGTTTTTGCATCTTAAGTTTTTCACACCGGTATATTTGGGTTACAGAAGTTTCTGATTATATTTTATTTTTTTTCTATCTATATCAGTGTTTTCATTATGGGGGGAAAATGGGTGAGAATTTCTCACCCTTTACCCAAAACTGAGTGAGATTTAAAAAAAAATAGGTGAGAATTTTTTACTATAGATGTGAGTTTGGTAAATACCCAGTGGGCAAGGTAATGGGTACTTATTGTTGCCTCGGGTAAGCATTCAAAATTAGGGTATATATGAATTTTTGTTATGTTATTTTTATAGCATGTAACTGGTCCTCCAAGTCAGGCCTAGTTACATGCAATGAAAACTGCGAGAATTTTACTAATATAACCTCTTTATGAAAAATGGAAGCATGCTCGACTTTTTTTTTTTTTAAGTGCCCAAATCTTCCGAAGTGCGAGACTTTTGCGCAGAATGAAACCGATTTGTAGGGTGCGCGAATTTCTCGTAGTAATAATTTTTTAATGCCAGAAAAAGGGAAAAATGCGAGATTCTCGCGTTCTCGCGCTGTAGTGAAAACACCGATCTATATAGAACATCTGTTTAAAATTATAGTCTGAACACATAATTATCATTATAGCTGAATATAATTATTGAACATCGGAATTAATAAGAGGCAGTATCAGATATTTAGTGAATTAAGTATATTTTTTACTACAATGAATTACTAGGTTATTTTAATTAATGCGCATTAATCAAATATGGAATTCCAGAGAACAATTACTGAGAAGCAAAGATAACAATAATAAAGGGCTACTGAATGTAAAATAATACATATGTATCCTTTTTGTAATTCATGCATCATTTAAGGAATTGCTTAGAGTATAAATGTGATTTTTGTTTGTATCTTTGTAATTATGAATTATCTGTACTTGGTTATCGCAATGCTATGTCCATATGAAGCTCATACATGTATATGTTCCTGTAAAATCTCGAAGTCTGGTAAAACCTAGGTTTTGCTGGTGAAACCTAGCTTTTACCAAAATGGCTTGATGAAATTCGGAAGTATGCTTTAATGTAATTCCATTTTGGCCTTTACCAAGCCTTTGCTGTAATACCTAGTAGTTACGAACACCGGCTTGTAAAAGTCCGAAGAGACGAATTACTTGATGTAGGATTTTCCATTCGCAAATATATTGTACGCAGTGTAACCCGTTTGCACAAGAAACGGGTTTACCTTCTGCAAAGAAATTTTTTAACATCTAAGAAATGGTATAGAAGAAATAATTGTATGAGATCTAGTAATTTTTTTTTCTAGTTGGGAAACAAGGACCCATAAAATGCAACTGTTCAAATATGTATATTCACCACGAAGATATGTTTCAACAAATTAGCTCATCTATTTTGTAATCCAAAATATGCCGTAACCATCAACCATTTTTTACAAGTATAAAGAAATATTAAAGTAATGATATTAAAGAAAAACATGCTACATTTTTCTTAGTTTTTAAATTCCATAATTTTTATTTCTTCTTTTATGAGCTATCAATTTAGTTTTTTATAACTATCGTCAAAATTATTTTTTTTAAATTATTGAAATTTCTTCCTTAGTTACCGAGAGAATCGTGCATTAGTTCAGATTTTCACAACGGATCTTGTTTTTGAAATAACATTAATATTGCATTTATTTTTATTTTTCTTGTAACTTTTCGAAAAATGATTGTAAGACATATCCATCGACATAATCTTAAATATTAACTCACTTTCATCATTTTTACAATTTATACTATCAATTAAAAATTATAGTGTGGGATACTATCAATTAAAAATTATAGAATGGAAAATCTTATCGTAAGTAATATCTCATTTCGGGATTCTACTGTAGGCTTGGTAACTCCTAGGTTTTACCGCAATGGCTTGGTAAAAGACCAAAATGGGACCATATTAAAGCATACTACGGTCTTTTACCAAGCCACTTTGTCAAAAGTTCGGATCAACCAATGAAACTTAGGATTTAACAGACTTGGTCGGTCTTTTACAGTAACATATATGTGCATGCGAATTTATTCAAAATTTATTTTATTGTACAATGACATGATCTTAGTGAGAGTAAAATATTAAAAATAACAAGTGGTGGATTACTTGAATCTTTGATTATGTTTTAATACAACACGATGACAATCAAATAGTATTTAAATACCTCGAAAAATGCATTGCATCGATATAGACGATTGATAGGTGGGTTGTAGGTATTAAACACATAAGTTAGTAGGGGAAGGGTGAGCAAAATGGAATGGTAGGGCAAAACAGTTTTTTTGAATCTATCGAATGTTTTGAATTGTTGTTATCAAGTTTTGCCATCTTTATGCAATTGCTATGGGTTGTGCACAACGTGTCTATTTTGCATTTCCACGTGGGATACTGCTTGCAAAGACAGATACGCTTCTAAGATTTATTACTTTTTTCATTACCCTGATTTAATGTAACTGTTACGTTAGGATATACCCCTCTCCCTAGGATGGTATGCAGATATTAACGTGACAGTTTACACGCTAAAAGTGATGTTTTTTAAGTAAACTAGTCGCCAAGGCGGCCAGCTTCGCCGCTCCATACCTCACTGTTCTTTATGCTCAGTGCCGTGTAGACTAAATTTCTCGTCTCATTTCAACGAAAATCATGCTTCTTTGCTTCTTAAAAGTACTTGCCATTAAATTTATTTAGGTTAGGGTTGCTACACATTTTGGGTATCATCATAAAAGCCGATGTTGAAACAGCAAATGGCTAAAATGCGCTTTAGCCCAATGCATGGTGACATTTTTAGATGGGTGATAGATGCTCCAAGTATTGTAAATTCGATATTTTAAAGCTGTGAAAAATCCGAAGCATCTTGAATTTTTGTGTATCCATTATTATTATTTTGTGATCTAGCTATTGCGTGACATACGTAGGTAAAATTAACGAATATGTTTTCCCCATTTGACGTCATTTAACTGTGAATTTGGATTTTTGTACATGCGTTATTGTTATTCACTAATGTTTAGATCTAGCTGTTGCCGTTCGCTGCATGGAAATACCGTCGATTTTGGTCCCGCATAGGTTAGCGTATTATATAAGTAGATTGCATGTTAGGTAGGATTTGTTAGGTAGGCCTAGTTCTTTTGAGTGGCTGCTTGTAAGGCGAAATGGGGCATCTCGAAGTGAGACCTTGTATAGGAATATGACTAAAAAAATCGGCTGTCGGACAGTTCATAAGCTAGAAGTTGCGTTAGTACTCTATAAACAGGCGGCACATCGTGAGATAGTGATCCAGATGATGTAGATTTTACATGTACTGTAGCGCGACATGCAGGGTGTATCACAATTCCCTCCCGAGATTGGAAGGCTTATAAAAAATAATATATTACCAATACAGAAACAAAGTTGAATTTACTGGAGAAAGAAGCATTACAAGTTTTGTTTCACAAATAAAGAGATTTCTCGTCTTTGGATTGATCGAGGTTCTAACGACGAAAATCACCTTCTTCCGTGGCCACCTCGCTCTCCGGGCTTAACTGCTTGCGATTTGTATGGGATTACTTACGAGGTATGATAAAAAAGTTCGGTGACCAGGTGTAAAATTATTTACCCTGAATAGTTCTCATCAAGAAAAGCACATCCACCTTCAAAGTAGTCACCTTTGGCGACGATATACGTCTGCCAACGTTCGTATAACTTCTGGAAGCACTGCTGAAAGCCATTATTTACAACCTCCTGTAACGTTTCTTGTGAGGCTACTTTCAAATCTTCTGATGCCACAAAACGGTGTTCCCTAATTTATTTTTCATTAATGGGAACAGGTGAAAGTCACACGGGGCTAAGTACGGTAAAAAAGGGTATGTGGAAAATCTGGGCCCTTATCTGATTTGTCGATTAAATCACCCGATATTGTCCGTTGTTCCTCCTTTTGCTCCGTAGTCAACAATCGAGGGACAATGTGCTGGGACACTTGATGCATGTTGAGATCTTGCGTTAGAATGCACTGGCAACTTGTCTTCGATAATTGCGTAGTCTCTGCGATATCTGCAGGTATTTCACGAAAATCTTTTCGAACACATCCAGACACCAACGCATCCGTGAAGATGAAGGTCGGAAAACTATTGTCTCCAATGGATTCTCGGCCCTCTTTGAAACGTCGATGTCATTCGTAAATTTTGGATCTCGTCATGGTAGGTTCAGCATACACCCTTCTTAGCATTTCCAAAACCTCTATTGGTGTTTTACCTAACCGTTCACAGAATTTAATATTATTGACAACTGTTCAAAAAAAGTCTTTCTTCTTACGTCGTCGAGAAAAGGCAACTGACTTCGGAAAATAACAACTGCGCGAGCGGTTCGGCCACATGACATGCACTAAACCAACCTGGTCAGGTAAGGAAGGTTGGTAGAATCAGTTCCAAGCGGTTTAACTTTAGGTACTTGCTTCCGTCATCAGTAATGATCGCAGTCCCCAAATTTTGGATCGTACTACGTAAAAATATCTTGTGTCCATTTTCTATATGCCATGTGATTTACAAGATATAAGTCAAAGGACCACAACCGGATTTTCATACATTGATCGTGATATATTAGCGGGAGTGAGGGGAGGGAGGAGTTTTATTTTAGACTTGGTATCTATCGCATTACGAAAGGTTCACACACTGAACATTTATATGTGTGTTTAACCAAAACGGCATCAGAAGAATGATGCAAATATGCAAACTGTTTTCTTACCCCATTTTGCGCTATCCCATGCTGCAAAATGGAGTAGTTTGCAGCTTTGGATGTATTGAGACACTCATCCCAAAATATGCAGAGTATTTCAAATTTCAATACTGCAGAATATTAACTAACGTTGTAAAACTAAAATAACTATTACTTATTTAACCTTTTTCTGTTTGTCGCAGAGTTATTGTTCAGAACAACCTTAAGTACCCCATTTTACCTACCCTTCCCCTTTAAAACAAAAACTACAATAGATGAGAAAATGTTAGCTGAAAACATGTAATGCACTAACACTCGTTTTAATAAATTTAAAATTGACAATGAATCCAATATTCCAATTCTTTTTAATAGACACATAACACTGTGTTAAGTTTTAAATCTGCAACTCGATTGCAAGTGGATAAATATCAATGACATTATTTGAAAAATCACGAGAAGACAGACAAAACAGTAAAAAGCTTAAAGTAAAATGAATTATATTGCATGGAGACAAAATAAAAAATGTCTTTGAAAGTGAAAAAAATTGCTTCACAAGAAACAGCTATCAATGCTATCTGAGAAAAAAAATAAATCAAAAGTAAAAGCACAACATTTTTCAAATAACTCTAATTAAAACGAAATCATGTGAGATAACAAAGGTCACAATAAAAGTAAACCATATAACAAAATCGAGCCAAGTCTATCGGCCAGTGATTGAAAGGCTTACAATGGCCTAAAAGATTAATGTGCTCCAGCCTATCGCAAAGACTGCTTGGCAGTGTTGTGGGGAAGGTAAGCAAGGGGAATGCGTCAGAAGATAAACTTTCCAATGTTTCCAAACACCATTACTAAAATGAAATTTCTTTCAGATAAAGCTTTTCCCGTTTTGAAGGCTTTCAGGAACGGCAACTGTTTAACACAAACAAAACTAAAACAAAATAAACAGAAACTAACAAAGTAATAAAATTTTTCAACTAAAGTGACCCACATTTTTTCCCCCTTTGAATTGGATTTTTTTAATGTTATGGCCTTTTTTTTTCTTCGGGTAACTAAGAACGTTCAAATGGATTTCGTTTCTTGGCTTTGATAGATTCCTGACATAAAATTTATATAAAAAAGCAAATGTACGTCGTCTTTCTTTCTTTTGTACGTGCAATTTATTCAGAGTGTTTACAAGGACTATGATATTATATAAAAGCATTTATTTTAAATGGATAAAATTTCATATCATTTGATTAAATAACTGACTGTGTTAAATATTTGTTTGACAGTTTTTTACACTATCTGAGTAAAATTGAGTAAAAGAATGTCACTTATTAATGAAATGGAATGTCTTGTTACATATGTTCGTTACACACTTGCTTTAAAAAGGGTATCTCAACACAATAGTTAACGAAATATTTTCTAAACACAATCCTATGTTTTTTAAACATAAATTTACTACGCTAATCCATATTATGCTACAAATGGCCAAATACGCCTCGGCATTGATAGTATAATGTCGATAAAAAGGACCCTTCTATGATCATATAAAATTGACATGAATGTAAAAAAATTAAATGAAATGAATGATTATTTATAAAAAAATATGCAAACTTTTCATAAAAAATAAATTAGATTTCTTTCTTAAATATTACATTGTAGGGCTGCTTGGATCACTAGGGTTTTATTACAATGTACTTTTTTCTTTTCTTTTTAAAGAAAAAGATGGGGAAAATATGTATTATAAAGGTTTGATAGTATAATTAATCTTCAGGAATCATGAATGTATTTAAAAAAAGGAAATATAAATTTAAAATATCTTGCTTTAACTAAAGCTGGGAGATGCGTCAATTGAACTTTTTTTATAAACTATTTTGTTATAAATATCATAAAGATTTGCAATTTCGGAGTAAAAACTGAGAGAGTAACAACATAAAAAATCCAACATTTCTGAATTATCGACATCCCCTAAAATTTGGACATAGAGGTTTTAATTAATTTGTGTGTATACACACACTGAGGTGGTCTGCATAAAATAATATTAAAACTTTGGGGGATTAAATTGCATATCCATTGAATTTAAAACATTTTAAGGCAAGTTAAATAAAAAATACCGCGTTAATGCTTAGAAAATTATACATGTTTAATAGGAACACTTATCACTACCAATAAAAAGCCTAAATTGTCTAGTAGTGCTGGGGAATCGTATCTGTAACTTTCAAATGCATGTTATACTTCAAAAAATATGCGCCAAAATATTCGGTTTAGTTGTGTGATTGTTGAAACTTAACCTTTCAAATTTAGAGGTATTATTTTCTTGAGCTTTCCTTTTTTCTGAAAGTCCGTCTCGCCATGCATATACAATTTCATAAATCTTAAAATGTTATTTCTTTGATTTTTACTGTAATCTGTTAAAACGTATTTGGCTTTGTATGTGTAGTCCTTTTAAGTTCATGTATTATTTTACGTACACGCTGATTCTTACAAATTAAATTAGCAATAAAAACTGTGCATTATGTCAGAGACGGCTCGTGACCTATGTCTGTGGTGAAGCCTGAAAAAATGTGCTAGTTGGAAAAAATATGTACACATATCTAGCACCTTATCTCCCGTACGCACAGTGTAAGCATTGACAATTTTTCAAACAGCAAGTGATTATCAAAATTACTATACCCTTTTGTTGATTTTTGGAACCTCGTTATATAAGTAATGTTAATAATTATTGTGTTAATGTTACTGTGTAATTGTATTAATGTTAAGTTTGTTCTATTACCAATTGAAAAAGCCAATTTCGCTAATACGTTAATTTTTTTAGTATTCATGTTCATTATATTTGTTCGTTCATAACATTTGTATGAGATCTTTATTTTAAAATTCATACTAACATGTAACATACATTTATACATCGCATTTCGTAAATCAGGAAAAGTAAACAGAAAAATATCTGAGTACAAAGAATACAAGATCGATCGAATCAAAAATTTATTTCCTACTGAGCGGAAAATTTAAACTATAGCAACCGATTTGGCGATATTTTTTTCTTTCAGTAGTGAACTAAGACAAATCAGTCGTGAGGAACTTAAGTTAATAGTGTGGCAAAATACCTTTAGTGCCTAGTAGCTAAATTTGCAAACCCGAAAATCCAAGAAAGATGTTAAATTCAATGCGCACTTGAAGTGGCCCGTGCATGCTTTAGGCAAAGAAAAAACATAATTGGCGTATTTTTAAGATCATTTTGTTAATGGATACTAAGTACTAACATGTGTACATATATAATAAAGGTAAATTATTAAACGAAGATGGTGTGGCCAAACGCCCCTGGTACTTAAAGTCGAGCTGCCACCGAGTTAAACATATGCCTTAAATAATATTAAGGTAAGTTAGAAAAACTGTAGTATTTTTCTCTAGTAGATTTCAAAAGAGAGTAAATGGAAGAGATCAAAAACATCGGTACATGAAGAGATTTCCATGAAAACAAAGCATTTAAAACATTAATGAGTTTTACTCAAACTCGAATTGAGTTTTTAAAGTTACGATATCATGTATCAGGATATATCTTTGTTGTTTTTACACTGCCATGTATCCCTACATACCATACACATATCGATAGATAGACATAGAGAAACAGGAAAACATTGCCTGTGAAGCTCTAGAAAATAAATAAATATGAAAATAAGCGATTAAAAATTACCCAAATATATCACTGGAATAAATGTGTAGGGGGAATATTTAGCTGCATCGTCATATTCCAAAAAAAGTTAAAACATCTTTATATCCATCATCTTTCGTACTTCTAATTTGCATTTAGAAATCCGCTATTTTTTCACTTTTCTATCTGGCTTCTGATTCCAAGAATATTTTTTTCTATTTTGTTTCTTTTATTTTTCTTTTGCTGAAATGGAGATATCCGAGTTTTTTTTTTTTTTCAATCCAGGATTTCCCATGGGAAGTCCCGCTAGATTTTCCACGATCTTGAAACTTCCGCTTTTACAACTTACTTAATTTTATTCCTTGTGCTGCGTCAGCTGTTTGTAGATACTTCAAAGCCTTAAAATTTTGCGTTCTGTACTTATTTTTAATTTCCTGTTTCTTGTGCTGCCAGAATTTATTTTTAGAAGTGCTGCTGAAGTGAATTACCCGGGCTCTTTTTATGCTTTCTTTGAGCATGTTCCTTTTAAGATTGGTTTATGAAAAATCACGATATCTAGCATCAACATAAATTCTGCATTGGTATCAAAATGAATAGATTTGTCAATACCGGCCATTTTAATTTGGCACTATAACATTATGCATACACATATTTCTGTAAAATACTCTGATTATAATTTGTCTGATGTTTCTGATTGCTGTCTGTTATATAATAAAATTTCATTTAACCTGGCAGCACTCGTGCAGTGTGCGATATACCTGCTTAACTTTTATTCGATGTACTTATAATGTACATCGTATTCGATGTTTTAACTTTTGTTCGATTATTTTATGTATTCGATGTGCCTTCCTAATTTATTTTTATGTTTATTTATTTATTTATTTATTTATTTGAAAATGGATGGGACCTGGTGTAGCTGAATCTAAGGTCATAAGCTTGAAGGGAAAAACTTGTTTTGATTTTTTTATTCTAATGGCCGGCCTCTGCCTTGACGGCTTTAGCCACTACTAAGGCCGAAATTGTTGGTCTCTTTATTATGGGGGCACCTAGTAGGTGGACCAACGTCGCCCCATGAAGGGACGGAAATATTAACAACCACGTCCAGTTGGGGATTGAACCCCGACCGCCGGGAGTTGAACCCGAAACCATAATACGATACTTTACCCACTATACAATGCGATCGACTGTTTTGAAATTGATCATATAGTTTTTCGGATATTGTCAGTTCGGTTGCGTCGTACCCTGCGTGAATACTTCAGCTACTGTTCCATCCTACCTTTCTGTTTTCAATAAACCTTCCTGAGCTTTTTTTTTTTTCCCTTTTTTTTTTTGAAAATGCATGGGACCTGGTGTAGCTGAGTCTAAGATCATAAGTCTGAAGGGGGAAAACGTATTTTGGAATTGTCCTGTTGCTCTTTTATCGCTTCGGATATATATTTCTTTTATGGTTAAGATATTTTAATTACTTTAATAATTATAATCTCTAATCGGCAAAACCAGAATTTATATTTTTTTTTATCCTTAAGTCTCTGAAGTAATTTTTTTTTTGCTCTCAAGTCCTTTTTTATTCTCAAGTCTTAAAGTCTCATCTCAAAAGAACACGCGTCATTTTCTTTTCTCGCGCCTCTACAGTTTTCTGCGATTGAAGAATATAATTTTTGGAACTGAAACATATGTATTTTTGTTCTTTCCTTTCAGCGGTAGCATAACAAAATAGTATTTCCCCTCTCTGGTGCCTCATCTCGGGCAGATGTTACTGCCAGCTGCACCTTTTCCTGTGGTTATATCATACCCTGCGCTAGTACTTCTGCAATTATTCTGGGAGAGGCTATAGCTATTAGTATATAAACGTTCTTTTATATTGTTATTCGAGTAGTATTTAGAAACGTATGATTACAATTGTATTTTTAGATTTATTTTGTGCATTTTTACCTTTCATATATCAATTTTACGGTAAAAAATATTTTTAAGAACCTTGGGTATGAGATGTCCTGCTCAAGTAATTCCGCGTTAAATAAAAATAAAATGTTTCATTATTACTGGATACTAAATGTTTGTCTGGTTGAACTCGATTGAAATAAAAATAAATATGATCTTTCATATTAATTCGATTATTTTGAATAAAGAGCAGTCAGATATACGTATCTTCTAAAAATTTTGCAGCTTTAAGCTTTAACAACTTTCACACTTGTTGAATGTCAGTTGCCGTAATTATATATAACAAATGAAGTCACGATTTGGAACAAATGACATTCGCAAAGTTTCTGGAAATGTGTTTGTGTGCCTGGTTGTGTAATCACCATATTGCATTCTACGCACCTTAGATTGTTTAGCTCACGAAACTTGTTAAGCGTTAGAAACTTCGTGGAACGTACGGGTGATCACAGTTGAGAAATGGACGCAAGATAATATTGAATTGTGAAATGCTTCATATGGCATTCCCTTTGTGAAACACAAGCACGCAGATTATCTATTAAGGCTATATAATGATGACCTAATTAAGGTAGGCATTGCTTGAGTTGGACTATCGAATAAGCTGATCAGGTAATTATTATGCAGCATGATTAATAATCATAGTTCCTAACGGCTAATTGTAATTATAAAAGATTACAGACTAAACAGTGAAGTGACTGTGAGCAATCTCCAGATAAAATGAATGTGATATCGGGAGAGCTTTGCTTACTATGCAACATTAATAGACCAACTGAGAATATTGTACTATTGACTTATACTGTTCATGATGTGTTAGAAAACAAAATGTTACAAGTATTCTTGAAAATAATATTTTGAGTAACTTTTTTTAATTTATTGACACAATTTTTAAGAAATCAAGTAATTTATTGTAATAAGCTTAGTTTTTTTTTCATCTTAATAGAGGTACAGGTATCGAGAATGGGGTAGATATGGCGTCCGATATGGGGTAGTTTTGAGCACCCCATTGTTTTTCCTTTTGTGGACCACGCATTAAGTTTTTAAATATCCCGCTCTCTGGAAAAATCATAAAATTTTTACACAGGGAATGATGGTGCTCGACATATAAAATTTTATTTTAAAGTTTATGATTAAATGCAAATCAAAAGTTTGATAGTAACTTATATTTGTTTTCATTACATGACATTTTAGAGAAGTCTGTAAAATAATTCCTCAAGCGTATTCAGAAAGTATTCATCAAACATATTTTAATCCACATTATGAAATAATGGTACATGTTTAAACTTCAATTTTGCACTAAACAATACTTATGTAATTAAGTACTATAGCAGTAAAGCAGTATGTTTATCTTTAATAAATGCAGTTCTCGTAAATTTCAACGAGGAGATAGAATTTTACACGATGTCTTTTTAATTCCACGTTCAAATTCATATACTGATTCTTAAAAATGCTATCTTTTACTGAAAATTCAACAACATAGTAATCATTTGTAAAATTGAAAGTCACAAGATATTTCTACATCACTCAGATTTCTACATGATCGAAAAGTATGAAGTAATCTTTGTAACTTAAATTTGTAACTTCCAAACTACATGTAGAATAATTTGAAACCCAAGCTTTTTGGAAAAAATCTCACAATTTAAATGAAACTGACGGAAACACTTTAATAGTGTTTCAACGAAATTTTCATCATTCTTGGAGAAAATCTCACAATTTAAATGAAACTGACGGAAACACTTTAATAGCGTTTCAACGAAATTTTCATCATTCAATGATAAAAATTTGACCTGAGGTTTTCAAAGAATAGGCCTTAAATAAATGAGGAATAGAAGGCATTACACGACCAAAGTGTTTATCATAAAAACAAAATAAGGTGAGGTAAGTAGGATAGCTTTTTACCAATGCTTGACTTTATTTCTAAACATGGAGACATTTGCCAAAATCAGAAGTTTTGATTGTAAAAAAAACTGATAAGGAAAAGTAGGTCAAAGGGGTCCACTTGCCCCTTTCATGGGATGAGTGGACCACCCGTCAATATTTTTCACTGGACGAATGGCAGAATTTGAGATAGATATAATGGTGGTAAAAGTACATATATTTTATCTTAGGGAAATAAATCACTAGTTTGTCTGAAAAGGTTTTCAAGTAGCATATTGTTTTATAATACAAATAAAATAGCAGAAAATGCTTTTATTTTTAAATATATTTTTATTTAAACGCAATTATATTACAGTTTTTTATGTCAAAATATTTGAAAAGTAATACGTATAAATGTTATTTAAGCTTACAGTTACATGATAAAATATGAAATAAAACCTTTGATAATTTATGTTGTCTTAGAAGCAAATGATGTGTACTGTAAGCAGGGTAATAAAGACAACTGAAATAAAACTAAGTTGGTTTAGGATATTTATGCATTTGCGTAAAAAATTAAATAATGTAAAACTAATTAAACTGGTCCTATCTGGATATTTAACCTATTTTATAAAGAAATTCAAAATACACTGCTTTCAGAAATATATGTTTGGAACAACAATTTATCATGTCTGTTTGAAAGTTTTGATTCCCTTAATTTTATTACAATACCTTCTAACGCAAGCTAGAGTGTATAAGAACAATGTAAGAACTCTTTACTTTTGTTTTCGCCATGGTCAGGGACAAAATTGGCTGAGTCAACTAATCAAACTTATCCACCATACTGTTGGCCCACTAGCTCAATTTGTGGGGGAACTAGAGCAATCAATTTTAAAATTATATAAAATTACCAAGATTTTTTCTACAATTAAGAAATATTTCTTTTTTATGAAATTCATATGATATGTAACTTGTTCTTTTCTACTACTTTTAGTTTTCAGGGATCATTTTATTTGTAAGAAGTCGAATTTTTACGAAATCGCTCATAATTTCCAGAAAAAAAATTAAAGTAATGCTGTAGGGTCCGCCCGTCGAATTGTCATTCAGCTGCAGTTTGGTAGCGGGAACTGCTGACAAATTGCACGGTTTGAATACATGTTGTGGATGCAATTAATCGAGCCTGATGTCGAGACTAATCATTTATTATATATACAGATATAATCATATTTACAGGTTGGACTTTAAATATATATATATGACATACAACATCCTTCTGATGCTATTACATCGGAGAGTCACGGGAACTGCCCTAACTGGCGTCCGCATCGGTGCATCTCTCCGCTCCCAGTCAAGTGATCTGTTTTTTCTCTTTCCCTCGCCTCCTTAGATGACCCCCAGGACACAAGCCCCTTGCTTCGTCCCCCCCCGCGTTCTCTCTTCTCTCCGTTCGGAGAGCATCACCGTGGGTCATCATATCTTTGGGTCATCCTAAAAGAGGGGGTGAAAACTCAGTGGGTTCCCTACAACCCCCACCCAAGACCAAAATTAGGCTTCTTAATTGCCTAAATTTGTCACACCATACATAATGATGATGTACATTAGAAAATGATGACATAAAAAAGAAGGGTAGAATGACTGCCCTTACAATACTAATCAGATCCAGGGGTTCTGATTCAAAACAAAATATTCTAAGAGCAAATAACACACTAACAGACACATATTATACTAATTAATTAACACAATGAAAATAACAAAAAAAAGTAATTTTCTGATTAAAATAAAAATAAAAATAGAAACTTTTATTCTACACCTCAATCTTGCCTCAATCTCGAAAGAGCATCCGCAGCTTTATGATGTTTCCCCGGCCTATGGGTAATTGTATACCTCCACCTTTGAAGTGCCAATGCCCAGCGGGTGAGCTTCGGACTTCTTGGGGTGACCTCATTAAGGTATTTAAGTGGGTTGTGATCAGTAATGATCTCTACCGTTCCTCCGTGGATCCACTTGTCAAACTTATTAAGTCCGAATAATACCGCCCAAGCCTCTTTCTCAATACTGGACCAATTTTTCTGGGTCTCGGTTAATTTTTGACTAGCAAAGGCTATAGGTTTATATTCCCCCTTTTCATCTGTCTGGGTCAGACAGCACCCCACGGACAAGTTCGAGCTGTCAGCGTGTACCTGAAAAGGCAAACTAAAATTTGGTGTGGCTAAAGCGGTGACATTACACAGCTTATTTTTTAAAGTTTGGAAAGCCTTTTCATGCTGATTTTCCCAACGAATGTTGGCAGTAGGAGCGTTCTTTTTTGTTAATAGGGTAAGGGGCGCAGATATTTCTGCGAAATTGGGAATGTAAGAGCGGTAAAAACTCATCAGGCCTAAGATGGATCTAACCTCTTTTTTTGTCGTTGGTCTTTTCAAATTTCGGATCGTTAAAAGCTTGTCCTCATCGGGCGCGTGTTTTCCTCCCCCAATTTGGTGACCTAAATATTTGAGTTCCTTGGCCGCAAACTTACATTTCTCGAGCCTAACAGAAAATCCTAGCTTTTCCAGTTTCTCTAATATACTATTAACGTGTTTTAGATGGTCTTGAAACGAATGAGAGAAAATTATGATGTCGTCTATGTACGCCTGAGCGTACTCGCTGTGTTCCCTCAGTGCCCTGTTCATTTCCCGCTGGAAAGTTCCCGCCGCCCCGGCTAGACCGAAGGCCATGGTTTTCCAATGGTATACCGCATTATGGGTGCGGAAAGCCGTCAATGGTCTGCTCCTCACTTCCATTGGAATTTGCCAATACCCTCTTAGTAAATCAATACTCGTTAACCATTTCGCGGAACCTGCGGTATATATTAGTTCCTCCATGTCTTTCATAGGGAAGTTCGGTACCACCGTAGCTACATTCAGCGCCCTAAAATCAACACATAACCTCATAGTTGCATCCTTTTTCGCTACGCAAACGATAGGATGAGCAATTTCCGCATCCGAGGGCTCTATTAAGTCTAACTCTATCAACTCTTGAATTTGTTTGTCAACCTCCCGACGATATGCCATCGGAATAGGATAACAATGGGGCTGCTTCCTTTCCACCCCCGGGATAAGTTCTATTTTATGCGCTCCCACTTTTGCCGCCTGTACTGGTCTCGTGAACAAATCCGTATATTTACAAATGGTTTTTCTGAAAGCTTCAGCCTCCTCCCCGGACAGTTCCGGTAATTCCAGCCTATCCAAGGTAGTCCCAAAACCTTCCGTCATGTTCAGCTTGTGCGGTACGCTTTCCACCTCGCCGAATTCTTCCTCTCCCTCGAATATCAAATTTATGGCGTTAGATCTCGCGACGAATTCTCTAATTTTATTTTGATGGAGGTGTTTTCGAGAACCATCCTCCATTTCCACTACGAACGAATGCTCCCCCCTTTTTTCCACAATAGTCGCAGGACCCTGCCACCTTGCATATAGCTTATTGGTGGAGTCTGGTATCAGAACAATCACTTTGTCTCCTGGCGAGAACTTTCTTACCCTTGATCGTAAATTGTAATACCTGGCCGCCCTTTCCTGTTCCACTTCTGCAACCAACTTGGCTTGCTCCGCGGCATACTCGAATTTCTTTTTAAGTTCTTGCAAATATTTAGAGCAAGGGGTGATATTTAATTGAAGCCCTTTGTTTTCCCCCGTCCAAGAATTTCTCAAAATGGACAGCGGCCCTTGGGGTATTCGTCCATATAAAAGTTGAAAAGGAGCAATTCCAGTCGTAGTACACGGAATCTCACGATAAGCCCATAAAATATATGGCAATAGCAAATGCCACTTTCGCCCTTGATCTCTAATCACGTGATGTAGCATCTGTTTCAGGGTTTTATTAAACCGTTCAACCAATCCGTTGCTTTGTGCGTATAAAGGCGTGCTGAATCGAGGACTAGATCCTATTCTTTTCACAAATTCCTGCGTCAGATTTGCCTTAAAGTTTGTCCCATTATCCGACGCTATTACGTTCGGAATCCCCGTTCGCGAGAAAATTTCTAAGAGGGCCTCACAAGTAGTCTTCGCTGACAAATTTGTCAACGGTACACACTCCGCCCACCTACTATGAAGGTCGATTAAGCATAAAATATATTTATGGCCCTTAGAGCTTGGAGGGTCAATTGGACCGATCAGATCTACGTTCACCACCTGAAATGGAAGTTCTGGTCTTGCCACTGGCGTAATTGGAGCCCTATCACTTATCTTTAACGGCCTAGTCAGCTGACACTCCTTGCAGCTAGCAATGTATTTCGCCACATCCCTCCTCATGTTGTTCCAATAAAAAGAGTACCGTATTCGCTGGAGGGTTTTCTTTAAACCCAAATGTCCTCCAAACATCGAGTCATGAGCCAGCTGCAAAATCTCTCCCCTTCTGCCTACAGGAACTACCAATTGCTTAATGGGTTCCCCCAGCACCTTGTCGCGATGGAATAAAAATTCATCCTCAATATAACAATTGCCTTTCCCTGTTTAGCGAAGCACCAAAGCTGTGATAAATCAGAACAATCCCGTTGTTCTCTACGAAAATCGGCTTCTTTACACCCCGGGAGGTTCTCAAGATCCCCATCTCTTTCCGCAACCAAGGAAGAAGTCTCCTCATCACTCCCCCCTTTTTGCACTTGCAGTGACCGGAGGTTCACCCCCTCCCCTGCTTCTTTCTGATCCCCCCTTGCATCCTCAACCGAGTTTTCGCCTTCCGAGATAACTGTCCCCTGCAATAATTCTATAATGTCAGGAGGAACTAGTGCTTCTTCTGATAGCTCTTTTGCAATGGCGCATAATATTTCCTGGTGAATGACATTTTTATTACCGTCCCTAACAAGGGCTAAGGGTACTTTCACCAAGGGGCACTTAACCGGTGGTCCAAAAATCCCTTTCAAAAAAATAGTCGGAGCATCTTTAAGCGAATTTCTAGTGAACAGATTCTGGTGTAGGACCGTAATCTCGCTTCCGCTGTCAATTATCGCGTTCCCGATTTTTCCATCTATGCTTAACTCCACTCTTTTTAATTGGCACAAAGTCGGCGAGAGTTTTTCTTTCCCTATCAAATCGACTTTTGCTATAATTACACTGTCGTCGTTGGTGTCAAGATTTTCACCCTCCACCTCGCTTACCCGGTTGACTTTCTTATAGTTTTTGTCGCAATCCTTTTTCAGGTGAGTTTTAGATTTACAGATGAAACACTCTCTTTTTCTCTCCTTGAAATCCCCCGTTTTGTTTGAATCCCCTTTTTTCAGGTTCGTTTTGTTTGTGTCTACCGCTTTGTGTTTGTTCTGCTCCCATTCATTTTTGGGAAAACCAGCATACGACTTTGATTTTGCCACAAAAAAGACGTCACATTCTCTAGCTAAATCTAGGGGCTTTAGCCAACCTTCCCCTTGTTTTATGCTAATGTGCGTCGCAGTTTCCGTATCCAAGGTAGAGATCAACCTGTCCGCAACTATTAACTGCATCACACTTTCCATGTCAGATGCTTTTCTCAATTTACAGTAATAGTCCCAAATTGATCTCAACCTTGATGCAAACTGGACAAAATTTTCCCCAGGATTGCGCTTGGCTCTCCTGAAATTTTCAAGACAAATTTGCGGTGAGGGTTGGAATTCACGTAACACCGCTTCTTTAACCGCGCCGTAATCATCATATTTCACCTCTTCGAGCCCAGACAGGATGTTAGCCGCTCTCTCCCCCAGGAGGCATAGCAAAATTTTAGCCTTTTGCGTCTCCTCTACCCCCTCACTTGTGAAAGCCTTTTCTAAACTTGTGAAAAAGAAATCCCATCCCTCTGGTTTACTGGGTGGTTTCACGGTTAATAATCGAACAGTTCTAATTGTTTCATCCAAACTCTTTCTTTGCGATTCTGAATTTATGGAAACAGGAGTAGAACTCCCCATCTCCCGTTCCAATCTTAATTTTTCAACCGCAATCCGTTCGTCAGACTCCAATTTCAGTTTAGCTAATTCTAGATTCCTCCTGGATTCTAACTCCTTAGCCTCCCTTTCCAGCTCCTTAGCTTCCCTTTCTCGCTCCTTAGCTTCCCTTTCCAGCTCCTTAGCTTCCCTTTCTTTTCTCTGCTCAACTATGGCTTCCAGCAGATCCTTAATTATCTCCTCCTCATACCTCGCACTGTTTGTGATGAGGTTTTTTAAGTCCAAGACTTTCATTCCCGGAGTGATCTGCTCCCCCATTTCCTCGGCTAATTCCTGCAAGTCTGCCTTCCTGGCTTTCACTAGAAACGCCATCCTTGATACTACTATTCTATTTAACCTTAAGAATATTTCCCAGCATCAACTATAGGTCAGTACCCTTGCACAACTTCCCAGAACCTTAGCCTTAGTTTATATTTTCCGAAAAGAGTTAGCCAAATATGAAAGCTTTACCTAAGAGCCTAGAGTCACACTGATCATTTTATCAAAATAATTAGATTTCATTGGAAAAATACATAACCATAGTACATAAGGAAAACAAGATAATTATAATCCCTAATCATTTTAAAACCTAAAGCAAAACATCTTTCCTTATTTATTTATTTTTTTTCAAACCTTTACTTTTTACTTTTAACAAGAATCAAATTTACCATCCCTGGATCTAATCAATACAACAAGGAAACAGCCACTCACCCTTTTGCCGTCTTCTTTCATTAGTATATATCCAATATTGATTCCTGATAACCACTAATCTGTCCCTAAGTTCGGACGAGGTTTATAATTTCACAGCTTCACCAGTTCACAGCTTTACAAGCTCACAGCACAGGTTGACCAGTTCGCAGCACTGTATGGTTCGACGTCGTAGCTTCCTCGCTCCTGTGTAACCCCTCCGGTAATCCACCAGTGTCTCCTCAACGTAGATGCCGATGAGTTTCTCCTGGATCAAATCGACCACTCAAAACAGCTAATCCGGCTTCTATGCATCTCATCTGTAAACCGTCCGGTAATCCGGCCATGTTTCCTCAACGTAGATGCCGATGTGTTTCTTCAGGAAATATCAATACAACTCGACACCGTAGATCCGGCTCTGCATCTCATACCGCCGCTGCCTCCATTGTAGGGTCCGCCCGTCGAATTGTCGTTCAGGTGCAGTTTGGTAGCGGGAACTGCTGACCAATTCCACGGTTTGAATACATGTTGTGGATGCAATTAATCGAGCCTGATGTCGAGACTAATCATTTATTATATATACAGATATAATCATATTTACAGGTTGGACTTTAAATATATATATATGACATACAACATCCTTCTGATGCTATTCCATCGGAGAGTCACGGGAACTGCCCTAACTGGCGTCCGCATCGGTGCATCTCTCCGCTCCCAGTCAAGTGATCTGTTTTTCTCTTTCCCTCGCCTCCTTAGATGACCCCCAGGACACAAGCCCCTTGCTTCGTCCCCCCCGCGTTCTCTCTTCTCTCCGTTCGGAGAGCATCACCGTGGGTCATCATATCTTTGGGTCATCCTAAAAGAGGGGGTGAAAACTCAGTGGGTTCCCTACAAATGCGATAATGTTTTCCAGTATTTTGTGGAATATGTACATAATAAAAACAATGTAACAAATCATGTATGATAGAAGAATTGGTGAAAAAGAGTTGGTGATCCCTCTCTTCACTGCACCACTTATCCTATCGCTCGCTACTTTCAAAGACAGCAAAACATGTTGTACATCTGTTTATGAGTATATAAGAATTATATAAAAATTTTCATGTGTCAATTTAGCAAAATGAGAATTAAATTTTTCTAAATTGACTTAATGTTTTTACATTTAAAATATATTCAGGAATAGAATCTTTTACAAGTAAAATAGTTTTTTTCTTTTAAACAAGTTTTGGAGGTTATTCCACATACAGCAGGAGTCTCCAAGCTACGAACCGCAGGCCTGATGCGACCCACGAGACCTTCTCATCCGGTTCGAACCTTTTTTATCTACGGGGGAAAAAAATCGAAAATGGACGTGTATCCTGGCAAGATAAGCCGCCACTTACGCGGATTTTACGTTTTTACCGAATTAAAATAGAATCACGCAAGAGTGCGCTATGTTTTCCGACAGATCACTGCATTGTGAAGCCTTATTGTTGCTTACTTTTTCTACTTCTGTTCACAGTCAATGAGATGATATAAAACGTATTTGTTGCTAATCTCAGGCCACTGTTGAATGTTAGGGACATCAAATCCAAACTCAGAATTGTCTGCTACTTCGGCATGTAGGAAACATTTTCATCATCCTCACTATTACAATGTGTTCTTGTGAGGATATGAACATTGTGTGTTTTAATATGAACATTAAAGCTGGTTAATGTATCAATGTGTTATTAAAGAATAACCGAATAAAATAATAATAAACAAATAATTAGTAATCTACATCTATGTTTTAATTATTTTTCATTTGGACCTAGAGTGTGTAGTCGCCCCCCCCCCCTAACTGCTGTTTGATAGTTAACTTGGCCCTCTGGCTGAAACGTTTGGAGCCCCTGATGATTTTAGATGATTCCAATGACTGTAAATATGTTTCAACTTAGTGTTTTAACATTTGTAGACATGAAGCAAACCACACTAAAATACTTTTTATGTAAAGATGTACTTTTAATTTTTATTGTATTTACTTTTAAAAAATTGTAAGATACATAAATTATTTAAACTTACCTGAATAAATGTATTATTTTAGAAAAAAAAATGTTAAATTTTCAAATTTTCAAATTTAAAATTAAAATTGTTGAAGTTATCGTTCGTAAAAAATGTTCGACTAAATTTGTAAGTTTTGAAGTCATTTCTTATTTATAATTTATTTGAAATAAAACATTGTTTACGAAAACTTGCTGTAAGATTAGATTAACATGTGAGTAATTAGCTAAAACTAACTGCATCATGAACAAAACATTTGTGCCTAAATTTCTACAAGATTTTTGGTCTTCGTGTTTTTCCACATGAATCCTTTTCTACTTTCACACGAATTGAGGATCGAAACAGTATGCACTAAATATTTTTCGTAATTCAGGGATGATAATCATTGCAACGTGAAATTTATTTTATAAGCATCCTTTTAACTAATAATACTTTTTATAATCAGAACATCACATTTTAATAAACTTACTTGAAAAGGGAACAGTTTTCATTGTACTTAGACTATAAATGCAATATGGTTTTCGCTTATTGCCAATTAGTATATAACATCCAGTAACCTTTATTAAATATGATGTTTATCTTCACATAACACTTCTTACATATTCTTAACTATATTAAAAGAAAAAGTGTTTTAATTTTGAAATAACATGTGTCTGCGACGTGTGATTTTAATATGAACATTAAAGCTGGGAGATAAAAATTTCTAAAAAAAAAAAAATCAATAAACGCAAAACTTATAAATTATGGATGATATTTATATCTTTCACATGCGGGGCTATGCACAATAGGTAGTAAATAAGAATTTTTCTAAGAAAATACTTGAATATTTGACGGAGAATCAGTATGTAAATTAAAACAAAATTCTATTTAAAGTATGCAAAAGATTTTTTTATTAAAAAAGTAAAAAAGTAAAAAAAGATAGATATATATTTTTATACCTGCTGTGTACAGCTTGCGAATGCAACAATAATTAAAGGTTAGTTAAAAAAATTAAATGGTAAAGTTTTGGAAAAAGCATTATATTATATTATATTAGCAGTGTTTAAATTGCAAATTACAACTGCATCATTCGATTACTCCTTAGCAAGAAAACTCCTTAACAAGAAAGTCCACTTCAGTATTGAATGTAATTATAATTGTAATGCGCATGGGTGTAACTAATTTTTAGAGTAGATTTGTAAAAATAAATAAAAAACTGTGTATAGCTTAACAAGCATATTATAAAAGTATCGTAATGTAGTATGGGAACCAACCTTGTGTAGGTTCGCTTTATTCGACACAGATAGACTATTCGCATTAAGAGAAAAGCACGCTATCAATTTAAAATCGAATACTCCTAATGGCATTTCCGAGAAATTTATCCGGGAAGCCTCAAGGGTCGAATTTTAGACTTAACAGATTAAAATCGGATGCTTGCAAGAGGGAATAATCTTTTTTTTTTCAAGTTGGATTTAGTACTTTCGGTTTCAATACACGCACAAAAAAAGGTAGATAAAGTATTGGGATAGTTTTACTGAATAATCAGTTTTAATTCTTCGAAAGTAACGCAGTGACACTTTATTATAAGTACAACATTGATAATTGTTCATTTTAGTGCATTCCTTGATAGTAGTGTGATAGTAGATGGGAATAGATAAGCACGCCGCATTTATATCTTTCAAATGGTTGGGAAATGATACTTCATATAAACTGAATATAAATACAGAAGGAATTCAAAAATACTTTTTATTTTAATCTAAGTTATTTAAAATAAGAATATTTATAACGAACACAGGCTTAATAAATAATACCCTTGGACTGAGCTTGTTCTTGCTGCACGTAACAGCCAAAACTTAAGAGTTATTCGCGAGAAGCCGATTAAATTTCCCAGGCGCCAGCTTTAGTTAATAAAACTTTGTTGCTAAAACCTTGTTTTACTGTTACTTAATAAAAAGTGCTCTTGTACAAAAGCGGAAAGCAATTTTCTATATTTGCGATATAGTTATTAAAACAGAGCATTCTTCATTCTTGATGTCATAAAACAAAGCATGTAATTGTGAGTTCAAAAAAACTGAAAATCTATTGGAATCCTATGATTGCGGTGGAACACCATGGATCAGCAAACAAAACTCTGAAAAATAGTTTGCTGGGTGTACGAATTAATATGTACCTTAACGTGACTAAAGTAAAAGCTGTTAAAATGTTTAAAAAAATTTTACAATTAAATATCACTCTTCAATTGAAGCTTTTTGTCTCTTTTCACGCATTCAGACCTGATAAGTCTCTATACAAAAATACACCACGATCAATTTCCGGTATGGGGTTAGATAATACACCACAAAATCCCATATCCGTGTTAAAACTTAACCACTAAGTTCCATCAAACATTGATAAAAAATCAAGAAACCTCTAAGTATCTACAGTTCTTGGGAATTTTATGTCAATGGATGTATCGGAGCCTATCATTTTTCTTTTTCAGAAGATTTCTCATGGGGTATCACTTGTCTTGATGAAAGAAAGGGCGGGCAGAAGGGGATGTTACGCAGCGGATAACACTAAAAGAAAATCTCCCCTATAATGACGCCTTATCGATTAAAGATAATCGTAACCTGTGTCTTTATTGTAATAGGTACATTAGGGCTTGTAAAAGTTAGGTTTAGTGGGGAGCATTCGATCTTAGTTACACAGCCAAGTCAGTTTTTAGATTTAGGAAATGACCGACATTTCATGTTAATGTATCGTGGAGACACATTAACTTCGTGTTTTATAATTAAAATGTGTCTATTTAATTGCAGAAGATATTTACTTTTTGTTGATCAACAAATGAAAAAGTACGCGAAAAATGCATGCAAATGTCATTTTAAGGCTTAGCTGAAACATTTAAAATACTGAATATTCGTAAGATAGAACTAGATCATTCTTTCAAATAAAATTATATGTTACCTTAACATTTCACAATTACATTGTAAGAAATTCTATTTAGTACTAAATAATGTTTTCATAATTTTATGTTCTGTTTCAAAATACTCAGTGAATTTAAATTCTAAAGAAAATCAATTTAGCATATTTGTAATGCACTTTGTTTAACTGAGGGATGGGTGGGGACCTGGAAAATGATTTCTTTTTTTGCGTATAATAATATCTCACCTGCATGACTTATTGAAGCTAAAAATACAAAACCCTTGAAGTATGTAAGGTTCCGTATGAGATTTTCCACAATCGGTGTCTTATGAAAAAAAGAGACAAATCGTTTTTTTTTTTCACATTTAATTTTTAAGAGAATAAAAGACATTCATAAAAGTTAACACAAAATAATAATAGAAGCTCAATTTCAGATCCTTCTGAAATTTGCTTTTCATGTAGTGTAGGCCGATACCTTACCCACATTTTACGCATCTATCGTAAAAGATGAAAGTTACCTGTGAAATGTTAACTCTGATATGTGACAAATATACGACCATTTTTGAAAAAAAAATGTTTCGTCATTAAAACCTTTTCTTTAATATAAAGAAAACAAATTATTTTCCAGTAAAGCTAATATGAATAAACCGAAAAATAATAATATAAGTACTAATGAATCGAAAGGTAATTTAAACGCAGTTAAATCATTAGCAAAAGTAATTTGACCATAAGAAGAAAATAAATGATTAAAAATATAAATGATTCGGCCACTTATGCGTTATAAGTCGCAAATTTCCTAGAAAAGATAACACGTACAATGCACAAACAGACGGCTTTTTATGAACTTCTTTGAATTTATTTTAGTGAGTTGACTTCAAAATCTTTAACACATTCATTTTGTAGATATAAACGTACAGCAAAATATTTGACCGCATCTAGAGAGACCCTAGCATGTATGATCTTTAACGGCATTTTTTATATATGACTCATTACGGACCGTCAGACAAATAAAAGAAATGCTGCTAGTTTTTTTTCATGTCTATGCTTTATTTATAAATGATTAAAATAATTTATTATTACCCAGAAATCGCAAAATAATCTTTCAAAATTGTAATTAAAAAGGCATCCACTAAAATTTCGAAAAAAAATTAGAAAAAGTTAAAAAGTTAAACTTCTTTTATGGTACGGAAATTTATTTGAATACTCGAAGAAAATTTATTTATTTATTTAATCTGTAAACATTTTGCTAAATCATCAGATCAGTAAAGCAAAGCAAAAGAAAATCACCTCCAAACGCGAAAGCAAATGCGTACAGTATTTCTGAATTCTGTTATTCATTTCAATGGATAATTTACCTAATGCCTATTTTCCAGTCTCACGGGAAATCTCTTTTGTCTGGATGAAAACGAAGACGATAAATTTCCACATCTTGTGGCAATAAAGGGGGATCCTTGTATGTTATCCCTATAATGAAGCTTCTTTCGTTGATGATTACGATAACTTCCACTTATTGCAATGGGACCATTCAGAGAATCGCATTTTACTTTTAAAGCAGGATCACTCATACACGTTTAGGGATAATAAAAGTGTATTGTATAAGCTTAATTTTTAATGAAAAATATTGAAAATTAAAATTAAGTTAAAAAATTCTGAAATAAAATGTATCTCCGAAGTAACTTTAGCTGCTACATGTCTCATTATCTCATGCATTATGAATTTAAAATGCCAAATGCTAATATTAATTACTTTCTTTAATTAAGTGCATGAATGTCTGCTTTACAAATTTCTAAGGCTTTTGCAGATACGAGACAAGTGTATAAAAATTTCTAATGACGATGTTTGATGACGTATTGGAACAACAAATGCATCATCATCACGTCGTTGAATATATGTTTTTAATCTTTATCAAGAGATCCATACCACAATTTACATCTTCATCTCACTATAGAGGACTAATGATTGTTAGCATCAGTCAGAAAGTTTTGGCGATCAATCGCAGTAACATTCGAAACATGTATTTAAAGTGCACGTGCATTGCATATACACGTGGCCCTTAATTGTTAAAAAAAAAAATGAGGATTGAAAGCACACTTTTTTCTCGTCACTAGGCCGTTGCCTTAACCGTTGAGATACAACTCCCCAAATTAATTAAGTGTAAAGTTGTCTGACGAGGGCTGTGTAGGAAATGGAACCAACGTTTTTTTATAGCCAAATGGATACAAAGAAAACGAGCACGGGAAATCTAAGAGATAGGCCGATGCTGATGGTAAACGCGAGAGGCAGCTAGGATTTCCAAGATGGTAAGGAAGGAATAGTAGAAAATACGGGAACATGCCTACCTTTCTTTTTCTACAAAGAGTTTTCTGAAACTCTTCTCCAGAGAAATGGAATTTAAAATAATAGTGCAAGTTTAAGAAATTACAGTTGTTGGAAAATCGAAGATAATGCATCTATACTATTAAAATCTGTGCGCGTCTGTCTGTGTGTCTGTGTGTCTGTAACATCATCTCCTCCTAAACGGCTGGGAGTTGAGTTTCGAACGAGGTGTACCCACGAATTCGGAAAATTTCGAGAAAGAACCTCCGCTAATTTAAATTTCGAAATTCGAATTAGTTTAGGAGATATTGATAAAAAAAACCATAAAAAACGCTAATTTTTGCTCTCCGCAATTCCGTGATTGTAACCCCTGTAGTCAAAAAAGTGAGAAATAAGCATCGAGGTTGCCATGTTTGCCTATTTTATTAAATTATTTAGACTCCTGCAGTAAAAATAAAGAATAATGAATTTTTTCTGTTTAGATTATTTGCAAAGTTATTTTTTAATTAAAATATTGCGTTCATGTTAAATCAGAGCTGGAATTCAATGTGTTTTATGTGTAAAAGAATAAGGAATTGATAGATTTCCTAGACTAATATGTATATTTTTTAGTTTGGCCGGGAAAAAAAAATGGCTCATTTGGCGATTTTGAGAAAGTAGTAGGTTCTACCGATTTGTACAGTTTTGGGCTTGGCGCAAATTACTGAGAGCGTAACGAAACAGTATTTTTAATAACAAGTTTTACGGCGCTATACTTCGATTTTTCATATAGAAATAATGCAGTTATTAAGGCGATTTTAAACGATCTATAGAATTTTCACGAAATTAAGTAAACTGATTTAAGTTAGAAGAATTTCGCCAAATTTCAGAAAATTGAAATTCTCGCATTTTGTACATGGTAGTTAACGTTGATTAAAACCCGTATAGTTAATAATAATTTAAATAACTGCTACTTATCAATAATATGCCTGCATTAAATTTTGGCGATGGAACCATATAAATGATAGATAACTATTTCCCATTTTGATTGCTGAAAAATCAATGCTTCGAATGATTCCCTGAAAACAAAAAAATCTTGCAAAATGGTGTATGTTGGCATTTGGCGATCGAAGTACTGTGAAATAAATAATTGATTCTTATTTGTTAAAGCAGCGCTACGGAAGTTTCTTTTACTAAAAGCTGTTAGAAAGGCGTAATTAATACTGTCTAATATATTTTTTGTTTTACGAATTGAAATGCATGTTGATTCCTACTTTAGTACATTTCTTAGCAAAATTGGCGAAAAATATTCAAATGTAGTGCAGCTCTGTACGTATTATTAATTCCATTCCACAATTGATATGAGCCGATGTCACTAGCGTATGCATAGATATTTTTTTTTTTAATTCCGCCAAACAAAGTATTACATATTGACTTTAGTGTCAAGTTTAATTTTTGGTTTGAGCTATTGGCCATCGACTCGCGGCGTTAATTTCGCCAATATGGCAGTTCTAGCAAAGTAAACATGAATAACACATTTCATGTTCTATTTTTAACATTGCTATAATTACCGTAGCAACGGAATCCATTGTTGCCACTTAAGTTGTTAAATTTAACAATTAAGTGAAACCACTCATTTCTACAGCTTTTAAGACTCAAAAAAGTGAAAGCGCATCAAACGTGAAATAAATAGAACTAACTATAACTGACTTGCACTTTAAAAATAATCGAAGTTTTCATGCAATTCTACATATCTTTAATTTTATTTCCTTCGCGTGTGGATGTAATTTTTACGTCATTTTTGCTGTTTTCCTGGCAGATTATCCGGAGCAGCACATAACCTCTAATGCATTTGCTCCTCCGGACATAAGCAAGAGCGTATGTCCGGCACGTATTTGTGTAACCCCACTGTGTTAATCAGATGTTCCTGGTGTCAGATTTTTTAGACCATTTTTTACCGCGGAGATTCCGATCCGGAAGTATATTGATCATTGATAAATGAAAAAAAAAAGATCAATTATATGCAAGCAGGAGTAGCCAAAAATTTTTCATGGGAATGTTACGGGAGTTAAGAATATACATTTTGTATGGCAAAAAATTCCACATGGGGGGTTGTGACCCCCTATCTCCTCCTTCGCTACGCCACTGTACGCAAGCATCAGTTGTCACGTCAGGAAAAACCGTCGTAGATGGCAAACTCCGAAGTTGTTCTGAGGGTTATACAAAATTAAAAATTTTGCTTTTAGTAAATTTTACTTTTGATACAGTTCGAATATTTGGTTTTAATACATTTCGGCCACCAAGGTAAGATAAAATATTACTAAATACGGCAACCGAGAATTTTCTTAGCTATTGAATTTCACACTATGCAACTACAGTAGATTCCCTATATCACGGTAGATACGTTCCGTGTTATAGGAATCCGTGTTGTAAGGGTCCTGCGCTATACTCCACCTGGAGTGCGGACTGCGCGGTATAATCACGGCAAAACTTATTCGTGCTCCGTAAAAATGCAATGATGTTTGGTGTTGCCATTCAAAAGGAATGCTAATTACAGGAGCTAAGGCGTCATAATATCAGAACATATGTCTCATTTCATCGTGCTGTACGAGTCTCTTTTAACGTGTTACACGAAAACGATCGTAATGTTTCCGTCGTGTTCTAAGAATTCGTGTTGTAGACCCATGTTATAAAGGGGTCAACTGTAATCTGTAAAAAATGAAAAATGAAATTAGTTATTTATTTAGTGCGAATTGACACTGAGATAAACGTCATTTGTCACTTTTATGTAACAAGTGTGATACTGCATTAAGAGTTCAATAAGGGTAATAAGCTTTTTCTCAGAAGTTACATCACGAACGTTTTCATTTACAAAAGCGACATGATTTTCACCGGAGCAGGGTACATTTTTGGCTTTTAAACGTAAATGATGCATGCATTGTTTCATGTAGGTTTTTTAATTTAGGTAAAATTTAATAAAGTCGTGTGTAACATAACTGCGCTAATGCATTGTCCACGCATTGAAAAATGCAAGATAAAATTGTTGTCAACATCATGTAATGTTATTTATGGGTATATACTATGTATACTAAACCTGAATGTGGTATATACTAAACCTCACAATACGAATTATTTGATGTAGAAATCAGGCATTTTTCAAAACAGAAAAGTTTTGTCTGCATACCATAAAGTTCTTTCTTTTTTGATCGCCAGTCACATTGACGTAGTTTTTGTGTCATGTTGCAATCGTCTAAAATTTGCACTCATGACGTCAACTTTCAGTCACGATTCAAGTATTTTTTCACGTTTTGAGATTCCTCATTACTGTGTTTAATTCGAATTATATATGTGTTCGGAAAATATGCGTTTCCCACCGTGCGGAGAACGGGCAAGCAGCTAGTATAGAAATAAATTGTGACTGTTTCATTCTGTTACCGTGACGGGTAAAAGGAAGAAAATTCGCTCTCAGACCTCTGAGCTTTTACAGGATCTAAAAGCCAAACGTCCTGACTTGAATCAGCGTTTATATAAAATTTCTCTTGCGTAAGGAAACCATGTTTTATTTATGTTTATGGATATAAAATGTGCAAGTTAAATCAGTTTTATAGAAATATAAAGTTTCATAGCAATAGAACCTATGGTACAGTATTTTAATATTTATATTCATTGGTAAAATAATATTTATTATTTGATAATAATATTTTATTGAAAATGCATAGTGAAAAGTATTAATTTAAAAGAATGCAGATCTCTGTGATTAAGCATATACAACTTAGCTTAGATAAAATAAAAAAGAAAGGGAAAAGATGAAAAAATACTATTTTTTCTCTAAACAAAATATTTTAACAATATTCCAGAAAAATAATTTATTTTAAGAATTTTATTCAAGCCTGCATCAAATCTTGTACTTGAATTTCATTAAATAACATGAAGAATTATCGGCTTATTTATTTTATAGAATGAAAATATCAGTTTTATACAAATAAACAGTATGTGAGTAACACACGGTTTCTTAAATAGCATTATTAAAATACCCTCTGATATTAACTACTAATATAAAATACCGTATTCTCTTTCCTTATAATCACTTGTCTAAATATATAATCAATACGTCTAGACGTACCAATTAATGGTTATATTGGTTACTTAAGACTAACGCAATTAAGATGTAGCAGACTATTATGCTGTAGTTACATGCATTGAGTTTCGTACCTGCAGTTCTAATTACTTCTTAATGTTTCTACAGATATTTCTTTTAGGAGATCCGAGAAGCAATGTCATCTTTTCGTAAGTCAGTATTACACCTAGCCAAATGTATGTATGTATGTGTACTCTCAGAGAGAAAGAGAGAGAGACGTGTTTGTTTGTGTGTGTGCTACAAAGTTTACAATAATTATAACCACTTAAAACTAAACTTTTGCTGCTGTTATTATTTAATTATATCGTAGTAGCATAGCTCCCGTCTTTAAAAAATAGAGTTCATCTAAATTTCAAATGAAGCAAAAAGTAAATGAATTCAGCGACAGAGAACAAAAACCATAAAACACAATGTTTTGTTTTTAGGTAGACTTAAACTAGTTCTATATTAAAATGGCACAGTGCAATCTTGATAATCCGAAATATATACGCACCAGTCAACCACCGGATTATCCAAAATTCCGGATTACCGAGATCATAGAAAATGTACAGATATAATGCACATTCTTTTTTTTTCAAGAAAAATAACAATTCATTATTTTTTTGTTTCTTTGCTTCACAAATTTTCTCACAAACACACTCTTGTAAACGTTTAAGACCTAGATAATCACTTTCGGAACATCGGATTCACCAACGGCCGGACTATCGTGATTGTACTGTAATATGATAATTTTTACTTGCGATTTTTCTACCCCAGTATAGAAATATTTGTGAGCAAAAACGAAGATAAGAATATGCAGAATACTTAGCTACTACACTCTACTGTAAACTTAATGATCAACACTGCAGTTTTAAACACGTAAATAGTTTCATTAGATCGGCTTTGAGTGCCGTTAATCCTCTATTTAAAACGTTAAGTCTACCCCGTGAATTAATGAAACACAGTCAGAGTTCACGACTGTCATACGAAAAAGATACATGATGAGATTTTCGATAAACATTTGAAATCACAAATTTCGATAACAAATATAAAATACTTTGACCTCCAAATTGCCTACCTAAAAAAATAAATCGTTAACGAAAAAGAAGAATTTAAATTCTAAACCATTGCATATAGTGAATATTCCACTTATTTCACTCAATTGTTCAAAGGAGCTTATCAACTTGTCTTCTCGCTTAGTGCAAGGACATTAAAAATGTAACAGTAGAAAACGCGAAGTCTGTCTAAACTTGAAGACTTCATTCGACCCTTGCAATGAAGATTTGACAATATTTTTGAGTTTCCTGAAATGGGTTGTCCATTACTTAGCAAGATACAAACACAAAGTACTTAAAATCCAGTGACAGCGCATCGACAAAACTTTGTGGTGTATTGTCTGAGCAAGATTTTGAACAAATAAATGTAACTATTTGGCAAAATCAACTTTCGGTTAAATCAAATTTTCGATGCTGATAAAACAGAATTTCAAATATGAAAAATCACGAAATCTCAAATAAACCCAAGTCTCAGTGAGGTTTTAACTGAAAGTTTTAACTAAAAGTCGCAGTTGAAAATGGGTCATTAACTTTAAGTGGATTATAACACACAATTTGAAATGAATAAATTTAGAGCACACAGTAAAGTAATCAATCACTGATTCTGACTTTTCTTTAACAAACTGAAAATTATTTATGCTCTTTCTAAACGGTTATATTCATAGGAATAAAGGAACTATTATGGTGCAAATTTGTATATTCTCTTAAATTTGAGTGAAAATGCTTTCGATTTCACGCTATTTCTTGATAACGTAAACTAAATGTTAACCTTCATTTACCTACAATGGCTCATGCAATGTGCGCATAATTAAGTTATGAGAAAATTCTACCTTAAGATTACGCTAAATTTCCAACAGTTTTATTGTTCGAGACTATCTCAGTACTTTTTAAAGTGAAATATTTATTAATGTTTGTGAAAAACTGGAGTCAGTTGTTTTAAATGAAGGTGAATTGCAAATTCTTATAGCCATTGAAATTTTATTTACGTAGTCAAATATATTCTAATTTAAAAAGCTAAATAACTCTCGCGGATTCCAATTTCCAATAAGAGCTTGCAGGTATGAAACAATTCATGTCTTTAATAGAAAATACATGATCCATTCTCACACAGAATGTATGGAATTCTCTCCTTTAAAATGTTGATATTAAAAAAAAGAATGACGTCTCATAAATAAATGAAAATCGAAACATAACACCACTGATGATGAGTGCTTTTTTAAAACTAGAATTTTGTGTCTACTTTGTGAATCTGAAATTTGAATTCATCAAAACCTCGCAAATGGCCTTGACGATAGGGCATTAAACAGGGTAGACAGCTGAATTATGTAAGTGCTTTGGCCGTCCAAGCGACGTTCCATCTAACAATGTGTAGTTCTAGACTGTTTTCTCCAGAGATAACGTGAATACGTGCTAGAACCTCTTAAAATGTCCTCCAGCTAAGCCATTTCCCGTAGTCAGATGCTCTTAGTGAAGATTTACAATAACACCCATAAAGTCAAATGAATCAAAAACTAATAAAGTAGAAAAGCAGAATAAAATAAAATAAACTAAAATCCCACAATTTTAAAGCCTGAATTCGAAGACTATTTCTGAGCGCACATACCTGCGGTGCATTAACAGCTGCTGTGGAAAGTAAAAACATGTGTAGGTTTGTAAGATTTTTTTTCTATAACATGCAATTTGATTGTTCTAATTGAATTAATTTTTGTGGGAATACTTATGATGTTTCATAATGCATTCACGGTAGGTATTTAACACTCAAATTGATAAACACGTGTGAAAAAATCTGCTTATAAAGTTTATATTCTGCTCTGAGAAAGAATTTTGCAGTGAAAGAAAATCTTTTATGGTGTCTCTATAAAGCGTTAGTATAATGCTCTACGTAATCAGTAACATCAGTACAAGTATTACTGATTGGTTAAAATTAAACTGAAAATACTCAAATGTTCTCAGCTCCAGTTCTACTGAACGGATACAAATGGAGCTTCAAATATATGCAGATCATGCATCCGAGGTCGCCGACGAAAAAAAAAAGTTTGAAATTTCAACAATAGATGGCGCTGTACTCTAAAGCAATATGCAGATGAAACATCAAGTATATTTTGCACTTCTTTATTTCGCCTTGCGTTTTCTCGATATGATGTAGTTGAATGTGTACTAGCCATTGCATATCTCTTGGACAAACGAGGTTAATTTTCCCTTTGGTGCTGTTAACCCTTTATAAGGCCGTGGTAAGAATACTTACTACCTACGGTCTATTAAATACAGAAATTAATTTCATTAGTAAATTTTCTGATTGTTATTGTTATACTGGATGTAAATTTTTTCCATTCATCTAGATTCTAAATTATAGTTGGATTACGAACTTTCCTTTCATTCGTCATTTTGAAGAAAGCTTGAATAATTACTCGAAAATGGAGCATAAGAATCATCGCTTTTAATTATATATTTTTGCGTTTAATTCAATGTAAGGGCAGCAGGTAGTTTTCCGACTTTGATTTTGTGAATAATTAATGTATTCTCCTGCAAAATTTCTATGTTAGTTTAAAGCTTGTTTCTCGAATTTTCACATGGGGTATTACAGTAGAGGATAATATATGAATTAATCTATATGAATTAATCCTAAAAAAATGGGCCAGAAAAATCCCAAGTACTTTCAACTCTCTGCACATAAACTCGCCTTATAAAGGGTTAATCCACAAAACTTTTACATGAGGGGTTCTACGAATCCTCATCCAGCACAATACGTAATTTAATGGTCACAGTATGGCGTGAATTTACGGCGAATTCCATTTTGATCACTTACTTCACAGAAGTCACAGTAAATGGGTTTGTTATGTGTGCATACTTAAGTATTCGAGCGCAAGTCCGTTTTTCTACATCGTTTCATTATAAAGAGTCTTTCTTTAGGTGTAGATTGTTTCGTTTATAATAATAACTGCAAATATTTATTCTGTGCTGCATGTGCTTCAAAAAGAATACGGTACTCACAAAACTAATACAGGAAATTTCTTTCGTACTCGAATGTTTTTTAGCGAGGGTGTACACCCTCCAAAAAAAGTATTTGAGCAAAAGAGAAATTTCCTACGTTGGTTTTGTATATTAAAAATTATTTATCATGGAATTTGAATTAGGCTATGTATAAATATTAATTTCCATATTTCTATCATTTTGTGTGTTTTTCAAAAACTCTATATTCGCAAATCTAAAATAGGAAATTTCTTTCTTGCTCGAATACTTTTTTTGGAGGGTGTACAGACACATGTGAGCAATGCAGCATACTCTTGGAGAATCTTGGGGTCCCGGCAAAGGGGCTGTTTGGTCATGACAGTGTTGATGCCAGACGGCACAACAACTAATACGGCAAGACTTTTCAAAATGTGATCAAGATTACTGTGTTGACTCGTTCATCAGGGATGGTCTTCCTCAGTTGAGAGACCAGCAAGCTCACTTGACCTGAATCCTTGCAACTTCTGGCTGAAGAGTTTTCTCAACGATCTCGTTTATCAAGGACATCTAACTAATGAAGCGAGCTTGAAAGCCAGCATCAAAGAATGTCCTTATTTGTTGAATTAAAAGACATTGGAGTTGAATTAACAGACATCCAGGTAAGCGACACCAGGAGATTGACAGGCTGTGGCAGCACGCGCTGAAAAGGAATATCTTAACCAAATGCCTATCAATTAAGTTTAAATGAGGCCAATTATAGGTTATATGGCCTATATATAAATATATATATATATATATATATATATATATATTTGAGGGGGTGGGATTCTTGAATGATCTACATAAAATACATTTACATTTGAACTTTTAGTCGGATCCGTTCAATTATTTTAACCGCCCTGCATCATGCGTTTGCAACGTTTTGTATGATTTTAATTTTAAAACAAATTATTGTCTGGACAAAAATATGTTAAGAAATATTGGCAACATGAGAAGTTACAATTTTTTTGTTAATGAATTTTTAAAAAATGTATTGTTGAATCTCTTATTAAGTTTTGCGTTATGTTCGTGCTAGTGCATTAACTGATTAACATTTCCAACGATATAGTATGAATAAATAAGCTATATTTGATTGATTATTTGGAAAATTTAAATTAAAATGCGTTGCTCTCTGAAAAGAATATAGGGAAAGATGGCCCAAAATGATCATAGCGGGCAAAACGATCCACATATGTTTTCTTCCAGGCAGGCAGCACTATCAACTAGATAACACGTAAACTAGTTATGTCAAGTCAAGACGAAGCAATGGCGTTATGCTATCGGTGCATTTCGTGTGAGTAGAATCTTTCAAAAAAGGGGTTTTATCATCTCACTTACAACCCTACTAGCAATTTCGCCCGGGCCATAATGGGCTGGCTACGTGGCCGGTGGTAGCCCGAGCAAAATTTATAATAGGGAAGGTAAGCACTAACTTTCCTATTATTTAGAAAGATAGTTTTTAATGTGCAGAATCATGACTTGGTTTACTGAATAAGTATGATTTTAGATGTAAATTACACTTGTTTAATTCGTTATGTTTCTCGGCGTGTTCCAGTAATATTACCTAAAGAGGATAGCCAACCTGGCAGGTAAAATGATCGTCGACTAAAGAAGCTCCAGTACCAGGTTCCAGTCATCATGGCACCCCTTCAGGCGTCCTCAAAATGCGTGACTCTCCATTACATTATTTAATTTATCCATCCGATAATCGCAGGGCATAGTTTTTGATTTATAATTTTGAAATATTCCATTTTATTGTTTGTATCCTTTTTAATTTTGAATTTTTCATGAAATGAATTATGCATACTATATGATTGTAAAACTTATTTTATTTCACTATGTATTCTCATCATTACTTTTGCATCTTTTATTTTGCCAATAGAAAACAATGCACAATTACTTTCAAATGAAGGATAATTTTGCCCTTGGGTGAGGATAAATTGATCCTTTGGACTCTTTCCCAAAATTCTATTATTTTTTTCGTTACGCAATTTGTGTTTAAAGTATTATTAAAATATGTTTTTGATGCAAAATATATTACAAAATATTGTGGCAAGGGCCAAAGTTTATTTAACATTTATGTTATTTTATCCAAGTTTTCTCCTTAAGGGGATCATTCTGGGCCACCTTTCCCTACTAACATTTAAAAAGAAGAAATAATTTGGATTTGGTAGAAAAAAATAACCCTTGATAACTGCCGTGAATTTTATTTAAACTAAAAATGCATCTTACAGATTGAAAAATTCGTTTTATAGATTGTAAAAATACACTTAAAAATAAATTAATTGTTCATTAAATAGCAGAAATATAAAATATTTCTCATTTAAATGTGTGCAAGTGTGTATGCACGAGCTTACTAAGGCTCTTAAAAAATTTTATACATGTCTTTTCTGGCAACATTTTAGGCATAAATGAAAAATGTTCTAAAAATGCATTTCAGAATCATCGATCGCAAATTTTATGTTAAACACCATAAGTTCTCCCAGTCTTGCATTCCCGCAGCAGACACAAATCACTTTCGGCCCATTATCAAACACCTCCACGTATCAACCATCCCATATACTGAGAGGCAAGTAGGAAATATTATGACAGCCATTCGTGATAAATAATGTCCACTATCAAATAAAAATTCACTTAGAAAAGTCCGTGCTCACTACAAGAAAGTTTTCAGATGATGAATAGCAACTCTTCAGCACAATGACCATAGTGGATCGGAACTATAATCAATCAATATGCGCCCCACTCGTCTGAAGTTTATTTTACTTTTCTCTCCCGACGAACCCAACTTCCAGTAGTTCCTTTTTCGAGAAATTTGTCGTGGTTAGAATTAATTATGGGTACCCTCACGACTTGTCATCAGCAGTCTCTGCTCATAAATTTTAGAGCTCTTCTCTTCTTTCTGGGAGCACCGTCGAAAACTTTTAATCGGAAAGAGCGAAAATGTGGAAAATAATTTTCGAATCGAAAGATATTCCGTACTGATAAATGAATTGCGGTTTCAGGGTGAAATTAATAATTTTACTTCGTTTTTAGTGGCTCAATGATTACTTACCGAAAGTGAACTGAAAACTAAAAGAGTGAATTTTAAAAGATTTTATTTGAAAACGAAGTGTACAGTCCGATGTAATTAGTTCGGTTAGAAGTGATTAAATTGTTTTTCCTGAATCCAGTTCATGCTTCTAGTGAGGGTATTTTACTGATTTGTTTAGTTAATGTTAATAGTTTGATAAAATATGTTTTCAATAAATAAATAAATAAAATATAAAGTCAAGCATAGTTATCATATATGTAAATCGATAAGCACTTGCCAATATGCTAATATTTTCTACGCAATCTTTTATGTTGTATTATAATATAATGAATGAACAATAGCATTATTAAATCATAGTAAAATTGTGCAAGCGATCAAAAACGAACTGTGTGTAACTGCCAACATAAGTAACAAAAAAAATCAAGTTTTTTTGTATTATTAATTAACATTGCAGTAGGATGACTGAAGATAAAAAACATGTTTTCTACATTGATAATGTAGATTTTAATAGAACAGAACAAAATATTTTAGCATTGATTCAAAGAGTTAGTTAAACAGTTAAATACTATTTAGGCTTACAATTTTCGAAGGGCTATTTCTTTTAAGAAATGCAGCACATAACATTATAAAAAGACTGTCTTTTTTATTAAATTTTGTATTATATATTTTACAATTATGTTCAATTCTAAATACATACATCGTATTAATATTCCTATTTTCAGAAAACGAACACATTGATGGTTTAATATGCATTATGAATATCCTATACAGTATGGCATAGGTCTAAGTCAGTTAGACAGGAAGACGTGTACGTTTTTGTTTTTCTCTTTGAATCAAGTTATGTAGTTTCCATACTGATATTTTTGTTTAATGTTCAATATGAATTAGCATAAATCGAACAAATTTTTACTCGACAATAATCTCTTAAAGCAATATATAAAAACTGCCATGTTCACATTATTACTTTATACAATATCACAAATTAATTATTTCACACAAAATAAAGCTAATATTTTTAAAAGGTGATATTAACCGATAATGTATTTAATGCAATAATATGTTTTCGACTTTTTTTTTCAGTTTTAAAATGTATCTCTGTCTCATTACATAAAATCCATCCCCTTATGCATAATGTCACGAATAGAAATGGAATAAATTAAATCAAACTGGGACAAAACATATTATGTAAATTTGTTAATTGTAATTCAATCTGCCGAATGAAAAACGCCAAGAAAATAGCCAAAGGCCAGACATCACATTGTTTTTCAACATATTTTAATACTCTATCCAGTTTTTTTATTACTTAATAAGGATATTTTATATGCATTTAATTAAAAAATGTTTTGAGTGAAATTTTCTGAGTTTATGTAGTAGAATTGCATAAAATGCCATCTTAATAATAAAGAATTTTCATTCTAATAAATGTGATCTAATTTTCAGAAGACTGATTTTAAAACAATGAATTCTTTTAAATTATGTGAATTATGGTACATTATTTAAAAATTATTTTTTCGTTTCAAAGTGCCCAGTTTTTTATTCTATATATAAAGATAAAACTTTATTTTTCACAAAAAAGATATAAATATCACTAAATACAGTCGTGTAATCAGCTTGGAAGTATATTTCGTATTTTAAGGCTTTCGGTTACGCATTATGTGAAAAAGATTAAAATATTAGAGATTACCGAGAAGTGATTTTTATCGTGCCATTTTTTTTCTTCTGTGTGATTCCTCAACAATATATTAATTGTTAAATTCAATGCATCGCAAAATTGAAAGTATTTAAAAAGTGCCTTTTTCAACATCGTAAATAAAGAAATTTTTTACTCATTGTCATGGACTACTATATTTTGGGTATTTTTGATAACTGAAAAAGTTGATTCTATTTTTTTGATATTTTCAAGAAAATCTATAAATATTACCACGCGATATAATTACTGCACACTTGTTAAGAGAAAGAAATACGATAAAAGATATTCAATACATTATTAAATGGCTCTTAGTCAAAGAATATTGTCTAAGAAGAAAAGACCATTGTGAACAAACAGAAGAAAAAACTAAGTCAAAGAACATTGTATAAATTTATTTTAAATCGAAACTTGAAAGTAACACAATAAGAGTATCTAATAAAAAATAAAGTAAATAAAATAAAAAAAGCAAAAAACATAATACTTCCTTCATATGAATATGGGATAAAATAAATTAACTCGTCATTACATTTTTTTTTAAATTTTAGAAATAATGCAGTATTCGACTATACTATGGATACAAAAACCGAGAGCGTTACATAAACGTAAGCCTAATTTAATTTACAAATCATTCTTCTAGTATCTCGTTATAAGATGCACTCACCAATGCTGAAATAAAATATACTAAATATAAATAATTTATACTTAAATAAAATGATAAAAATAAAAATAAAGAATAAAACACAAGGAAATTCATTACAGTATCTCAAAATAAAAAACTGAACAAAAATATAATAAAAAGCGTGACAAGTAGCCGTTGTAAAATGAATTTTTTTTATGCATCAGAAAAATTCTATTTCCAGAAACCGCTCATTATCATTTCTATTAAGGTTTACAACTGATCCGGCATTTTCTTATTATTATTCAAGAGAGGATGCTGCTCTCCATGAAACGGTGGTCTAGGTGAGTTGAGAGCTATTGATCTAACTGCACATTAGCCAATAAGATAACAGCTCAAACATTCCTCGCTCATCCTGAATTAGGTGTTGTATTTTTATAGTCATTTCGGAGAACGAAGAAGCAAAGACGGAAAATTATCACTTTTTTAAAAGATATTTAGATATTTTGTAACTATCTTCCTTTGAGGAAATAATTGTTATTCCTAATGACCTGAAGTTTATTTCAAAATGCTTTTTTCTTTCACAAAATTTTCAGAAGTTATCAATTTTTAATTTTGGAATCAAAAGACTGTTTTCTGCATGGACACAACCTTTCATTTACGCAACATTTCAAATGCAAAAAGTATTTTGGTTTTATAATATGTAATTACGAAAATTTTCTGCTGGTTTTAGAGTGAGAAAAATATGTGAAATATTTATTAACAAAAAATAAAATCAATAAAAATAATATATACACAGTTTTTGAAATTTCGATTAATATTACATAATCTGCATTAAATGGCAATTTTATCATAAACTTACGTTAGATTGATATTATAAACATAAAATACAAGTACAGTCAACTCCGGTTACAGTGAACCCGGATATAGTGAACTTTCGGCTATAGTGAACGCAAATCGTTAGTCCCAATTCACTTACATTTGAAATGCGCACAGGATTTTTTGGTTTTAGTGAACATGACTTCGGTTATAGTCTAACTAAATACTAAACTTTAGACACTTGACCGCTGTGAAACCAGGAATTTAATCATTGCAGTTATGCACACTTATCTTTAGCTCTCCAATTCCCTTGCAAAATAGTCCAAGTCTTGTGGTGTATGCCTCCCCCTACTGCTTTTGTCCGATATCCCCAATACTTAAGTGCATAAGCTTATGCTTTTCACTCTGCATAAAAGGCGATGACGCCCACACTTCCACAATGAAGAAGGCAGCAATGACAATTTTAAAAGAAACATGCGAATTTTTTCATTCTCATTCTTGAGCAGAAAGAAAAGACCACAATGCTGCATTCCAATTCATCAAACTGGTCCCCTCCTAACTGTATTCACGCTTGCTATCCGGGGATATCTGTAAAACGAGATTAAAATCTTATTTGGTTAGAATCGATAGCATATTTCGGCTACTAAACACTTAACAAAAAGTAGGGTACATTTCATAGTGAACGAAAACGGACATGTTTCTCTTGTCCTTGAACAAATTCCGTTTTTCATTTCCTGTGAAATAGCACAGGTTAAGGATTACCACTACACGCTATTGCTTGATTGGCTATAGCACTTTCCGTCCAATTGAATGGAATCTCCCAAATTATTTTAGTACTTAGGAGTAATAAGACATACGATTAATTATGTTTGATTTACACATATAGATGATTTATTGTTTGATTTATTAGTTTTATAGTTTGATTTACACATTAGACGATTTCGTAATGCTTCTAAAGATAGTTGTCTCGAAAGATAATTTTCCCATTACTTTCTTTTTTATGTTTGTTCAGAGAACGGATTTCATGAGTCATCCAGTCTCTTTAAGTCTTACATTACAGGAATGAAAGATTAAACATAATTAATTTTCAGAATTCGTATCACCCCTAAACCCTTTTCATAGCTGCCAACGCTTCCGATTTTATCGGGATATTTTCCACCTTAATTTTTAAACAGTTTTATTTTATATTAAAAATTTGGACTTATTTTAAGCTTAAATTGCGTAGTAAAAATTATCGGTGGAAAATCTTCGTATAAAATCGGAAGAGTTGGGAGCTATGCCATTGACTGTTCATACATTTAGGACTATGGAGGTATCTTTCGTGCCAAGGTAAGGCATCAGCAATCAAGTTGTAAGCATTTATCAACGAGCGAAACTGCATTTTTATCGTCTGCTTGCATTGTATTTCTTCATATCATACTGCATGAATCTGAAAATGGTTCTATAATTTGATTACATACAGCGTCGCATAGCTGCATTAACATTTCGCATTAATGGCTGAAGCCTTTTTGGGATCGTAATAGATTTTCCGAGAGTTTTTAAAAACAACTATGGTGATGGTTACTCTTAAACTTTTGTGACCTCTTATTGTAATCACAATCACTATTGCGTCTGAAAAATGTAAATGAAACTTTCATATATCATAAAAAATTAAATAGAAATACTGAATAAATTTTTTTTTTTCATTTCAGATAGCCGCGAGAATTAAATTTAAATAGGATGTAAAAACACAACTAAAGAAAATAACAGCTATGTTTCTTCCAATTTTACATACCACAAAAAAATGATATTTGCACAAACAGGTCATTAACATTTTTATTAAGGTTTACAACGCGGAATTTTTGTAGTTTAAAAAGTGAACAGAGAGCTATTGATCTAACTTTCCCTTATCCAAAAAGATAGCAGTTCTGAAAACATTTATCGCTCCTTTGGAATTAAGCATTGTATTTTTATAGTCATTTTAGAAGGCAGAAATTTGTAAAAATGGAAATGCAGCATGCCGTTCTTTTATTTTCCAAGTGCATGAGAACCAATTTGACGTTATCTTTTTCACTGAAAACAGCTATGATTTGTGATGGCCTGATAAGAATTTTATTCAAGTTCTTCTTTATTTCTTTATATTCTTCATTTAGTTTTAAATGTTGGGTTCTCAACTGATCATGTAAAAATTCCAATGTGTTTGTGAGACCACTTACTTTAATTTGACGGTATTTTGTTTTAATTGAAATACAAATCGTTTTATAAAACAGTGTTTCTGCATTATATTCTAGTGGCTTAAAAATGAGAAAACTTATTAAGCTTAACTAATAAAGGAAAGAATAATATTTAAAAATGGCAAATATATTTTTGTAAATATTGAATAGATATTTAAATGTTTTTTGAAAAATATCAATTTGACCATGAACTATTAATCACTTTTTCAATTAAACTGAAAATAAAATATAAAACATTTTTAAAGATAATAAATTTGATATATAAATATCAGAGTCTCAATTTTTCTAAAAATAATAAAAATTAAAAAAGCTCACAGTAATTACTTCAATTTTAATTAAAGTTGCTATGAATAGATAAAACCAGTCATGAAATCGCTTACTTATTAATATTTGTCATTTTTCGTTTCAAAGTTATTGCATGTCAGTAACCGGATAACAAATAAAGATGTCACTTGCAGTCACATACCGGTTAATTGTCAGACTTAACTGAAATATGGAGCTGAAATTAATGAAACATAGAGGCATAACTTTTTGTCTCCATAGTGTAATATCAATGTGTCGATAGTTTCTCTGACTATATGGTGACATTAAAGGAGACTACAATCAGTATGACGATTTTAATATGAAAGTACAATGTTCAACAAACCTACAAAATGTAAATAAATGAAAAGAGCACTGATTAATTATAATATACTGTGTCTAAGTAGCATGAAAATGCAATTTAAAAAGGAGATTTGTGAAAAAATTAAAAAAATAACATTTTGAAACATTATTAATATAATCTTTTGTATAATTGTCTTCAACCCGAAAATGCTTTTCCGAAAATAAATCTTAGGCGTCCAAGTTCAGGTTCACAATTGATCACAATTGATATCAATATTTTGTTCTGCACAAAGTGGTTTGTATAAGCCGAGCTTCGTTATTCTAACTGAACGTTAGCCAATAATATAAGCAGACCTGAAAAATCTTCTGCCTTCTTATTAATTAACCTTTCATTTTCGAAGAAAGGAAATACGGTAAAATGACCCTTAACATTTTTTTTTACTTCAATGAGTTGAAAAGCTTTTGTTGTTACGTTTGTTTTAATTTTCAGTTATGAAGTATCAACCTTATTTTTCCTAGTTTCATGTTAGTAAATAGATAATGTGAGGAGAATTTACTTTTTCATATTATGTTGTAATCCATAAATTTATTTTCTTTGAAAACTAATATCATTTTCTAAATTAAAAATGTATGGGATATAAGTTGGAGGGTATTAAAATTAGAAAAAAGTACTAAAGCAGTTATCAATAAAGAAAATGAATTCTATTAAAACGATAAAGAAATACATTTTTAACATTAATATTTAAATAAAATGTAAAAAAACTATATTCTTTTCATTAAAACTGCATTATTTTTTACGGCTAAATTTACAGGATTGTCATAGTAAAGTGTGATTAATGTGGCGATTCTGCCTTACATAATGAGCGGCATCGTTTGTTAACTCAATTGATGGTGTAATATTAAAGAAATTGAAAGATTTTTAACTGCTGATTAAGTTACATTTCAAATTTTAGGTTAAGAGCTAAAGTAAAATAAATCATCATTTCAAACTGAAAAACTCAGTTAATTTTATATATATTCTATGATTTATCACGTTGAAAAAATTAAACCAGTGATTTTGCACATTCCCAGGTTTATTACGTTTACGGCAACGTAAGTATTAAACCATTTCTTCTGATATTATTGAAAAGATAAAATTTATGTTTTGAGTAATTAAATTACTTTTAGTTTTTCTAATTAGGGTTTTTAGTGAACTCAATTTAATTTATTTTCTTTTGATTGAAGCGATGACTCTCAGGCGATTCCCTGTAAATTATAAAAGAATGGATTATTTTAAAATTTTCTATAAAAAAAAAATCTAGATATCCAACTGAATTGAAAATTTCTGTTAAAATGTAGTAAACAATGTCATTAGTCCTCTTTTTAAAAGGGGGGTTTGCACCATGAAAAAATAACACAGTCAAATAATAAAAAAAAGCTTTAACAACCTCAAATAATAATAGAAAAAAAGTATTACAGAATTCCCATTCAACAGCAAATATGTTTTTCAAAAGCATCTCATTATCATATCTATTGGGGTTTACAACTCATCAAGCTTTTTTAAAAATTCTTATTACTCTAGAAGATTCCGATCCCCCCAAAATGGCATAGGTGAGTTGAGAATTATTGATCCAACTACAAATTAACCAATAAGATAGCAGCTCAGACAACATTATCTGCTCTTACAGAATTAAATGCTATATTTTTCATAGTCCGTTTGGGAAGGGGGAAATGCATAAAAGGGGGGGGAGAGAAAGAGGATTTATCAGGCTATCACCCCCCAGCCATTTTTATTTTTTTTTTCCAATCTGAATGCTTTTGTTGTTATCTCCCCTCTTGAAAACAGCCACCGTTTACGATGACGTGATAAGAATCGATTTCAAAATGCATTTTCTTCTTTTATTTGTTTATTTTTTCTCTTTCTTTCTTTTTTTAGAGTTTACATAAATTAGTACATTAAAAAATAATACATAGTGTCATTTCGGTCGTCATTCTTTGGTTTGCTGTTATATAGATAATTTTGCCATTACATTTTAAACTGTTTAGTGTATCAAATTTGCACTGAACAGTTCCCACATAATTTTTCAATGGAGAAAAAAATGTTCAAGAATTCATTAACCTATTAATTATTATACAGGGATATTCCTATTTAAAACATTCAATGAGTCAATTACCTCTAAATGAAGGATTTTTAGAAATAAATAATTATATATTTCTGCACTTAAATAAAGATTAAATTATGGGGGGGGGCTTTTATTTTTAATGTTATTTAAAAGAAATATTTTAATTAAAAATTACTAGTTATTGGAGGTCGATTAAGAAAACATTCTCTCGGCCGTATACGTGACGTATAGTGCAATTAATAAAAATCCATGAAGTACGCTGAGGACTCTGAGAACAGGAAGACTACTTGAATTCAGAAAAAGCTACGTTTATTGAAGGTAACAGCAAAACAGTCTCAAAGGAAACAACTTCAATTGCGTACAGTACATTGCTTCATAAACACAACACCGAGACCATATCTAATCGTTCCGGCCACACGGCATGCCGGAGTTCCATAAAAAAACGAACACAACCTCCTCTGACGGAGAGCAATCGAGAAGTGTACTAAAATCTTCCTACAAAACTGCCAGCACTTTAAATGTTGGCGAGTAAAATATGAGCACTCATAAGCCACTGCCCCACGTGACAACCACCGTCCGGTAGGCGTAAACAATATAAAAATTTGAAACAAACGGATTAAATGATTAACGCCAAGACAGAAGTGCCAGAATTTGGCGAATGCCAATACATAAGGCTACAACCCCGTGAGAAAACAACGGCGGAAGACCGGGAGGCACCAAGAATTTACACAGCATATGCTAAAGCGAAATTAATTTAGAAGGGAAACCTACACAAACTGTCGCGAAAAGAAAGAGCATTTTATCGAGCCGAAAAACAAAGTGGAGAGAGAGATTAATACGGAAAACGAAATTTTGATTTTGAAAGACGAAACATAGGAACATTATTTTAAGACGCGAAAAATATGTGAACTTGGTCACATGTGTTATATATTAGAAAATATGATTTAGTAGGTTAAAAATTACACGTGTATTTATAAATATTTCATTTAATGGTTAGGAAATTTTAGTTTATAATAAAGGGTTGATGAAATATATTACATACGTAAATACCATCGTAAAAAAATAAACGGAAAATAATCGAGCACTTACGACTGTGCAAATCTTGTATTTCATTTTTATATGTGTTAAATTTACTCTCTCTCTCTCTCTCTCTCTCTCTCTCTCTCTATATATATATATATATATATATATGTATATATATATATATATATATATATATATGTATATATATATATGAGGCAAGGATAATCGGCTTTCAGTGACTGCTTTGTTTCGATGAGTCCGATGTGTCATCGAAGTCATTTAACCGATTCAGAAGCTTGGAGAGTTGTCGGTAGGTTAGAAGGGGGCCAAACTCAAGCCGAACTAGCGCAAGCCATTGGAGTGTAACAAAGTGTGATTTCCCGGATCTGGAACCGGTTTTTGGCGACTCGAAGTGCAGGCCGAAGACCAGGGCAAGGTCGTAGACGGGCAACAACGCCCATTGAAGATCGTTATTTAGTGTTAATGGCTCGGAGACACCGGAATATGAACGCTACTCTTCTCGAACAACACCTTCGCTCGGCTACTGGCACCCCACGGTTTCAACTCAGACTGTCCGAAACCGGCTCCATGGTGTAGGTCTGTATGCTCGCCGACCGATGGTATGTGTTAGACTAACATCAAGGCAACGTCGCGACCGCAAGGAGTGGGCAACAGAGCGTATGAACTGGAGGAGAAATAAATGGAGCAATGTTCTTTTTTCTGACGAGTCCCGTTATTCAGTTCATCCTGATAATAGGCGTATTTTCATCTGGAGGGACTGTGGCAGTAGGAATAATCCTGCGTTCGTGCACCAAAGTGTCAGCTTTGGCGGTTGGGGAGTGTTGGGGTATGGTGGCATCTCCATTGACGGGCGCACAGACCTCTACATCATTCGAGATGTACCTCTGACTTGTCGCCGATATAGGGATGAGATCCTCAGACCTATTGTAGTCCCTTATACAGCAGCAATCGGAGATGACTTCATTTTAATGGAAGGTAACTGCAGGCCACATCGTGCTAACCTGGTGGAGGATTTCCTTTTCGAGGAAGGAATCGTACGAATGGAATGGCCAGCGTGTTCTCCAGACATGAATCCAATAGAGCACGTTTGGGACGCTCTAGGAAGACGAGTTGCTGGCCGCCAACCACCCCCACAATCTCTCCAAGAACTGGAAACAGCTCTTCTGGAAGAGTGGGACAGAATACCCAACTCGTGATTAATAGCCTCATTGACTCCATGCCTCAAAGGTGTTCAACGTTGCTGGCCGTCCGTGGAAACCATACCCCCAACTGAAAATGATTTCCTTTGAAGAAAACACCTTTTCTTATTCTTTTTCTCTCATATGCACAAATTGTGTTTTTTCCTTTTCTAAACAAATGCGCAATAAAATGCATTTTTTTCTGCCAAACATGTTGGCAGAATAGGTTATAATTTATTCTCATATAACCTACTACGTCTGTCGACCATGTATCAATCAGCTAAAAAGTCTCCCAGCCACAAGATCCACCTAAAACCGCAATATCCTTTCATTGTTATGAGCAGCGTATATATATACATTATAATGAATACTGTAAACTGAAAATGCTGATTTGTGCATGTGTCCACACACATGATTTAATAAATATCCTGGAACTCATAATATTTTCATCTTTTTAAATATGTCGTGCCATTAGTCCCAATTCATTCAGATACCTTTAAATACGTTAATTCCACATTCATTCATTTGTTTTTTATGTACTTATCACTCAAGAAGCATTACTTTCAAACAATATTTTTTTCAGAATTTCAACTTTTCATTTATCTTCGCCTTGCAGATGTACATTTTTAAAGATAACTATGCGCAGGAGACGAGTTGCTTTTGTATTTTAAAATGGCGTCCCTTCAATATAGTCAGCATTCTTTTTTATACCTCGTTGAAAATTTAAATATGTGTGTTGTATGTATAAGGGCTTGGCTGATAGGTTTTAAACTGAGGCAATAATTTTTACCCATACCACCTTGTGAACGTATCCCATTTATTGAAATGAAATCTGTATTTGGAAATGCATACAATTAATATATCTCTTTGATCATTTCTCCTGCAGTTTTGCACATAAGTTAAGCGGTATGTGCAAGCTCATATAAGCATTTCTAAAACATTACACGAGTTCGATATTGAAGGGATTAGACTGATATTTAGATTGCGATAACTTCAAATTTTAGGCTCAGTTTATATTATGGGTTTTAATAATTAGTCCACTAAATAATTCCTAAAATAAATATTTAAAATTATTCCGAATATGAATAAAGGCATACAGAAATGCTCTAAAAAAACATGTCGTCTTAAATAATTGAATTCAATTGCTTCACTTTTTTATTTTAAAAATATAAACATTTGAGTAAACGCAAGGGTATTTTATGTAAATACGAATAATAATAATAATAATAATAGTTATTATTATTATCATTTTTATTATTTTTATTATAATCAATACTACTACTAATAATAACAACATTTAAAGAGAAATGTCTTTTAATCCACAGCAACTTTTATCATGTTTTATATTTAAATGAAATAACCATATAAAAATGTTTATTTAAAAAATTACATGAGATTGAATTAATTCTTTAATTCTTTCTTGTTATTTCTGAAATGCTCATTTCATTTTAAAATGATTGTTTGTATATTTCTTCACTCTCTGAATTATTAGACTACTCAATAGATTATCGAGATTTTAAAAGCATGTTTAAAAAGGAACAAAAATATTCTTAATTAATTTTTTCTAATCAAACACAATTCCAACAATTAAGAGGATTTTATGTCTTCTTTAAATAAAAAAAAGAGAACGATAGATATTTATATATTTATAATTAGCTGTGATTTTATTATTTATTTACATACATATTTAATGGATGCATAAAATGCTCACGCGTAAGCAAAGAAAATAAATTAAAACAAAAGAAAAAGATATGCAATCTAAGAATCTTTTGCTGAATTCCCAAGTTCTGTCCTAATTAAATACCATACACGAAGCTGTATAACGATTTCCATAGAGATAGCTTTTTTTATGTCTTTTACTCGTGCTTTCTCGCTTTCTTGGTTTTGATTACAAATACAAATTTATTTCTTAGAAAGGCAGTTAATAAAATAGCATTGTAAAAAGTGTTCTAGCGTTTCAATTTTGCTATTTTTTGGTAAAATGTTACGGTATTGAAGGAGGAAAAGCATCTAATTATTGCAAATGGTGAAAAATGGTAAATAAGTCAAAGGAATATATTATTTCCATTTTAGTGATGTAGCGTTTATTTAAGACATTTCAGAAATAGTTTAACATCTAAAGAAAGACCATTCCATTAAAATCATGTACCAGAAAATTAAAATAAAAAGAGTAAAAATGTTTCCCTATTCGTGCTATATTTCTATGATTCTACTTTAATGCATTCCTTAACAAATAAACTTAATTTTATTCTTCATACAAATTATCTCAAATCACCTATGTCTCTTTCTTTCCAGCATTATTATTATCATTACTATTATTATCATTATTATTATTATTGTTATTATTTTGTATTTGCATTTCTACTTTCATAATTACTTCATGAGTGTTATATTGGTGTAGAAAAAAATAGTTTCTTTGTGAAATACTAAAAATTACATTATGATTTACTGTGTTAAACTTCTACAAGTATTTTTTCTTAAAAATTTGATTGAATGCCATAAAACATAGCACGTTTTCAACCAGAAGAATTAAAACTGATGAATTTAGATAACACTTAGCATTGGTTCTAAAAAATCGTTTAATTTTACACATGAAATATTAAAATGAACTTTATTAGAGTTTCAAATACAAGATACTATTGTGCGCTTCTCTAATACTTAAAAACAAGACAGTAACTCGCATTGATAGAGTTATCTATCTTCTAATATACATGTGGTTTATTTCGGCCATTTCGGTTGAAAATGCCATCGATACGAACATTGAAATAGGACAAAACACGAGATCAACAGACTATCCTTTACGAGTTGTCAGTCAAATCGACACTGAAGAATGTTATTCTACCGTAACAATGACCAATAGGGTGAAACTAAAAATTGAAGTTCCGCATTTTTAGTTATAAGGGTGAATTGTTTTACCTAATTAACTTCAGAATACATAAATATTTTTCTTTTAAATTTCAGTCGAGATTAACCGGTTACATAAAGCAACTGATTCTCTAAAACAAACAAAAAACTAGCAATTTTAATATGGTATCGGAACTATATTAACCTTATCATAGCCTACTCTATTAGTCTATAAATTAAAAAAAAATCCTTTGGCGTTATATATATCATGTTACTTTCCTGGCATTACTACTTAATTGGCTTATTGCGGTGAAAGTTTTGTCTTTGTTCATCTCAGTGAGCGTGCAGCATACTTAGCTACATTTTACTAGTTAAGCAAAGTGATGTCTGTATGCTAATCACATTTTGTTATTGTGCATTTATGCGGTATGTAGCATAATTTATAATGTCTATGAAGACAGATTTCTAAAAACTGTCATTTCTTTAAATGTATTATGCGTCTTTAGACTATCGTGTTTTGCTAATGAAAACGAATAGAAGATACCATGACAAATGTCAAAATTTACAGAAAAGTATGAGGAATAGATAGATTAATATCCTTCATTCTGTACGAAACTGAAATACTGTTGGTACTCTGAAAAAAAAATATGCAAGCTTCTGCATATGCAGAGTTTCCTTTGTGTAAATGCACAAAACATTTTTCTGACAAGAACTATAACGATACTTTCCCAAAGGCCAAAGAGATAAAATGTTGATGGCAATTGAGACAGTAGATATGAAAACTGCAAACAAAGGGATGTGTAGCACTGAAAGACGATTAAAAAGAATTTTAAAAGAAAGAAAAATATTTAATAACCATCAAGTCATACTTTGATTCCTAACTTGCCTTTTAAAAATAAATCGCAGTCTGGAGGGAACGACTGGTAGCTCTTTCCATCTTGAAATCTACAGTCTACCATCTACTTTAACTGATATCAAAACCAAAAGAACGGCTCGGATGTTTCATTTAGTATCGGTTACTTGACAGGGCAAGTGAAATATTAGTATGAGACAGAGCTTCATCTATTATTGCAAGTCCCACCTTAGATGATATGAATCTCATTTTTAATGATTTCGAGAACACATAAAAAATTAAGCAGTTTGAAACACCAAACGACGATATGAGAAAGACGATATGAGTTAATTTTACAAGGTTTGTATTTGGTGTCAGAAAAGATTTGCCATGATAACTGAAGAAGAGGATCAAAAATTTGCTTCGGTACTAAACTTGGTCTTAGTATAAGAAATGGAATCAAAATAAATTGACCATATTTCAACATTTTTCTTCGTCTCTTAATAATATCGTAATGAAATGTTGACGCATTGCCAGAGTAAAAGCATTGATAAATATATTGAAGTATTATAAACTAAATAAAAAATAAATCTACAATGCTACAAAATGATTTAGGGAATTTAAGTACGGAACAGAAATACTTAATTTTTGAAGCGGTGTTAAGCGGAATCTATTTCTTTTCCCTTGTTATAGCTACGCAATGAACGATAAACATTGATTAACGTAATAAAAAAGAAAATTACGAAAAAAATTTACAAGCATAAGATATACACATTATGGCTAGTTTTGTAAACAGTTAACGAGTCTTTTTCTAAAGAGTAAAGGACCAACAAATCTGAAGGAGTCAAGTAATACTTTGAATGACACACTTTTAGAAAATCTAAACCTTTAATCATAAAACAGACGTCTGAAAATTCACAAATGGTCTTTTTAGAGAGGAGGGGGCTCGACATGATTAGAAAGTGAGCGGAAAGCTGCCTATGCAATCATGATGCAAGCCGATTAAATGTAGTATTAGGTATTGTTTTTTCAAAGGAATCGTTGCAATGAATATATTATTCTTTTTTTACAATTTTAATTTAAGGGTACTTCTAGGGTTAAATTTAAACCACAAATAGTGTAGGTATCCTCAAAAGTAAACCATTTGAATTAAAAAATTTCATCTATATTTAATGTATAAGCACGTACTGTTCTCAAAAATAAGTAAAATATTTTACTTTACATATTTTATTTTGAATTAGTTTTTCCGCCTCATGTACAAGGCACGCATCTTGTCATCTCATTTTTCGTTCACTGATGAAAAAAAAAAAAAAAAAAAAAAACTCGCGCTTTTGACTTGTGGGCTCTCTGTCTTCTAAATCTATACTTTATTTTCACAAGTATACTTTACCTTTTCGCGATAACATTATGTACAAAGTATAGACATGAAAAACACATTTTATACCATTGAGTTCGCATTAAGGGGCATTAGAAAAATTCAAGAGTCGCTGTTTTGCTTTAATTTTACTAATTCTTCTCACTGTCCATTTTTTTTTTGTTCATCAGTCAGCCAGTCACACGTGAATGAACAGGTGTGAGACAGGCGCATCATTATTTTATAATTAAAGTATATGCAAATATCATTAGAAAATGTGTGGTTTTTTTACAATTTATGACCTTGTTATTATTAGTACAAAAACTTATATTAGTAGTACATAAACTTAAAATTTTGTAAAATGGAACTAGAGTCAATTAGGAGGGATTGCTGTAATCTTTCTTTTTTTTTTCTTTTAGAGGCGAGTCAGTATGCAGACGGTATAACCAACTCTTATACCGCTCGTTTAAAACTTTTTTTCCTACAAAACACAATTTATTTTCACGGTAACTTAGTATTTCAATTAATGCATGTAAAATGGAAACATCACATAGCTGAAATTTATAAAATTCAAATTATACATTTTATTCCAGCTAGGGAACGAAATGCGAAACAGGAAGCTCTAATTAATACATTCCATTTGTCCCTACCTTATTTGGCTTTTGCATTTGCGATACGTAATACTTTGGCAAGAGATTCCCCCATTAAAACCTTTCGAGAATTGAGGTTACTTAAAAGAATGCATTCGTTAGTTTAACTAAAATAGCCTCATTACTGGAAAATACAAGTTGGGGTCATTAAAACGCATCAATTGGCGCATTAACTCGCAAAATTACTTGACGTACGGCGCCTGAAGATATGGCCATTTTAATAGATTTAGATTTATTTAATTAACGTCTTATTTGAGACCTCATTTAATCCCTGAATTTAGAGTAACAAAAATGAAAAGTGTGTGCTGTTAAAAAAAATGTACGAGGATGCATTTGAATGCAAAACGCTAATTAGCTGGAGCATGAAATTGCTTTTGGAAAATAATGCGAGGTTTATTCATAAAGATTTATTTTTATTTATTTATTTTTTTTTCCTGAGATTATAAATCACTGCAAGGCTGCAACAATAAAATAATAAGTATTTAAAAATTGTACTTCAAGCGTAAGACGATGCGAGTCCAGTAAGTTAGGTGTGCGTTGAAACTCAACGCTTGTATTGAACTTAAAGGGATAAGAAGTTATTTAATGTGGAGCTTGCATTAAAAGTTTAGAGTAATTATTTTTATGAAATTTTGTATTGTGTGTTGCTTATAAATCGCTTTTAATTAAAAGTTTGTTTCTACTAAAATGCAGAAAATTAATATAAAGTGCTAATGCGTCTTACGGTTAAACATTTGTATCTAGAACAAAACTATGATTATTAAAAATACAATAAAGGAGAAATGTTGAGTATTTTTGCATGCATTCATGTAAAGCGCTTAAAATTATAAGAGTGGGAGATTTAATAATACATAAATTAATTTCAAGAAATGAACAATAAAATATCTCTTTTCATTCTTTAGAATTATATAAATTAAAAGAACAGGAATAAAGAACACGCTTTAAATACCTATTTCGAATAAAAAAAAATAAATTACACCACCTTAGAAAAAAATATTTACAAAAATTTTAACTAAGTGTAAATACAGATTTGATAGAAATGATGAATAGGGGATGTTCAATATATAAATCTGTTTTAGAGGTAAAATGAACAACAATTTTAATTACATGTCACTTCAATTTCAAATGTTTATGCATTTTTGAAAGCAACGAAGCTCATATCATTAGTCCCACAGAAAAATAAGCATTGTCCACATAACTTAACACACATTGTAAGGAAGTTTGCTTACTTATGGACGGACTACCGAATTTTATTGTTCAGTTTTCAAGAAACGCTTAAATACAAGATGGTGACTGACTGATAATCAATAAAAATAATTGAATTCCTATCTCTAATCGTGATGTGTTAGTTGAAATAGAGAGCAAATATTCAGTAATGCAAAAATGGCTTACATGAAGTAAGATATTGCAAGGTTCTGGTTATGGAATTAAAAGATGCTAAGCAATTACAGACTGACGTTAAAGTACAATTACAGAAAATTACCCGAACCAAAAACATAAAATACTTTAAGGCAGACATGAAGTTAAATTATAGAAAAAAAATCTACTCTTCGAGAGTTTGATTCAGCAACTGGAAGTAATTGCTACTGAAGGCCAGCCTATCAAGGCCTATCGACCTTTAGACGAATCACGCTTATTATATATCTGAGAAATTTTCCTGACGAAATTAGTAAAGAAGTACTGGAGAGCCCAGAGTTGAAAATAAGTAAAGATAGGCACTATAAAGAGATTGTAAAAGAAAGAAGTTAGGTCTTCCCTAATCGATACCTTCCAGAAGTTCAGGCTTGAGTGATTCCAGAATTTGAGCATGGCAAACACTAGACCTTGTATGTTTAAGTCACGGTTTAACGGTAACCGCCGTCTACTGCTACACTTAAACTAGTGTATTGTGTTCGTCCAAAATGTGCTCGTAGTTAAAATTTGTACTGTGCTCATCTAATATAAATAAATAAAAATTTCACTAATGTCTGACTGATGTGAAACAATTTAAGATGGGTAGACACTTTTTGCTTAATCTTTTGATGACTTTGTAACACACGGTCAGCCATATGTCCTCAGATATTGCCTTGCGGTATGTTAAATAATTTGAGTAATATTAGTAATTTGTAACGCCGTGGAGGCGTAAACTGTTATTGAGTATCCGGCCCAGTAAGGAGTGTGCGAGTCTCAAAATGTTTAATTTTTCACTTCTAGAGTGCAGTTTGATTTATAAGCTCACACAAATGAGTGCTGTCAGGTCGGTTAGAGGTGTCTCACTTATACAACTGCATTACGAGTTTCACGGAAATCTTAACTAGAAATAATGCCCCAAAAATTGGCGACTTAATTAAAATCATTATTCAATAAAACGATATCAACAATCAGAATTTTCAAAAATCTTCAGAAATGAAAAAATTTCAGTTTTTTTTTTATGATTGAAATAAAAGGAATTTAAAAAATTATATCTTTGCAAACTTATTCAATCGGAAACTGAAAATGAACATAAAAAGTACAAAACTTTGGAGATTTTTCTAAAAAGCATTTAATTTACGATAGATTATAACATCGTCATTCAAACACTATGTTTTCCTTTTAGATTTTTTTTGCAAACTTCTTTAATACACTCAGCAGTGTTCGTTGATATATTATAATAACAGTACAAATAAAATGGTACAACAAAAGCTACTTTTAGTTGTTAATTAGTAAATTATTGTCTTGCACGAGTTAGATGTTAAAGTAGTATATCATATAAAATAATAGCCATTGGCCACCATTTTTTGAGTTATCGCTGAGTGAGACATGTGTAACGGCTAGACCTTAACGTTAAAATATTTGTACAATATTGCCATTGTAAATGAATGTAGCTCAATTCGGTCTACTCAGCTGAGCAATGTATTCGTGCAATTGTATCTGAACTCAGTTTGATAATATTATGTGCATTCAGGAACTCAAGTGACACTTTATTTCCCTTTTTCTAATATACCTATACTATATATAATTATTTCTTCATTAACCTGCGCTCGATTTTGTGAATCAAGATATCTCCTACTACTCTCGATTCACAAGATTGTCAAAAATTAACTGTCTTTGTATAAATTCAAAATCAACATTTTATGTCTATAGGCCATATTATGGGCGTCATACATGTGCGATATTTATTATCGTGCAAACTCAACTCCTTCTTATATCAAGAGATCATGCCCGATATTTTCATGAAAAATAACGCGATCTTTCAATGTTAGACAGTGTGAGTTTAAATATAATAACGTACTCATAAATTTTAAGATTGAAGAAAAAGCATTGCGAATAAAAGAAAATTATTGTCAATTCATGTATACCCTTACGTCATAGTGCTTTAAAATATAACAAAGAGAGTTTCCACGATAGCTAGGTACTACATATTCTGTACTATAGACTTGCAACCCAATCAATAGCTGATCAAGTTCACTGGAGCACTTCGTACAGTGAAATAAATAAAGTATTGAATGCGAAATGTTCGCGTGTGTGTTTCTAATCAATAAAAATGGAGTAGTGAGCAATTTTATAAAGAAAACTGAAATGTCCTGATTCAGGACAGAGGAAAGATACCTCAAAGAAATTGTTCTTACTAGAATGGAATTTAAATCGATCTGAAGAAGGTCAGGTGTATTTTGTCTATAAAAGAAAATTCGCTTCCGAAAATTTCAAAACCACATAAAATTAACGTGCAGTTTGCACTTATAAAATTACAACGTTAAAAAAATAGATTTAAAGATGTGTACATCTTTGAACTATATAATCAATAAAATTGTTTATTAGTTATGATATTTAAGATGAAATCCCTTATATTCAAGAACAAAAATCAGTTGTGTAAATAGGCATATATTACTAAATATATATCTCTCTATTCTAAAAAAAAAGTAAATGCCGCTGTCGCTGTCGTTGTCAATAGCTTGTTGGCTTATCTCCTCCTAAACCGTGGGGATTTGAACTTCGACTAAGGTGCCCACAGATTCGAAAAATTCCGAGGAACCTGCTAAGCTGACTTAAATTTCGAAAATCGAATTATTTTAGAAGCTATTAATAAAAAACTGAAAAAATAAACAGAATGGTTGCCAGATTTGGCATAAAATCATTCATTCCTTTGCAACAAAGCGTTTCCAAGTATGTAGAGTCGTGTGAAATTCACAAACATGAGTTAGAATTACGCCCATTTTATGCCAAATTAAAAAGTATATGAAATAAATAACTCAAAGTGTGTTAAACAAAGTTGAGAATTTTCAAATAGCAAGTTCGCTTAGACAACAGGAGTTTAGAATTAGCGACTATTCGTTTTTCCAAAACAGAATAACTAATTGTAACTGATTTTAAAAGCGCCATCTTGGCATTAGGAATGATCTGGCAAAATATTATCTTTCCAAGCAGGGTGAATAAGCTTAGAGTTCCTCAATGCTGGAACCCAGTATCTTGAAAATGAAAAATAATTAAAGTGCAGATTATTTTAAAGGCGGTTCGGTCAGGCTGGAGTATTTCCTACCAGTAGACATATTTGGTGGCGTTAACTATGCCTATTTGCCAGCGCGGCGAGATGATATAATTCGTAGTGCTAAATACGCCAATCTGCAAAGGATTATGTATATGAAAATATGGATAACGGTTTTCCGGGAACCTTGCATGAGCAGTAATTATAGGTTGTGAGCATGTGTAAATCGCCAAATAATGAAAAGTCGCCATTGGTGGCAAGCTATCCTAGCTGTTCCGTAGTTTTTATCAAAGAAAACATGTGAAGTACTGTTTTCTTAAAGCTCATTATTAACTATACATATAGGCAAGTCGCCAAATAATGAAAATTCGCCATGGGTGGCAAATACGCAAGGTGTCCAATAGGTTTTACATTATTAAAAATACATCTGAAACAGATGTTCTGATTTTATTATGCTTTAACTCCTAATTAATATAACTTTTGAATGGCAACATTAAATATCATTGTGTTTCTGAGGAGTGCAAATAATTTTTCCAGCGATTATACGCAGAGTCCGCACTCCAGGTGGAGTATAGCTCAGGACCTGTAGAACACGGATTGCTAATAACAAAATATCTACCGTGATATATTGGAGTTGTCTACTGTAGTGTGAAGTTTAAATTTTTATGTGCCAATGAACATGTAAGAACCAAGCAACGTGTAGCTCAGTAACATTCTATCTGATCCAATCTTTGGGATTTGTCTGTTGAAATTCTGTCTTTTTTATGAATAAGCCTTTTACGAAAAGCGAGAGTAGCGAGTCTAGGGGCCTTGGCCCCTAGTCTTGATAATTTTAATTAGTGCGTGCTCGGAATAAAAAACAAACATTTTGTTGATATGTTCATTTATATGAATGTTTATTTAATTTGAAAAGACGAAATAACAATTTATGAAGATATTTTTTAGCTGAATCGTCTATTTGCATTATAACTAATTAATCCTTAAATTATTCATCACTTTATGCACATGAAAGATATTTTACATGTGTAATTAGAAGTGTAACTTGGTATCCAAATTGCTCCAAAATTATAAAAAAAAGTGCATGCCATAAATTATAAGTAAGGCTTCACGTTTGTTTTTCTCAAAACACCCATTAAACGTTTAAGAATTGCAAATGAAGATTCTTCGAAACAATTTAAATCCCCGTGCTTGCATATATCATTACTAAATATAATTTTACCGTGAATTTTAATGAAGAGTTTCTCCTCTACATCGCTAACTTAACGTGCTGCTAACTACAATAGATCCCATCGAAATATTCAAATTTCCCCCAGAATCACTTTAAAAGGACAGGAAATATTCTATTTAAAAATGGATGCAAAGCCTTTTAAAATAATTGGAAACAGGATATTCCAATTCAAAATCCAGCAACTCAGACTTAAAAAATAATTCTACATAATTTCCCCTTTTACTAAAATTAAAATGCATTACGTAATTAGCTTGATAATTAATTACAGTGAACGAAAGCGCTGCGTTGGTGGACATTATGCTTCTTTTATCGATAAATGTTTTTTTTTTTTTTTTTTACATCCTCAGAATAAAAAAAAAAAAGTTATGTGTTATTGTTTAAATTTTCAGTAGTGCAGATCAATTGTTTTAAGGCTTAGTAATCGACAAGAGATTAAATTTATTTATTTTCAGATTGAAAATAAGTTGCGGGCATATAAATCTTTTATAATTGAATGGTAGTATGTCTTAAATCTATGTTTTGTAGAAAAGCGAAATAAAAATTGATTTCAACAGTTAGGCTTAGTTAAGATTATGTTTCCAAATATTCCTTATACGCATCTTAATGATCATAAAATTTGCCTGCTAGTGTCTTAAGATGCAGGCAAAAATAATTAAATAAATAAATCCTTAAAAACAAAGTATTTAAATTTTTGACTAAAAAACTCTTTATTGTAGCTCACTATGCCTATACCATGCAATAGTGAAAAATAAATATAATGAATAAATGTTTCTCTAAAACCTTCGTCTAGCAGAACCGGCCATAAATATTTTAATAACTTGTAAATCATGTTAGAAAACAAATAAAATCTGATAATGTGTATTAATTTTTGAGCTAATTTTTTTAATCTGCTTCACGATTCACCCCGACTGTTATCCACTTTACCCTCACCTTTATTGAAAAGAAAATAACTTTATTTATTTATCTTTATTAAAAGATAAATATATATATATATATATATATATATATATTATATGTAACATTACCAAGTCAAAAGCCTAGGAAAATCCCATATTTCTGGAACTACGCAGTTTAATTCAGTTGGAACAAAGAAATCCGCGTTCAAAAACTGCAATTAATACACGGTCCCTTGTAATTCCTTTGTAACTTTGTAGACGGTCCCGGCAACCAGCCACATAGTCGTCTTAAATGTCATAACAAACCCTGGGAAAACCTCTGCCCAGATTTAGCTTTTGGCCAATGGTTGCAACGCTTTGGTGGTCATGTGACACGACATTGAAATCTTTTAAAAGGACCTGCAAAAGGTCAGGAGCAAATTTTTGCGTGACTGCAACTGCCTAGCAAAGATGTAAGGAATCATCAAATAAAATTATCTAACCGCAGTTCGAGTCCGCCTCATTCTCTTCCATCGACGGCCGCTATGGCCCAAGGATTTTCACGATCGCTCCAACGCCAACGACGATCGGCCTCTTCTACAGCCTCAACCCATCCGGCCCGATTCCCGCAATATCGGCTCTAATCCAAAGTCCCGAGCCAGCCAGGAGACCTCAACACCCTCGCCTTACCAGCGGTTCCACGACACAGCTATCCCGTAACGCCTAATGACACACACACACATATATATATATATATATATATATATATATATGGGATCGGAGGTGGCAACACGGGAGAGAAGAAGAAGCTCCAGCAAAGTATGACGTCATCAGATGCTGGCCTTCAAAAACTGCTCTACCGCAGGAGATCGGGACTTGCGCTCGGAGTTGATCGGACGAGAAACGACAGCGGCGAATTCAGGAGCAATGAAACGAAGACGATGTTACCCGAGGACGAGGGTACACAGCCCTGCCGCTGCTACGCAATATTATTCCCCACCGAGTTATCAATCTGTTTTCGTTAATTTTAATTCACTTTCCAGTTTTGTATTTTCTTTGCCTTCATTAAACGTTTTTTAGCTTTACAAGTGTTTTTAATTGTGTTCGAGAAGATCATGGACGCTCGGCGATCCCACATATATATAAAATCTCTTCCGGTGTGAAGGGATGCATTGCATAAAGTAACACAAATATATTACAACAAAGTATTTTTAGTGAAATAAAACAAACGATGAATAAAAAATTATCTGGAATCTTATTCGTTTTTACATTGACATATGTTTATTGATTCGTGCATAAAAAGCTAAAATATTTCTGAAAACGTCCTATTTATTGCATTTCTTAAAAATTATTTTTTGATGAGTTTTTAAAATTTATTACTATTTAAACGTAAGTTATTAGTTCTATTAACGCCATGAGAAAAATATGGTGGTTTTTTTCATAATGTTATGAACGATTCTTCGTAAAAGAAATTTACCTATTTTTAAGATACCTGCAGTTAAAACTAATAAAACCAAAATTCTTGTATATGGTTTAGAACAGCGGTTCTCAACCTTTTCAACTTTGCCCCCCCCCTTCATTTTTCAGCATACATTCAGTTTTTTAATCTTTAGCAATAAGCATTTAGTCGAATTTTCTACAAAATATTGTCATCACTAAAGTTTGAATGAACATTTTAAGCGGAAATTGATATATTTCTGAGAAAAAATGAGGATAAATAAGATGATTTTTTTTTAAATATGCATCACTACTTGCTCTTTGGTTACTCTCACGCCCCTCCCCCCTGCAAACGCTCTGCACCCCCCTTGGGGGTTGCACCGACAGGTTGAGAAAAGCTGCTTTAGAAGACGTTGAGATGACTTCCGGAAGAAAGTACCAATAGTGGCAGATAGGGACGCGTTATTGTCACGAACGCATAATGATATTTGCACAATCGACTTCAATTTTGGAAATTACCTACATTCTAAAAAAATAATAATAATAAATAAAAAGCAGTGGATGTAAGAAATGAATCACGGAGCCAACTTATAGGAATCACAGCTTCGTGGTGTTATAACTAAAGAAAATCCACTGAGTCAATAGTAATGTACTTGTGCTGAATTTTCTGAGTATTATTACTAAAGAAAATCCAGTAAGTCAAAAGCATTGTACTTCAAGATAGTTAAATTTCTTGAGATTCATGAAATTCAAGTATAATGAAGTACAGTACGCTTGACTAACTGAACTTTCTTTAGTTATAATACTCAGACAATTTATGCATAAGTACTGACTTTACTAATTACTCAGAAAATTAACGAAAGCCTTTATTAATAGATATTTCTTAGAAGTTCACATATATTTTTTAGAATGTAGTTCAGTCGTGATATCGGAGCTCTTAGAAACGAAAGAGTATCAATAATTACAATAAATGCACGAGAAATGGATTGTGTCTTTTCCATACATTGCTGTATTCGACTCTTAATGATAAAATAACCTAGAACTTTTTCATTATACCTCTCAGCACTACAACAGACATTGAACAAAGAAAACTATGAAGCCATTTAATTTCCTATAGAGCCCCGAAGCATTAAATTCTAAAGGGTAAATAGCTTTGAGAGAGCACTTTAATAATACATGTTATAATCACAAATCAACAATTAATCACACTACTACTAAACTGAATATCAGCTTTTCCTTTTCCAAAAGCCAATGGGTGGCACTTCTTTCATGTAAGTACCAGGATATTTACATTATCTACCTTGATTATGGGAGCCCACGCTGAACCCACTCGGTTGAAGTTGGTTCGCATTAAAACACCAAAAGTGAAATAGCACTTAACCTGGTCAGCACTTTGGACATGTGACAATTTCTCTCAAATAGACTATTGGTTGACCACCTTCGCAAAAGGGAAAGCTAAAAGTAAAAACAGAGCGGGTCATGGTTCCAGTGTTATTCATAATGTAAAAAACCCTCAAGGGGTACTTTTCAAGGTGCAGGCCTCTCATCTGGAATCGGCTGGAAATTAGGGGACTTCATATGAAGTGACGTTGTCCTCCCGCTTAATGGGATCGTTTTTTTTTTTTTTGGAAGTTAATTTGCTATCCCTGGAAGTCTGTATCTAAAATACAGTATCATTCCATCAGCTATTTTTAAATGCAGATGATTCCAAAAAGAGACAGCTATTTAATTGCCAACCCACTTAACAGTTCTGAATCTTCAAGTTGATAAACAAAATCACTAAATGGGAGAATGAATACATCGTTATAATATAATATTTTTTATTTTCTCTATATGTAAAGGAAGATGTCCTGGCTGAATGACTGACTGACAGACTGACGATCATAGCTCAGCCAAATCTACCGGGGATACAGACATGGGATTTTAGAAGTTTATAGCTTTTGTGCGGATGGTGTCATTTAAGGAGCGATTTTAAAAACTTCGTACTCAGACAGGGGTAGCGGTCCAAAACGTTGTTTTCAGGTTTCCCTTCATATCTCAGAGGAAAATATAAGATAGCCATAAAATTCTTGCTTTAAAATGTAACTAACAGAAATACCTGAAAATTATTTTCAAGGTTTTTTAGAATTCGCAATAAAACAGGGGTAAGGGGCCCAAACCTTTCTTTAAGGTTCTTTCTACATTTCCCTTTATATCTCAGAGGGAAAAAAAGAGACAGCCGAAAAATTGTGCTTTAAAATGGAACTAAAAAATATCTAACATCATTTTCAGGCTTTTTTAGAATTCGTGTCCAAACTGCTGAGAGAGGCCAAAATGTTATTTTCATACTTCTCATCATATATGGAAGGAAAATGGAGATATCCGAAAAAATCTTGCATTAAAAAGTATCGAACACAAGTTCATAAGGATCTTTTTCGAGGTTTAAATTGACTTCAATAGGGGTAGTTTACAAACAAAAAATGTTTTTCATGTATTTTTTAGCTCTCGAGTGCTGTTAATTTCTTACAACAATTTTCGTCTACCTCGCGAAAAGGGAGAATCATTTTTAAGGGTTGCCAGATTAAATGTTAAGTCTCCAAGGTTTTGCGTTTTTGGTGATTTATCGCTACTTTCGGTATAAAAAATTAGTCCCCAAAACTGGAACCAAGCTTATCGATATCTTGCATATTTGTCGAGAAACTGCATTACTCCATTGTTTATTTAATTGGAATATTGGTGTCTATATTTCTGTGAGTAAAGGTGAAGTATAATTAGAATATTCCTGTCGAGGATTTTAAGACAGTTTTAGTAGACGATTTGATATAGATTTCAATTTTGATGAAATATTTTCAACGACACTTAGAGCTATGCCGGCGGTAGCCTAGCTACTGGTAGGGACATGCGGACAGGCCGAAGGTTAGGTTCCAGGCTAAAAGAGACACGCTGATCCTCCAGATTGGGGGTTTTGCATAAGGTTGGTACCCTTAAGTTGTAAAAGCAATGCTGCTTGTAAGCTTCAAAGATCTAATACACCGAACAACTCAACGGGTAATCTACTTGGCAATAATAGGGACAAGAATTAAGGTTTATCGGATATTTTAACTGTAGGAACCTGGAATGTCCTACAGGATTAGAGGCTTATCTACAAAAGAATCAGAGTTGGTGAGACTCTTCAAGAAGAAGTCTGCCAATATAACAATAATCACAGAGACTAAAAAGAAACTTAAGGGAACCAAGGACATAGAAGCCTTTGTGATGATTTTCAGTGGCATACCAGAAACTAAAAGAGCATCTTGTAGAGTCGCAATACTGATAGACGATAAACGTAAAAATAAGTTTGTAAATTACACATACGTCAACGAACGCACTGCCATCTTGAATATATGAATAGAGAGAGGTTATTACCCTTATCTGTATATCTTAGGTATATACCCTTATATGTGTATCTTAGGAGTTTATGAACCAAGGGAAGGCAGAAGAGAAGAGACTGAACATTTTTATGAAGAACATCAACGCAGACTGAATAGCTAAAACAGAAATTACTATGTGATCATAGTTGGTAACTTAAATGGCAGAGTAGGCAACTAACTTATTGACAACATGGTTGGTACATTTAGAGAAACCTACCTAAATGAAAATGGTTAAGATCTTAGAGATTTTGCCTCTTTTAACAACTTAAAATTAACAAACACATTCTTCAGTAAAAAAGACATAAATAAATATACTTGCTGTGCAAGAGGCACTAGGGCACTCATAAACTACATTATTACTAACAAAAAATTGTTACCTCAAGTTATGGATACACATGTATCCATAGAATTTGACAAAGACCATTTTCTGGTCATTTCCAAGATAAATAAATGTCTTGATGGATAAAGTGTAAAAGCCAGAAAAAAGACAGTGAAGTTTTCAATGTACCCTTGTTACAAGAAGACAGCATAAGAAGACGCTATCAAATACGTTTAAATCAACTATCGGAGGAATCGATCACTGGAGACAACGTAAACGAAGAATGGGAAAATATAAAGAATGCAATCCAGAAAGTAGCGAGCGCTGCAGGCCTTAGGCAATAGAAAGCAAAATCGTAAGACAAAAGGCACGAGAATGTGCATACTTAAATTTCAAGCAGCATATTTAAATTCCCTTCAGAAAAAAAAGGGGGAAGCTCAAGAACTGTATAAAGAAGAAGAAAAGAAATTTCGCAAAGGTAATCATTCGCAAAGCTCATAAATTTATAAGTTATGGATATTGAAAATGATGTGCACGGCAAACAAACCTTGGCCTATAAGTTCATAAGAAATCTGGATAATGATGAACGAGATTGAGCAAGCATTGACACTATTCAAGCAAACGAATGGGTCAGACATTATAAGGAATTACGGTACAATCCAACCGCCCTCTTAATAACTGAGATGGGAATAATTGAGACAGATGTTGACTATATCGATATGATTGAGTTGAAGAACATATTGAAAACACCTAAAAATAGAAAAGCTACAGCTTCAGACAATATCAATTCAGATCTTTTTAAATATAGTAATGATTTACTGCATAAAAAACTATTACACCTTTTTAATATGTAATGGAGAGAGTGTGTGATTCCCGCTGAATGGAAAACTGCAAAGGTCATCTCAAGCTTTAAAGGAGATCGAAATTCCTGTGGGAATTACAGAGGCATTAGCCTACTAACTTTCGCCAATATATTATATACCAAAAGAATTAATAACAAAGCAAGGAAAGTTTCGGAATCAATAAAAGAACAATCTGACTACAGACGAGGCTGATCCTGTATAGATGATGTATTTCACTTTTAAACAGATTATTTAAAAACGTAGAGAATTCAACGTGAAAATACATATTATTTTTATAGACTTCGAAAAGGCCTTTGACCATTTGAACAGGGAAAAGCTATGGTATATTATGGACTATAGGGGATTTTCCCTACACCTGATCCACGACCTACAGAGATCAACGTATAGGCTTCGCAAAATTTGCTAAGATTATGGAATAAAAATCTCGAAAGAAAAATCCCAAATCTATGGCTTTCAAAGGTAAGGAACCTATTCGCACAAAATTCGTCAATGAAATGAAGTTACAGGACATGTATCACATTTCACCTACTTAGGATGCGATCTTACTTATGAAAATGAGAACGAGATACAAAAGAAATTGCACAAATTCTAACACATCTGCGGAGCCTTGAGTAAAACCCTCAAGAGGAGAACATGAAAAGAAACTCAACTTAAGCTTTATAAAGTCATGGCTACACCTATCTTTTTCTAAGGCTCAGAGACATGGATCTTGAGGAGCCAGGATCTGAGTAGAATACAAGCAGCAGAAATGAGACAGGATCAATAAAAGGCCGCACAATCGCCGACAAGATCCAGAATGAAGACACCAGGATGGAATCGAAGATATTAAGCTTGTGAGATAGAGGACAAGTATATCGTACTAAATGGAAAGACCATATGCAACGAATGCCAGTGACAAGATTCCCTAGAGCTGCTTTTGTCTACTCCCCAAAGGACAGAAGAGACCGAGGACGTCAGAGAAAGACGTAGATTGACTAATGAAGGCGGAACAGGCACCAATGCCTACTCCTTGAAGTTGATGAAGAAGTATTTTATGGAACAAGAAAAACAAATACGGCCCACTCGCGGATTATGATACACATTTCAAACAGTATTTAAAAAAATAATTATATTTAAATGCATAACGAATATTTTAAAACAGTTTTTGTAGGCGATTAAATCTATAAACAAAATATGTTTAACGTTTATTTACTTGTATTCATTTGTATTATTTGGTCTAACAATATTCATGCCGTCCGAAAAACGGGTACTTCAGCTAGTGCATCAATAAATTTGTTTTCGGTAACAAAAATACCAAGGGTGCTACATCTTAAAGTAGCTGATAAAATATTTCCAAAGCGAAAATATCACCGAAAATGCTTCACATCCAAAAAAGAAGTCAACAGTAAAAAAATATATACGAAAAGTGGGAAAAAAACACAAGAATCGAATCTTCGCTGCTTCCATTTATCATTGCTTAATGTCGTCTCCAGATGGCGATGACAGACGATTAGGTCCCGTGTCCAAGCAAGGTAGAAACGTGATCGACATTTAACAAGCGTAGTTAAATTTCTGATGAATAACGTGCGTCCGCATTGGAATATGCGATTATTTCTTGCACCCCGGCGCTATCGGTTCCGCCTCTTTTCGTGTTCCTGGCTTCAGCTATTTTTTGATAAAAGCAGGAGAACAGGCAGAAAATTGACGAATGATTAACTTAGTTTTTCTCGCAGAATGTGCCATAAATATATATTCTTTGTTCAATCCAAAATGCTTTAAGTGAATTATGTTATTTTTGGTGAACTTTTCTCGCTTTGAAAGGGACTTTTGTTTTTGGTAGAAGAAAGATTTATGTAAGAAGTAATTATTAACCGCTTGTATATCTTTTTTCTAATCTAATAATAGTTTTGCATTTGTTTAATTGTTTGATCATAAACATTGCTGTTCAAAATTTGAATAGATACTTATTTTCTGGAAATCAGAGCTTTATATTTGTATTTTACACACATTTGAATTAATAATATATTGGGTGCCCGTCAATTGTTGGACACTTTGCAATATCAAATTTAAAAAAAAAATTGTACCTACGGACTGGGTATATGAATGATGGCCGCCTAACAAAATTTTTCTGAAGTTATAATAGCTTTACATTTGTTTAATTTTTTGTTCATCAACATTGCTGTACAAAATTTGAATAGATAATTTTATTTTCTGGAATTTAGAGATTTATATCTGTATTTTACGCCAGTTGAAAGTAATATACTGGGTACCCGTCAATTGTTGGACACTTTGCGATATCACATTAATATATATGTTACGGTAAAAGTAATAAACTGGTGATTATATATAATAGCCGGTAATTATGCATAATCCCCACTAAATACGGTAAATATGATAAATTTTTGAAAATTTATCAAATTAACCGGTTTGTTTGCATAATTCCCAACTCGTAATGGTGAATGTGATAAATATGACTGATTGGGCCAGTAGAATAGAGTGCTGTTTTTTCTGTAGTTACTACTCAGAAGTATATTTTTTCGTTGCCCACTATGGCGTAAGAGACCACGAATTACAATATTTTATATTTTACAATTAAAAAGTCAATAAATGGTTATTTTAAGTTACATACATTTATTTAGTCTGAACGAAATTTGAACTGACAGGTGTTGTGAAATGAAAAAAAAAAAATACAATTTACATGAACTTGTACAAAACAGTTGCACATAAAAAAACAAACTGAAGAAGTTACATATAAAAACAAACTAAGCCCATTTTCAAGAGAAAAAAAAACGTTTTTTTTCAAAGAATGTTAAATGCTATTACTACAAATTACTAAATATTTTAAGTTTACTTATTTAAGCATATTAGACTGTTATGACATTTAGAATTACAAAGTTTGCCAGATTTTTTACATTTGCACTTATCAGACTTGCATTGTCCCTTGCAAACACATCGCTGATATCCCTGACCTCCAGAAAGAGATGTCTTTCTAACGCATTCTTGAAGTGATATTGCTAGATCTGGAACATCATCAAGCAAAATAATTTTTTCTTCACAAATTGTGAATTGATTTCTGGTATACAATTGTGAAAGTTTCTTTATTTCGTTTCTAACCGATAAAACTCTTCATTTTGAACTTCTAATATCACCTCTAATAAATTTCGGGGATCACTTCTTGCTCTGCCAGCGTCTGGAATTCGTTGTTTCACTGTGTCACCAACTTTACCAGCAGGAAATTTAAGATTTGAAACCTTCAACATTTTCTTTGCTTGTAATTCTAAACCTTCTTTAGCACTCATTCTATGTTTCCTTACTTGCTCTTGCCTGCATAAAATATCTGTCTGTATTAGAGCGACCGCTGCTTCATTCTCTTTCTGAGTCTTAAAGTTAACATCAAATGGAGGGTCATTTTGAGATAGATCGTTGTTGTTCATATTAGAAACATTTTCTATTTCGCTATTGGTGTTTTCGCGAGCATTATTAACTGTCTCGATTAATGCCTGAAGCTCTTCTTCAGTTCTAAGATGTTCTATAGAGTCATTCGGGAAAGAAAACGGTTTCAAATCAAATTTTGCGGGCGTCCCAAGCATTGCTTCATAAGGAGAACACTTAATGCCTTCATGAAATGCTCTATTTTTCATAAGTTGCACAAAACGTAACCCTTATGACCATTTACTGGTGTTATTGCTTTCCAGTCAAGAACTTAGCATATTTTCAATATCCTGGTTTGTACGTTCGACCGAACCTTGAGTCTGGCTGTGCCTAGGTTTTCCGTGCACAATTTTCAGATCCGGCCACATTGCACAAGCTTCTTCTACGATTTTGTTACTAAACTCAGGGTCATTCTCACTTTGATGTTGTCACTGGGGGATCCAAATATAGTAAAAATATCAATTAGGTGATATACAACCTCTTTCTGCACACGTTTGCGTTTTAGGGCACGCAACTGTACGAACTTCGTCAAGGGATCTTGATAGACAAACATAAACTTAAAGTCATTATCTGGTTACGACTGCATGTCAGTTAGGACCACCTGGCGTCTTGAGTTCATAAACAGGTCCTTTCTTCGGTACCTTGGTTTTTGTTTTGACAAATTTCACACAAATTTAAGTAAATCATGACTTCTTCGGTAGTAATGTTTTTGACTTTTTTTAAAGTTCTTTTAACATCCTGTTTCTACCACCATGGCCTATTGATAAGTGCACCTAATGAATTATGGTAAAAAGTTCTTCAAAGTACACGTAAATTCTAACATTGGAGCTGTCTTTACTTACGGAAAGATAAGTATTTCAACGTTTCCTACTTTCATTACATCGTATCTTTTTAGTCTTTGATAATCTTCCGGTTTTTTCCCACTACTTTTGTTTTTACAATTATTCACTATTTTTAACAAATTAGCATATCTTTCTTTCGTCAGAAAACCACTGTTTGCCTTCTCAGTCTCCATAATATTAACTAATTTGGAATTAAAACGCTCAAGCATACCAGACATTATTCAATATTTTATAAAATACGAGAGGGTAGCAATAAAACGTCTAGATGCAACGAAATAAGACTGCTACTGAAATCACGTGGTTGTCACTTGTTGATAGAAGCCAATCAGTTATGCAAACTGAACGAATTTTCGTAGAGCTAGAGACTTTTATCACATTTACCATTGCGAGTTGTGAATTATGCAAACAAACCGGTTAATTTGATGAATTTTCAAAAATTTATCATATTTACCAAATTTAGTGGTGATTATGCATAATCACCGGTTATTATATAGTACCAGGTTACCGAGCCATGCTCAGAATCTAAAGGCTCCTTAAGTGCAAAATAATGAATACGTAAATGCCTTGTCACGTATCAATAATCTTTATGGTTGCCAAAGATTTTCATCGCTGTCGGATCACTCATACATTATCAGGTAAGCTTTGGTCGGCATTCAATGTTACAATGGCATATACTTTATTTTGAAGAGGGATGCTAAATATTCGATGGTCGGTGCCATCAGAGTTGAGCAAAAAGTAGTTTAACGTAAGGTGCCTTCTTTCCTTCTGTAGCAGATCAGCGAAGATCTTGGGCGATGCATTCACTAACAGCGTCTTCGTTACTTCAGAAATATATCTGTCCATATTGAGGACGTTCAAATTCAGCATCAAGAATCTGAGTTGGTTGAACTGTCAGATGAATGACTTTATAAAAAAAAATCATCAAGTCTGTTATACACTGTTCGCAACGTAGCAGTACACACCAAAATCGTTAATAGTTTCACTCGTCATATACTGTGAACAAAGCCATTGTAAAGTATGCTTTCAAATTTCGAATTCTTTGAAATGTAGGTGACATCGAAGAAACAACCACACCAATTCATTAGGAAATTCGGAATGCCTTACATCAATCTTACAGTCCCCAAAATGGTGTCGGTTAATTTTTGTTTTTACTCTTCAGAAAAATCCAAAGCTCCAGGGTGAATGCAATCCTTGTTAAAAAGTTTTAAACTATGATAATAAGTACCCACATTTGTGGCAGCTTTGTAGATACTTAGACTGTTTACCCGAAGTATTTGTCGACGTCTAGCTGTTCCATGTCGTTCTCCTTCCAAATACTAATCATCTGTTTAATCTGCTTGTGTTTGAACTGCACGTTCACACATTTGTGCTAAGTGCTGCTGTCGGTGATCATATGTTTCCACAGCTCGTTTTTGAGCTACACTTTCATGCATTTACGTCTTTATAATACATTTATTATGATAATTCTTTACGATTTAAATTGTAAATTTCTCTATAGTGCTTCAATTCAAACATAAAATACTTATTTTTTTCTAATTCAAAGAAAATACATCATGCATAAACAAATTCTACAAACGTAAATTCACTCTTATAGATACATAAATATAGATGAAAGTATAATCTTACATAAATATGTTTTAAACATAATTTTATTTTATAAATTCACGCTTAAGAAAATAAAAAGTGTAACACAATTTAAATTATTAGTACAAAAGGACACTTCGAAATCATGAAATCAAAAACAGAATAGATCAAAAATATTCTTTTATAATAACCCTAACAACTACTTAAACGTTGACAATAATAGAACAAACAAATGGACTGAAGAAAATGGACTTCTAACCTCGAATAAATAAAAAATAATCGTTCCTATATAGTTACGCTGATCCCTGACTCTGTCACAATTTCAGTTCAACCACTCAAAATAAAACTTCTACCATCCAAACAGATTAAAAATGTATTGTCTAATAACTTAAAATTTACACGGTTCGTTGGTGCGATCAGCCTGAAAATTATCATAATTATGTAAAAAAAAATAGAAAATAATAAGAAAAAGAGGAAAGAAAAAAATAAAGAAAAAATCTGATAATCCACCCATTCCCTGATTTTTAAGTGTTTTTTTTTTGTATTTTTAGCTCTATTACATTTAAGAGAATAAAAAAAGCTAATCATTTGAGTGTCAGAATTATCTATTGCAAGTGACATTGACGTTACATTGAAGTCACGGTTATCAGGCTTTGGAGGAAAAATTACGATTCTAATTCGCTTAAGATAGCTTTTCTAAATTACTACTCAGTTTAACTTTTTTTCAAAAATAAAACGGTTTTCTATGCATTAAGCATGGATATAGGAGAGGATGTTGATACCAAACGAAATGTTTCAAATACGAAATGTTTCTGCAGATTATACAATTCGAATTTCGATGTATAATAAAAATTGAATATGAAGTTATTTGATTTTAAGTGGGTAAATATTAAATATTCTGAGTGTAGACATTCTATCGCCCGCTGTAATTGTCTCCACAAAGGGCTTTATCCTTTAGTTTAATGATAGTACACAACACAAAACAACACAATCTAATCCACGTCTAAATAAGAATTGAAAATTTATTAGAAAAAATCTTAGTAATCAGATTTCAGCCTCCCAATTTACTGCTTCCACATATGGACAACTCCCAGCCTGCGGCCGGATGGTGGCCCGCCATGGCTTTTGGACCAGCCTTCAGAACAAGTCAAAACCCTGTATAAAACCTATATAAAACATTCAAACTTCCATATAAATCCGAATTATACGACCCGCGATTTCGCTAACATCTTGAAGTCAGGCCCAGGAGGCCACTATCGTAAAGTTCTGCCCGCAACTTTTAAAAGGTTGTCCGTACGATGATAAAATAAATGAATTGAAATCATCAACTGTAGTGAATGAAAACTAAACTGATGGCTGATCATCTGCAAAATTAATTTGAATATCGGCTGCGAGCCCAATTTAGGAATCGATCGTATCATTTTTTCATCGGAGTTTCGAACATCGTTTCATTATAAACGGTTGACCCATTAAAAAAAAAAAAAAAAAAAAAAATCGTCAGGGTAACTACATTTAAATATTTATCGTCAACTTGGCGGAATAAGGCAGTTAAAATAGAATTCAACCAAGTGCCCATTATTTAAAAAAAAAAATGGAATTTTCATGTTACGTCACAGGATCTTTTTTCATACTGTGAATGACTGAAAAGGGTGTCATTTTCATTTAAATTATTCGGCTAAGCTGAAACTTTTATGCACTTTTGAAATTCGCATCATATGGATCAATAAAATACATGAAAAATATTTATTGTTTTAGTATATACGCGAAAATACATTTAGCTTTACGTTAGTTACAAAAGGATAATTGTAATAAATTCAGGCAATTTTTCACATAAGATTTACGAGTAGTTTTGTATTAATAACTATGAATTAAGAATAATTAAATTATTTACGTATATTACATCAAGGTGCTTGCGGGGATGGCAACGAAGACTCTTTTCGCTTTTTCTTTCGCTGGTTGCCAGGACGATATTTTGAAATAAAAATAACTTTTTAATTCTAAACAAATTTATGTAGCTGAATGGTGTAATATATCTAGTTACTAAAATGTTGATTTGTCTGTGTACTGGATATCAAGTTCCATTTATTTTGTTTCTTTGCGAAATTAATTTTTACTATTATATATCGATGGCGTGTATTTTTTAATCCGGCCGAAACTTATTTGAGCGTCCCTTTTAGGAAGATTGCATCAATTGTGTTTTTCAAACGCTCAATAGATGGCGCTACCGTCCAAAAATTTTTAAATTTTAAATTTTGAGAGTTTTAGAGTTTTTTCAATCAATTGACCTCGCTCAATCGTTTCAGGGGCCCAAAATACCCCCAGGTACGAAATTTAAAAAGAATCCTTAGAGCAGTTTTCGAGATCGTTCGGACATACACACCCACCCACCCACACACACACACACACACAAACATTCCTCGTTTAATATAAGAGCGGATAATCACCGGATTAATCACATTTACCGTAACACACACACACATATATATATATATATATATATATATATATATACATATATATACCTACGAACTAACTACTATGAATGACAGCCGACGTACAAAAGTGCTAAATTTTCATTTTCTATAATTTTGCGCCAAAAAATCTGATAGATGGAGTTGGAGAGGGTAGTGGACATGGCAACTCTGGCAAATATTTGCCAATGTGATTTTTTTAAAGGATAGCTTACTTCCGCTTTGCTCAACGTGAGTACTACTGTCTCAATCAACCTTTCGCAAACACATGGCTAGGTCACCATGGTCCTATTTAGTGGCCTCCTCAATTGCCGGATTTAACCCCATTGACTTTTTGCATGTGGGATTATGTCAAAGTTTTTGTTTAAAGGACTATATTAACAGGAATTAAAGCAGTGAGTCATAGTTGCTATTTATTCCATAACTCATCAGATGCTTCCAAAAACAGTAGAGTCTGGATAATTCGAGTTTCTCATAAATCTAAGTTAGTGAAAAAATCAGTTTAGCTCCCAAGTAATGACCAAGACATACAAAACACGTGAAAGAAATTTTTCGCACCACAAAATTCAAATACCTGGCGCAAACGGAAGTCCCATCAAAAATCCCCTTTTAAAGAAAACGGGTGTATTATTCCAGATGACCTTACAGACATTTCTGTGCAGTGTTGACATGCTGTTTTGACGATGGCGCGATACTGCTCAAAAAACCTTCAACGTGTTAACACAGAAAAACAGTTGACTATTATTTCCCGATATAATTAACTCTTAAGTTTCCAGCTCCACAAAAATCTCATTTCTGATGATTCCCAACGAAACGGCTGAAACCTTCCTTTCCTTCCCTCGTTGAAGGAAAGCGGGTACTTTTATCACTAATATGTGACAGTTTCAAATCTCCCTTCTTAAGTAGCACTACGGGTGAATTCTCTCTTTTGCGCTAACCCGACGAAAATCTTTTGTAACTGCTTTTGACATTCCATTGGACGCTGATATATCACGCAGAACATAAATACACGAATTATCTGTTTTCCGTCCTCCCCAAACGGGCGGCTAGGCCATTTCGGGAGTACAATACAACGGCCGTTTGAGCCGATACGGGCAACTAACTATCAGTATAATAATATGTAGGTACATTTTTCATTTAAATATGCAGTCGATTATAAAAATTGTTTTACTTCAATTTATTTGTTTATTCAATTTTATGATTTCGATCATTCAAGTTTTCGATATTTTGAGGCAATCCCGGTCCTGTCGACCTCGAATTATCGAGAATCTACTGTACTTCGAATGAAAGAGAATATCGTTTACATGTACAAGCCTTCAAAAAAAGCTAATAACTTTGGTATGTATTACATTTCAGCAGTTACATTTTATTGCTAATGTATTTAGATCATTTTTATTTAGTTTTTGTAATGTGTCCAACAATGTGGACACCCCTCTGTATTTATAAACTGAAATAAAACCATAAACATAGATAATTGCATCAATTTTAGGCAAATTTGTATGACATATAAGAGTTCATTTTTCTAAATGACTTGAAGAACTCGTTTCTTTACAATTTCTGATCCATTTGACAATTAAAATGTTTTTCACCTGAGAATAAATTAGGGGAAGGTGGCCCAAAATGATACCTTTAAAGGGAAAACTTACATAAAGTAACATAAATAGTAAATAAAACTTACAACCTTTGTCACAATATTTTCCACTGTATTTTGCGACATAGATATATTTTAGTAATACATTAAACCAAATTGAGTAATGAAAATAAATAAATTTTGTAACAAGAGTCCAAAGGATCTTTTTACCCTCACCCAAGGGCAAAATGATCCTTCATTTAAAATAATCGTTAATTTTTTTATTCGGCAAAATAAAGAAATTAAATCTAATTATGGCTATGCATAGTAAAATAAAATAAGTTTTAGAATCATATAGTATGCAAACTTATTTTATGAAAATTTTAAGATAAAAAAGTACTACAAAGAATAAAATGGAGCATTTCAAAATTAATACTCAAAAGTTATGGCCTACAATAAACGCATAAATAAATTAAATAATACAATGGGTAGTCATGCATTTTGAGAACTTCAGAAAGACTGCCATGATGACTGGGACCCGGTACTGAAGTTTCTTCAGTCGATGGATCAATTTAACCGACAATTTGCTTGCACACTTTGGTCATATTACTGGAACACGCCGACAAACATTACAAACTAAACAAGAGTAATTCACATCTAAAAATTTACTCTATTTAGTAAACCAAGTCATATTTCTGTACATTAAAGACTGCACTTCTAAATTAATAGGATTTTAGTGCTGCTTTATACAAGATATGATAAAACGCAGTTTTTTGAAGAATTCTATTCGTAAACATAATAAACCGATCGTTTAAATATCGCCATTGGTTATTCTTGACTTCACACAAGTAGTTTATGTGTTACCTAGATGATATCGCTGTCCGTGTGGAAGAAAACAAAGGTAGATTGTTTTGCCCTCTAAGGTTATTTTGGGGTAAAAAGATTCACCTTTCCTATATTGTATGTAGTAACTTCAAGTAACTCAGTAACCCCAATATTGTATGTAGTAACCTCAGTTGTAACTCTGTGTTGCTAGATCTATCTGCAATACGAAATTACAACTGAGTCCACAAAAAGCAGATGAAAGCTGCAATTCAACAATGGATGGTGCTGTTTACGTAAAATTTCGTGGAAAACATAATTGGCCTTGCCACTATTGAAAATAACAAATTATTGTCTCTCTGTCTGTATAAACGAAGTGTGCTTATGGTTTAGTTGATTTAATGTAATCAATTGAACGTAAAACTGTGTGAATACCTGTTATTAATTCTTCATGAACGAATTTCAGATTTTTGTTATTTGCTTTTCAAACTTTGTTATGCATTTATCAAAATGCGTATTCAAGCTTATCAAAATGCATATAAATTTAGAACAATGAGCCTTTCATGCGGGTAACAATTTATCTTAAGCAAGTTTAGGTGTAATGTGATGTCCAAGTTGCGTAAATTTACAATTTTGTACCTTTTTAAATCTATGCATGCATAAAAGAACGCAACGTTTATTTTTGTAACTATTTCGTCTACGCAACATATGCATATTTATCATTGTTAAAAGATCCGAATCATGGTAAAAATTATTTCCCCTCGGTAACGATTTGCATGATAAAATCACATCAATAAATGAATCAAATTAGTTAGTAAAAGTTCAAAAACTATTAAATAGGTACTGAAACTCTTTGTACAAATCGAGTTAGTCATTTTCACTATTAAAATGACTGTTTTTTCATGCAAATTTGCACCCAGTAGACATTTTTGGACTTTTTTTCCCGAAATTTGTTGAGCGGATTTCATGCATAGACTACATACCAAATTTAGTTACAATCCGCTCACCTGTTTTAGCTGTAGAACCTTGCTTGCAGGGGAAGTTTAATTACAACCACAATAAACTCCCAAAATGGTGGTATGGGCTTTAATTCTTTATATATTAACGATAAAATTCTTTATATAAATTGAAAAAAAAATGTTTAAAATAAGTTCGTAAAAGTTACACCATTTTGAAAAAATTCCTTTCTTTCATTTACAAAAAGTTAGATTAATTTTAAACTTGTACACGACCCACCGTACAAAAGAATTTCATGTAGTAAAATGTACCCCACACGCTAATAAATGTGATGTACAAAATTTGAGAATTAGAGCCTAAAAACTGTCGTAGGTATGAAGATAAATGCATGCTGACTTAAACTGCTTTTCAGTGTATCCGAAAGGGAAAAAAATAAAACAGAGGAAGCATTGGATGATCGCATTTCAGGGTCGCAACAGAAATTTTGAAATAAAATGTGTTTTTCCAGTGTAGCAATAAACGTTTGCAGTGAAATTCTTGTGTACTTTCAGATTAACAAGTGTATACGATGTAGTGATCACAAATGATATACAAGGTTTGACCACGATAGTTTCAAATTGCTTTATACTTTATAACTTATTCACAGAAAAATAGTTTTCAAGCATAAGTCATGTTTATTACTGGAGTGGTTACTTTCGCAAGCTAAATGTGTATAAGTTGTTTAAAAAAAATAACATAAATTAGTTATAATTTTCTTTATTTTTTTAAATAAATTTTCAACAAGTACTGATAAGAAACGAGTTCTGCCTAATCATAGGACTCATATTTGTTTATACAACATATCTTTTTCTTCTTTCATAAAAAAATGGCCACAATACCTCTTTTATTATGGCTACTCTCAATGGAGGATTATAGTCGACATATTCTGAAATCGGTTTTGGGGTATTCTTGAATGTTGTACTATACAATCACGCAGGATATGTGAAAAGAACATTTTGGCTCTCGTATATCACGAGTTTGGAAAATGCTCTACAATACAGTATCTACGCTAAAAAAACTCACATAAGTGCCAGATTTCGCACTATTAGCTTCAGTTGTTGTGGCTAGGCAAAATATTGACGTATGAATAAATGACATTAATTTCCGGTACACCTAATATTACTTTTGTACACTTCTATTTTCTTTATAACGGATTACAAACTGATTAACAACCACTTAATAAAGGAACATTTTTCTAACACACCAATTTTAAATGCACAGACATAAAATCGCGCGATAAATTATATTTGAACAAGCAATATATTTTTACTAAAAAATTAACGCTGTCATTATCACATAAAGTCAACCCCTCATGAAGAAATAACTAATACTATTGATAAATATTAAATAAATGCACCAATACTGTTCGGTTTAATGAAATAGGCACTACTTTATATATTGAATCATCTAATTTGCAAATTAATTATCTACACACACCATCCCAATTTATCAATATCTTTCATGTATCTTATTTTCCCATAACAAATACTTATGCAATGCTTGTCTGAGAATATTTCACAGCCCGATAACATAATCACGCGCCAATGTCTCATTTTATTCAATATTAAATATCGAGAAAAGTCCATACCGTAATTTATCTTTACCCCCGCAGTTGAATTCAAAATTTCCGCTCACCAAACAGCTTCGCCATTTATTACGCGGCCTCCGCATCAAAGTGCTATCTGGAACAGCTCATAAATAACGAACGAATAACAAATCAATACTAACTAGTTTGGGATAGTTCACTGATTCAGCTAAAAATTAGATTTTCCGGACGCTTCCCAAGTTTGAAAATGTAAAGTTCGGTTTCAGGGAGTGTTATGAGTAATGTCTCCTTGCACATTGTCATTGTGTAGCCATATCGACTGTCCCAGGAAGTAAATTTGAACGCAGCGAATCAAAATTTCGAAAATTAACGGAGTCTGATTAAGCGGATACCTGCGTTGAATGTTAACTAACATTAAATGACCAAGCGTAATAAAATTTTCGGGTGTAAAATATTTATAGTTTAGTCAGCTTTAAAAAAAATATGCTAGGAAAAATGATATGAAAAAGTTAATATTTTTGAAAACAGTATTTCCCTTAAACACACATAAACATTTTATTGCAAACGCGTGGTGGTAAAATGAAAAAGTTCCGTGATTAAAGTCCCCTTGCATCTCCTGCCGTGACCTTAAAAATTCTTTAATGAGCTTTGAGAGCGGTTTGAAAAATACTAAAAAAAAATCTCAACTGAAATAAATCTAAACTTTGCCGAAGTATTTATCCACGTGGAATCCCTCTTATGTAGTTACCTGTTTTACAATGCAATGAAAGGACAATTGATTCCAGAAATTTCAGTTCACATTACGAGCTCTGTCGAACATGTTTTAGAAAGATATTGCAAAAAAAGCAAGCGAAAAGCATCTACATTTATCATGTGTTGTATGTGTTACCTGATACTCTAATACAGAAGTTTATTTTAGCTCGAAAGTAGCGTGTCTGTGTACTCATCAGTTCAAGTACACATTCCGCTGGTTTCTGGAACGTGCTAACTTGAGATTTCAAATGGTAGCTGTTAATGGCGGTTGGCCCATATTAAGAACATGTTTGGATTTTCGTGTAATGCGCTCACTTAAATCTAACATTTATCCTTAAGAGCTTTATAGTTTGCAATATTTTCGGTGTGCCTTTACAATATCATATCATAGAATATTTTAGACTATCAAGAAATGGTGGAAATTAATTATATAAAATTTGACTTAACTCAAAAAATGTCCAAATTTCATGTTGCCTACATCATTCTAGATCTAATGGGGATGATTGCAATTGTGCCTTTGTGAAAGTCTTGATTTTTACAAAAATCAATCTTTATAAAAAGCGAATAGATTTAAAGTTATGGAATAGTGAATATATAAATAAGACAATAGTGATGTTTTTGTTTCTATCAATTTCCAAAGGGTATCAATATTCAGAAGTCGCAAAACTCTAATGATGTTATAGCACGGATGCAAAGCACCAGGAAGGACACAGGTAGCTGTAAATACAATATTCCGTGGCGTGATCTGCACAAACCAACAAATGCTCTGAAAAGTACTTTATATGGGATGCGGATATTGGCGGATTTTTAATTATCCACTGCTACTTATAGAGCCTTATTATAAATATTTCTGCTTGAGCGCATTTAAGTACTTCAAATAAAAACATTTTATATCATTTAGTCTCAGATCTCATTAGAACATCATGCTACTGACAGAATTTAGATTGCTTGTAATGATTTGTGGCCTTAATACTAAAAGGTGGTAATAACCATATCCGTATTTTAGAAAATTGTCGTACGTGGTGAAAGACTTCGCTTCAACTATTTTAAAGAAATGAAGATTCATTTCTTCAGGAACAGAAATTTTGATTGATTACACAAATCTATCAGTGGTACGGAAAATATATATCGAAATTAACAGAGGAAGTAGTTTGAGAAAAACTGTAAACAAAAAATGATATCGGAAAATGTTTAGAACCGTAAAGTTTGAAATCTCTGTGTCAAGTATCAGAAATCAATAATGATAAATGTGTTTCAATTCTTTGCTATGCCCTATCCGTTCAAGTTCTGAAATACTTAGATGAACTAAATTCTTTTAATTTAATCGGACTATTATTCATTGTAATAAAAAAGAGGAAATGGAAATGTTCGACAGCAATTAAACTAGTATAATTTCGTATGCGAATGTCATACATTAAGAAAATTCATATTGTTGTAAAAATAGTGCAATATTTTTCTTTCTTTCAAATAAATATAAATTTGTGTTTTATGAAATAAGCAAAGTCCTAATTGGGTCGGAATAAAGTATCTTTGCTTGATTATTTGAATATTTAAAAACTGTTAATGTATATTTTAAAGAAAAAAAATCAACAATTAAACCATCTTAGAGTTTTCGTGTCTTATTATTATTTTAACTTCAAAGAACACAAAACAGCGAGTGAATAATTTATATTAGAATTAAAATATGAACTCATTTTTTGCTGTTTCCTTTTGTAAATATTTGAGGAATTGCCAATATCTTAAAACAGATTACGCATAAAAATCAGGAAAAATAATTAATGCATGCTGCACTCTTTAAGATGAAAAATATATGACATTTCTCTTTTATAATTTAAAAACTCCTCTAAAAGTAATTTCTCGCACCGCAATTTAAAATGTTTTCTTCCTTATTTTTATGAATTGTCACAATTTAAAAAAGATCATATAAGTAAACAAGTTGTATAATGTATTTGGAAAACGTCACTATGCCGCACAATTTACATTCAGTAGATCGATTATGCAGAATAATATCACACAGGCAGTAATTTTTCCATATTTTATATTTACTTTTCTAAATAAGAAGGAAAAACGTAAGACTAAATACCTTGCAATACCGCAATCGGACTACTATAGTTTGGCATTTGATTTGTATAGTTGTGAATAAAATAAAAATAGAGAAATATCATTTTAAATACCTTGTAGTAGAATATTCCCTTTCAAGCTACACAAATGTGGTTTACAAATCTACTTAAATTCTTACTTTCAAAAGAAATTAGGCCATACCGCTGTACATAATGCTTAGCAATTGAATGTTCTAGCAATATTTTTGCAGTTTATTTAAGAGGGGATTTTTGAAAAAATTTTTTTATTTAAGTTACAGGTTACGTTTATTACATCCAAAAAGCTTCGGATGAGGCGCGCACTATTTAACTTAATCCCTCCTGTATATAAAGCATAAATTACGACATAAAACGATTAATGCTATAATTTTACCAATGCCTAAAAATTTTAAGTTTAAATGATGACACATGTGAAATGCACTTAGTTAAAGTGACTTTTATCTCCTTTAGCTTGACACAGGGGGCATTTTTAATATCATGAATTAACATTTCGCTTGCTAACCAGTGACTGCACATCTACATATAAGGCCCTTAACCTTACAGTGCATACTGTAGCCAAGTGGCTATCTTTTATTTTTCTGTAATGAAAAGAAAACTTTTAAATTTTCCTTTAAATAGGCATTTAAAAGAGATATAAAATCATTGTAGAAATAATCTTTAGTTTTTAAAAATGCATGGCAACATTACTTTTTGAAAAACAAGTTTGAATTCCAATCGTGTTCATCCAGTTCGCAGAAAAAATTTTTGGCCCGAATTTAGGATTGCTTCTAATTTTTACTGCTGAATGAAAATAAATACGAAACGCTTAAAAATGATAGGAGTTGGACTAAATAACCAAGAATTAGACTAATTTATTTTGTTCTATGTGAGCCACAGGTTGGAAATTCTAGATTTTAGAATTTGCACATTTTTAAAGATTTTTCTCGGAAACTACATGATGACATTTTCTTGAAATTTCACGCCTAAGTTTTCACGCAATTTTTCACGCATATAAGTAAGCCTAAATGAAATCTCAAATTAATTTTCAGACAATTTTAAAAAAGCATGCCTTTTAGCGTTAAACGATGTTGTGTATAATTAATGTATTTTCAGACTTTTTAAAAAGAAATTCAGTAGTATAAATTCCTCAAATTAACGCTTAAAAATCTAATGCAAAATTCTGTGAAACTCGACTTTAATTATCGCAATTCTTATTGCTTAACTGATGTTTTAGTTTGAGTTAAGTCAGTCTATTTAGATCCTTATAATATTTTCATGTTAAAATGCTTTCCTAATACTAATAATATGCCAATATTTAAAATAAGCATTTGTCCTTTTCCATAATATCTCTCACACTCGCATAGCTCTCGCAATGGTTCGATATCCACTTTAATCAGACTAGACACCCTGACTCATGCCTTTAGGAAGACTGGACATTGATGGATGAAATGTTCAGTTAATTGAACTTCATTATGGATCCGAGTGAAGAGCGTAAAATGTAATGAAGATTTTGCAAAGTTAGCTTTATGAACTAAACATCGGTTGAGCTGGAGAAGTTAATATTAAATATAACTAATGGTTTTATACGTAAAGTATCTTTTTTATGTGTGTTGTTTTACAAAGTTTTTAAATTATTTTACCTTTCAGCGCCAGTTTCTTGTTGAGTGATCTTTTTACGTGAATTTATGAATCTATATTTTGCATCAGTTTATGATTCTATCAGCTTATGATTCTAGTAGATGGCTTTTAATTTCATATTCAAATAAGCCCACCAGTGGCTGAGAGTTTCTCAACTCCAAACTGGAAGTCGGGATGTGCCAGGCTCGAAACCTGGTCGAGCATGTCGACCTAGCCGTTTGGAGTTTTCCGTGGTTTTCTTAGAAACCGCGTAATTAAGGGCTAGGATCCCTCAGAAAGTCCCCCACGGAGGGTATTCTCCGCAGTAGACGTAGGACCATATTGCAGTCAATCGGCCTTAATGCACAAACAGAAAACATATTGAAATAAGTTCTACTTGTCTTATTTACTTGATAATACTTGTCTTCCTTTTTACTCTTTGTTGATTTTACGCGGTCCTTATTGTGTGAGACAGCATACCACCTTGTATAATTCTGGGCTCGGTTTCGACTCCCGTCTTTGGCTTAATTTTCAATTGTATTTTAACTTTTTTATTGGGTAAAGTTAGATGCCTGCTGCATGCTCTTGGAGCGTGGAAAAATGCAGTTGCAAGCACTTCGGCATTTTGTTGTGGTGAATGATTGTACGGTGAATGTGTCTGCTCTTGAGGGAAAAAATTAAGTTAGGTGGTCTTGCACTTTAAAATATTATTCTGCAGCAATTTAAAGGCATTTTAAATTAAAATTTTATAGATATTAAAATTAAAATTTATATTTTATAGTTATTAGGAGGTCTTGTATTTTAAAATATCCTTATGTAATTTGAAGGCATTTTAAATGTAAATTTTACAGTTATTGTTGTAGTAATGTAGCTTAATTGAAAATATGTATTTTTAGAGTATATTGTTGCAAATGGAAAGCTGACCATGTTTAGGAATAAAAGAAATTAAATATAGTCTATGGAATATTTTAGTTTCTAAAGATATTTTCTTAAAATAGGTAATTACCTCGGAATCTGATAAAATCTTTTTTTTTCCTTCGCGATCAATGTGGTTGTGGCTTGTGTTCGTGTATACGTGCATGAAGGAAAAAACTTTAAAGTAAAAAATTCTGTGGAAGTGCGTATTTTTTTTTCATATCAAGTGAATAACGCTCCAAAAATCACTAACATAGTAATCAGACAAAAATATCTTAAGTCTATAAAATCACTAAAGATCCCTGTCTAAATTTATGGCTCTGTAAGACTCACGATAGCTTATGCAAATAATACACTTTTTTGGGTGGTACAAATGTTCATTCTTTTTTTTTTTTTTGGGGGGGGGGTTAGTATAAAACTACAGGAATGAAAGTCAGAGAAGAAGTACAAGCTAAGGAAATGTAGATGTAATTGAAAAGAACGGGAAGAAAGTAAGAAACCGGAGGAAATGAATGTTTTATAAAGGACGGGAATAAGAAATTAATAAAAAATGTAAGTAGATTAGAAATTAAATTAAATACATAAACAGTGATGTGAAACGTACAAAAATATAGAATAATATTTACAGAGTGTCCCAAATGCTACGATAAAATTCTAGGGGAGGTAGGTACATAAAAAGGATTAAAAATTACGTTAGTATGTGTGTGGTAGGAAACGCCTTCTTCATCTTCGGACAGCTGGTAAGAAGTGTTGAAATAATAGTGAGCTGTCTGACCATGATTCGTTCACAGAAAGCACTTGACTATAATTGATAGTCTAAAAGTTACATTTTAATTGATTGATGAAGTTCTCGGAGGGAAGCCCAATGTTAATGAGGCTCAGTTAAGAAATTAGACAAGCACTTCAAAAGTTTTACAAATGTAATCACTAGTAGGTAAATCAAATCACGTTTTTCATCGTACATTGCTACGTGATTCTGAATCTTTACAGTGAATCCTACGTCTCCTATACGATTTTTGCAACATTTATGGGACACCCTGAGTACTATTTTCTATTTACCTGTCTTTGAGTTCAGAAAGGATGTTAATTATTTTCTTCTCATTCAAGTTGGATTTTTTAATATAATAACTATGAAGAAGTCCCGATTTCCATCATCTATAAAAAAAAATGCGATCTAAATCTCATTTCCTTAGATAGATTGGGACGATGAAATTTTAACTATCAGGTAAAAGCGAGTTCAATGCCTTGATGATGATGGTGATGATCACTGAACGAGAACCTTCAGCAAGACCTTGATTAATCCAGACGGATGCCAGAGAAAATTCAATATAAGATGAAAATCCAGTTTAATTAAAAATGCTAAGCGTGTTACATAAAAATTTTAACTTTTTTAAAAAGGGAGTTGATTTTCGAGAAAGACTTCGAAATTTTTACGATCATCTATTCTATTCTAATCCACTCGTATTGCTACGTTGATAAGAGATGATGTGGAGTATACAAAATGTTTTACGTAGAAATTAACGAAAATAGCTAGAGAAATAACAATAATTAATCTTTAGGTTTATTTTCCTTGGGAGAAATTTGTATTGATGGATAGTTTCTATTTAGTCATAAAATAACTTCATTACATCAATTTTGTGGAGGCTTAAGCTTTTATTAGCGAATTCAACTTAGATACCAACTGAGAGATAGCTGCTGGCATTTTATTATTTCTCTAAACGTGCATATTTACAAACTGTGTTTTACTTTTTATTCCACTGTCTTGTTGCGTGTGGTCTATTCAAAATTAGCTTTCAGTTGCTGTCTTCTGTTCAGCTCTTTGACAGATGAACAAGATAAAGGCCAATGCATTTTAACTAAATGTCCTACAAAGGAACTTAAATAAATGAAACATTTTATTAAACTTTCGAATGTTTTCAAATTCAAGGTACCTGTTGAAATAATAAAATGGCTACCTGGACGTGTATAATAAAGGCGATATTTGATTAATCTATCCTGCTTCAATTAATTCCCACAACATTTTTTTTAATGGACTACTCATTTATCAAATATTAAGTTGTTCAACGTAAACAACGTGTTATCTTATCACAGTAATTAAATATGCAGATATTTAGAGTCTCATTTAAGTTCATCTCTTCATTAGCAGGTTATCAGACGGCTCATCTACGCTGCCAGTAACAGGACACCCCTTTTGTAGTCACAGTAAATCATCGTTCCTTTCCCGCTATCGACCAGCGTCTGCTTTCATTCAAGATTAACAAGGGTAGGATGGCAGGAACTCTAAACCAAACTGACAATGTGACATAGTTATACCCCATGTTAGTATCTTGAGCAGCCGTTCAAAGACAATGGGAACACAGACTACGAAGGCAAAGCGGAAGCAGTTGTTTATATTTATTTCATTGTTTCAACGGATATTGTAATGACGGCTTGATTAGAAAACATTATGCGCCGGTTTAGTTGTATCTGTAGTATTTTTAATAATTAAAAAAAACAGCTTCATATGTGAAAAACATCGCATTTTTTTGAAAATAAAATGGGGTTGATGTTACCGATAATTACGAAGATGTGTAAATATAGAAAATACCTTCAATTTCACAGGCTATCTAATCCTATGTAAACACACTCAAGAACTGGTGCCGAAATAATAAAAATGCCTTTTAGTTGTCCGATATGTCTTTTTTAATTACCAATCTAATTTTTTCTGCATACATATACTTTTAACTTAATGCACACATTCATCATTATTTTTTTCAGACTTTAGATCTTTTTTTTTTTTTTTTTTTTTTTTTTTTTTAAGATTAACTACTATTTCTGGAAAATCACAGATCTCCTTTTAAACGTTCACAAAAGAATCGTATAGTTAAAATACTTTTACACAAGTATTTTATTTGTAGTTGTGTCTTGCATTGGCCTAATCACTGAAATTCGTTCTCGTAAGAACACGAAAAGTGAAAATGAACCGGCTGGGCAAGTGCTCGGGAGGGTAAATTCCTCTCTCGGCTGGAAGGCTGTGGGGATGTGTACGCTAATAGGAGTTGGTTCACGTAAAATGTGTCCCTGGCTCTGATGTTCTCCATGTTCAAACGATACCACTGGGGGAGCCAATTTCAGGTGCAAGTCTCTTATCTGAAATCGGTTCAAAATTAGGAAATTCCGAGCTAAGTCGGTCTTCCTCTCACTGGGGCTCAGTAATATAGAAACCGCTCCCTTTCACCAATTGCCTTTCTATATGGAGGATTTGGCACCACTCCGCGGCTGCCAGAGTGCATCTAAAACAACAAAAGCATTTTTGACTTTTATTTGGTTATATTTTCCCTAGCGTTTTGTAATCTGAAATAATATATCTAAATAAAATTACCCTTTTACTTGATTATTTGAGATAATTAAATTGAGATCCAGGAATATTTTAAATTGATTTTTTTTTTGCATAATTTGCCTTCTAATGCGTTAGTTAAAGGAAGATTAGTCATTTAAATGAAAAAAAAAATGCATACAAGTTTCACTGCTTTCACAATTGGAGGCATGGTTCGTTTCCGACTGTACTTTTACAGTGATTTCAAAAGAGCTAATGGGTAGTTTAAAATGTTAATGAAATATTAAGAATCAACAAAAAATTTACTTTTAAATTCAAGTAATGATATGAATCAAGTTTGAAGAGATGTGTATGAAGATATCTCTGTAAAAATTTATGAAAATGACTAATTTACGGATTTTTTGTCCAGTTTCCAAATAGTGATAGGAATGAAACATCTATTTCAAAAAATCAAGTCCTCTTTTAACTTCATTTGCGAATTTTTTAAGTCAATATTGATAAAAATTTCATTTTAAATAAATTTAAAATTTGGATGTCCCCAATTGGGAACTTGTGCTTGTAAAGAGATAAAAAGTTATTGAGAATGAACTTTAAGATATGCTAGAAAAGAGCTGTTTTATGTGAAATAAGATTTTTAATTTTAAAAAGATATACATGAATTCTTACATGTCACATGCATTTTGAAAAAAAAGTGATAAGTAAAGTGCCGGCTTCGAAAGATATTCGATTTATTTATAAAGGCGAAAATAGTTCCCAAGAGAAGCTTCAAAACTAATTCCCAAATAATACCCTCCAAGAAGCCCGAATCATCTTAAACTCCTGAAAAACCTTAAATGGTTTTAAATCTTCCATCTTCGTTGCATAATCCTGGTTCCATCCAAGATATTTGAGAGACTGGAATTCAAACTACCTGCGACGCTAAGAGATGAGTCGAGTTGTTTACTCTTTAATGAGGAGAGATTTTGTAGTGTGCATTTTGCAGACAAACGCGATAAATACCGAATAGATGAACAGAAGGCGCACAAATTCTGAAGTCATTTTCAGCCTGACTGGCTACCGAGTTTTAATCACAGATGTAAACACAGCAACTCCTGTGCAGCAGTTGTGAACTAGAATTTGTTTTTAATGAAATTTCCAAGAATTCGTGAATTGAAAAAGTTTTGAGTTTTGTGCTGCGAGCGAAATGAATTATGGCATTTCTATTAAAACTGACAGGAAACCTGAGACTGTAATTATAAAAAGTAAATGTATGTTAAAAAGAAAATTATGAAACCTTCAATATATGTTTGAGGAATAAAATAAACTTTTAGAAATAATAATGACTTAAAAAAGAAAATGAAAGGTGTTTTTCTCTAACAAATGACGTTTTATTTTACCTGGATTTAACTAAAATGAGTTAACTAGGAACAAATAGATTTTACTGTCGATTTGTATGCATAGTCACATCCACCATGTATTGTTTAATAAAATAATTTTGAGTAATATATTTCGAGGGCAAAGATATATGTGTGAAATAATAATTTAAAGCTACGAAAAATAGCCTATTCTGTCATGGTTATGGTTAAACATTTCATTCATGCAAATTCAAACATTAAAATTAATCAAGTAAGTCCTAAAGTGTGTAATTTAATATTTTGATATAAATGACTTGTAAATGATCTGAATATCAATGTGTTGTTTATACTTTTAAATAAAACTGTAACATTAATTTGAAATTTAAAAGTAAATGAAGAACAATGTGTAAAAAATTTTTAATACAATTTTGATTAGATATTTTTAAATCATACATTAGTCTGGAAGTTTAGACAACATTTCGGAAGACACTTACATTGAATTCAGTGAGTATTTTACGAGGTCAAATGGTTTTAATTTGAAATTTAGGAAGAGATCAAGAAAAGATATTTCTATTTAAATATTTTTATTAATGTTATACTGTTTAATAGTATGATATTAAAAGGAAACCGTTAACAACATTATTCAAAATTAAATTGTAAATAATTTTTTTCCGATACAATCAAGAAAGTAAGGATCAAGTGACTGTCTAAAATGCAGATTCTTTATGGACTGAAAAATTAAAATTCTAAACAAGCCCTACTGGAAGTATTTATGTCTGTTTAATTTAAATGTTTTATAAGCTTAAGATGAATTGATCTAATGCTGACAGTACAAAACTTAAGTTGTTGTTTATATATATATATATTGTTTTATTATTCACCTCTAATTTTGAAATCCTAAGGCTAACTTATGACGGGACAGAAAATACATAGGTACCAAGAAATGATAGTGATAAAATATAAAATAGATTTATAAAGTATTATCTTTGGACATAAAGTTTGAACAAAAACCGAACAATTATTTTGAAAAATATGAATATCGATAGATAATGTTGGCGAGTTATACTTTGATTCCAAATATCATAACTTCATTTTTATAGCTTTAAAAATTGAGTAATAAACATAATACACAGAAATAATTTGTGTATAATTTATATATTTTGTTATTATATTGTAATTTATATATTTTGTTATTATTTTAAAACTTTAAATTGTGTGTATTAATCCATACTTAAATTTTTTAATGGTATTTAAATACTAGATATTAAAGTTAACGTATTTAATTAAACTTGTTGTTATCAGGATGAAAGATGTTTTCCTGCCAGTAGTCACTGAACGCAAACAAAGTAGATAAATTTGAAAAGCCGGTATATTTATTATTATTATTATTATTTGGGAATATACTTATATGCTACATATCTAAAAATGTGTTTAGTTACAATTAAAAAAAGTAAAATGTTCTAATACGAATAAACTGATTTCCAGAAGTTAAGCAACAAATTGAGTCTGCAAAAGTAATGTGAAAGAACGGGTTTTGAAAATTTTAAAGAATTTCCGGAAAATAAAAGACATTCAGAAATGTTTTTAATTAAAGGAGGAAGATCTCCAAAAATGTCGATAATCCAGAAATATATTTTTTTTCCTTCCCAGTACGGTAAAATGTCACTAAACTTAGTAAAAATACTCCTGAATCAGTAACAGTGGTTGACATACTGCATTATTTCACAGATAGTAAGGTAATAAAAAATCATGACCAATGAACAGTTTATTTATTATGGTATGTCGAAATCTTTAATATCATCTTTAGTGTTCAAAATTATTTTTGCCCATAATATTTTTAACATTTTGAAACATTTTGCATATTTTCTAGATTAATAAATAAAAGTTAATAAAATAACTGATGTTGCTATTATATTATTAAAATACAAGTATCAACATAATCTACAACTATAAATTTACACTTGAAGCCTTTATATATTAAATTAATTATAAATAATTTCAGTTAGTCATGCATTATAATATAATTTTAAGTGTTTTTTATAGTTTGAAAAAAATATTTGAAATAAAATAAATAATTAATTTTCATCTTATATTTAAAGATGATAATATTATTTCATTTATTGCTAATTCAATAAAGATAAATTTACCTAAAATATATTTTAATGTATAACGAATACCCTATAAATCTATTACTTACAATATTTGACACTATATTCTATACCCACCTTTTAACCAGCGTTTTATCTGTGTCTCTTCAGGTATGCTTTATATTTCCTGAGTTTGCAATCTTCTCTTCGCTCCATTCCGGGGCCATATTTTCTTGCCGCATATTGGAAACCAAACTGATAGCTGGAAGACGGCTGGAAATCCCACATATCATTCATGCAAATTCTCTTTAGAACAGCAGTCACGTTCCGCTTCGTTCCGGGCAAAACCACCCCAGGTGCATGTTTGGCATGTGACAACAGTCTTCTTTAGCGAAGGAATAAAGACTCTCTGGCAAGTCTTGGCAGAGGGGCTTTGATGGAGTAGACCTCTCAAGAATGGCATCCAAGTAATGCGTTATGCCACCACGACACTTCCTAGTGGCATCTTAGCAATTTCCACAAATAGTTATCATTGCCAGAGTTGCCACTAGCGAAAGTCATGGCGGCTCTCGCTGGCCCGAGTTGATTTATGCAGGAGCTGCAAACGTCAGGAGGGAGTAGGGAACTTTTAGCTTCTTGTGGCGTTCTTCTTTTTCGGTCCCGAAGTGTAATGGATTGAAATCTTCAAAAATGGTGTGGAAATATTTTCTTTTTTTTATTCCTTCCTTTAGATGTATTTCTTGTGTAAGAAAATTCTATAATACGTTCTACTTCTATTGCTTTTAAAAAATACTTTAACATATCCAAGTTTGTACTTAAACAAACTAGAATTTGTTTTTTAAAAATAAAAAGCTTAAATATCAAGATATTTTGTACTATTTCAAAATTAACTATGCAAGTAAACATAATTAATTAAACTTAATATTTTTGATACACCTGAGATTTACCGCTTAAATAATTTCAAATACTATACAATAATTAAAAAAAATTATACATTACATTGCAAATACTAAAATAAGCTACACTAAATATGCTCTGATTAAACACTTCAATCTGAAATATTTTATCCGGAATTTAATACTATCCGGAATGTGAAACTATTGTAATCAGCAATATATTCTGCCTCAACATTTGACTAACGAGAAGATGTTTAAAATAAACTGATTATATTATGTAAACAAATTATTCAATGGTTTTCTTTATAAAATAATAAAAAAGAAAGAAAGAAATAATATTAAATGTCAAGAAAATTTGCATAATGTTTTAGATATTTTTTTTTTGATAAAATCTTTTATTTATTTATTTATATGTAGTACCTAAATCGTATTATATATTTAAAAAGCACTGTACGCATAAAAATTACAGTACATTTAAAGAAAAGAGTTTCAAACCTCACAAAAATGTTCCTATAGGCACAATATAGTTCAGGCTAAAGAATTCAATGGGAAAAATTCTCATAATTTTTATGCAAACTCATTAAAATCTATGGTTACCTAAAATTTCCATGCCTTAGATCTGAGTGAAAGACCAAGTAAACATAAAAAATGAAGTACAATATAGTTATAATTGTTTAATAGGTTTGTGAAAAAAAAAAAAAAAACAAAGAGAATCCCCTATGTAATTTAAGGTTTATTTCCGTCTGTGTAGTTTATATTTGTAGTTAACGGCTTTCTTGCATTACAGATATGCAGTAAATTATAGGAAAATAAATTTATTGTTCTTTTTTACGATTTGACAAAAAATTATATATATTTTTCTCATTGTGCACGAAGTCATAAATTTTTCACATATTTCGGATTATCACGGCATCGTATAATATTTATTTATTGATATTTAAAAAATATATATATGCATTATCATAGTAAAAGGTCAAAAGTTTTATTCATTAAAGAAAAATCAGAAATTTCACAAAACAATTTTTTTAGTCAATGGTACAAAAAGTATTGTAAAAATTTTAGGCTTTGAAATGAAATCATATCCAAATATTTTTATAAGCAGCCTTATATTTAGCGTTTTTTTTTTTTTTTTTTTTCTCAAAAATGCACAGCAGTCGATCACTCATAAGTCCGAAATGCTTGGAATCATTTAAAGTATCTAACACTCGTATAAATAAAAATTACCGAAAATACTTTTTAAAGTAAATAAATCTGTTTATTGATATGTAATACTACTACAAAGAAATAATTATTATGTAGTATAGTACAGTATTAATTTTGTTAATCTCATTAATCATACGCTAGAACGAACGAAAACTATCCACAGGATCAATAATTCGTAATAATTGGTGAAATTCACTAACGCATGCTCAGATACACGTAAAATCGTCACGCATTTAAAAACAATATTACAAAGAGGAAAAGCATGTGAAACATTAAACATTATCTGTAAAATAAATAACACATGAGATCAGCTATTTCTTGCTAAAAGTCTTTAACGAAAAAGTCTTCACTTCCTAAATTATCGAAACTCTTCGATATTTTTAAAACGTTGTAAGCCAATTGCACTTCAAAAATCTTTCTCATCTCGCAATGTTAAATATTTTTTTTTAATCTTGAATTCCCTAATTACATAATTAACAAGGCTGCGCCACATGTTTCAAGCCCTCTGTCGCAAACTGAAGTGACCGTTTCAACTTCAGCTACTGAAATTAATTTATTCCCTCAGTACGTATTCTAGACAAAATGAGGGACAACGGAAATCAATTCAGCAGTTCTCTAGTTGAGTGATTAAATTAAATATTCAAGAAGAGGCGAATTAAATTCGTTCACGTCTAAATGCTGGGCTGAATATGAACTCTTTGAGTTATAAATTATGAAGGAATACAATTAATCTATGCAGTAAAAAGTAATGTATTTAGTGTCTGAAGAGTGTTTTTAATAAAAATATATTAAAGTTTTGTTTAAAAAACTCAAAATCTTTGTAATTTTTAATTTTTCAATAAGGATTTGAAATCCAGGTTATAGAAATATGATTAGTTCCATGTTTAATCTAATGAAACTTTTAAAACATCCTCTCAATATATGTAATTGCGTCGCTTATTTTCAAAACCGGCCAACTCCTCAAATTTTAAAAATGCGTTTTTTCAGTTTTTTAAGTTCTAAGTAAACCTTTTCACTAATTGGAAACGAGAAACCATGGCTAATCCGGTCTAAATAGCATTTTATATGCTTTAGAAAATCACGGTGTGCTGCAGAACCGGCCAGTTTCTTCAACCGGAGAGTTTCAAAACCGGCCATCTCCTCCAGATGCAGTGTTCTTCCAACTATGATATCGACTTTCACGGTGGCTGCTTAGTCGTACTTATTGATATATATATTATATGTATATACATATAGATATTTTTTTTTTACTATGGGGAAGCTTGGAGAAGAAGTGCCTCCTAGTCAAACAAGAAAAAGGAAAAGTGATCCTACGTTATAGAATAGGAACAGAGCAAAATTTTTCAGGTGAGTACGTTCTAGTTCGTTTACGTACCATGCTCTCTTTTGGTTTAGCCTCGTTTTTTGAGCATGACTTGAAAACGAACATTTTGATTAATGTGAAATATCAACACTTTTGTAGATGTGAAGAGAAAGAAAATTGAGACTCTCGTTCAGCCTGTATAGAATTCTATCCGAAAGTGGAACACTTTTCAAGACGGGAAAAGATTACACCGACTTTGTTAAGAAGAAGATCAGCAATGCCTTCTTAAAACCACCTGCACAGTGGCATTTTAAATTTGCTCTGATTGAAAGATATTTCATTAAAGATAAGAATAGGTGCTGGTGCAAGGGGAAATTTTCTATAGATCTGAGTCAGAAATCTGTTGTGAAGAGCAACAGAAATATTATGGGCAGCAAACTTGATCACAGTGGTTCCTGGTACTGTGACCACGGTAGTGGTTCCTGGTACTGTGGTGAAATCTCTAAAACTTCGAGATGTCGGAAACTTGCTAACAAAACATTTCGGACCGAAATTGAATACTGACGAACGGTTATTTTTTTATAAAAATATCTTGTCATCAGCTGTTCCAGTAGAAAGCAAAGATGATGGAAAAGACGTCTTCGGAAGAAGAAATCGCCGATAGAATTTCGCATATATAGTTTTTTAAATCTTTCTGTAATTGTATAATTTATAATTCACATCGCTCAATAAAGTCATTTTTCATTGTTCCTGGAGTCCTAGCTTATAAATAATAAGGTAATTTAAAACGTAGTTATCTTAAATTCCGATTTTAATTTCTGTTAAATAAAATTTAGTTGAATTAAACATTTTTGTCTATTTTCGAAATTTTAAGTTTTGGTTTGTAGCAAAGCCAACCAAAGAAAGTTACAAAACCGTCTAAATCCAAAAAAGAAACTTGAATAACTCCCTCCATCCACGTGCCCCTATCACCTTATATTGCGCTTTAAAAGACATTGCCCTAATGCCTCTAAAACCGAAGAGTTTTGGTTCCTATCTCAATTTGGGGGAAGTGTGGCAGAAAATCAGCTCTCGCGGAAAATTTTGTTTTTTGGAGATGGTCGGTTCTGCAACTAGGCGACACAATTAAAGATTGGATTGATACCAAATACTTTTTTTTAATATTTCTATAAATTTATTTGTTTGAGCTTTATAAAAATCTCCCCACTCCTGGAAAATATTTCATATAAATGCAATTAATTAGATAAATTGAATGAATAGTTTAAAAGTTTAAGTAAATTTATTTCCTTTAGCTTTCTTTTAGTTCCTTGTTCCTCGCACTATCAATTAACTGTATATCTGGCAGGTATTGGGAAGCCAGGGAACTAATGAAGACAGATAAAATAAATAAAATCTTTGTGAAAAAACACTCTTAAAATGATATTTATAACAAGATACGATCGTCGATACAACAAGATACGATACCGACTGAAAATTTATTAAGTCTTCATCGGTCTTTGTTTCACAAAACAGTGGGAACTCCCACTAGAGTTCCCACTGTTTTGTGAGTGACCAAAGTTTTTCTTTATTTTAACGCTTAACACCAGTATTTTGAGTGTATTTTTTTCCGTAATGAGGACAGTATAATAAATTTTGTTTTATCCAATGTTTCTATATGTCATTCTTCTTTTGTTTATTGTTCTGTTTATTATTCAGTTGCTTCGGTGGCATATAATAGTGTATAGATATTTGTATAAGAGCTATTGCTTTAATGAGAAAGTTATTTCTCATTTTAAAGAGGATTTTACTTTTTAATATGAATAATTTCTTGTTCACCACGAAGTACGACCGGATGTCACTCGATATATTCTTCCGTAGATAGTTGAAAATCCATAAATTACTTATAAATTACCATATTATTACGTCACAGAACATTATTTGTTAATTTAGAATGATTAGCTTCGTTAATGTGGGATAATTTCAAATAAGTATATTGATTATGATTCAATGAAGACATTCATTGATGAATTAACTCTTTGGAAAATAAGAAATGTTTTTTTAGCTGATATCCAGGTAGAAACTGCCATTCAAAATGATGACTTAGACAGTTATAGAGAAAATGTTCAGAGAATACATTGTTTTTCAAAACTTCCTTTCTGTAAGGTATTTTCATATTTTTTATACCGGAAGAGAACAGCTTACAAGGCAAAATACATTTACATATATTTATTTTCTTCAGGAACGTCTTTCAAAGATAAGCTGAAAACACACACGAGGGGTATCTGACTAGGAGCGGTGCCTTGGACGAAGGACGTTTTAATGGGTTGTAATTCTTATTCACGTTACATCTGCAGAAAACCGTCCCAAAAATTTCAGACGGTTTGATCTAGAGCCACGCAGTAGGCCAGACCCCTGGACGTCCTTACTTCGGCCATCTACCATGTTGAGTGTTTTGTGAACTAGTCCATGGTGGGGAGAAGAGACCACATGTAATACCATCTACCCACGTTGTACTCTAAATCTTTCTTTATAGCATTACACACTGAGACTTGATCATACCATACTAGCTGCTAGTAGTATTTGTATTAGCAGTCAGCATAGTATGGTCAAGCATTTTAAAAATTTATGCATTGAATCTTTGAGTATTTACATTTTAAAAATACGTAATTAAATAAGCATAGCAATAGTTCAATTATTCTATCAATCTTCGTCGTCTAATTGCTGAAATTTTGTCATATTGGCGATCATTTATAGCAACCTTGCATACTGTATATTTTATAGGAACAATTTTTGTCGATTAATTTTTAATCCTCTAAATATAACTGCATTATTATTTAATTTCACATGAATTATTTCTGTCAGAACTTTACGAAAATACATTATCTTACGCTTTCAAAACATCTTTTCGCTACATTTTTTTCCATGCAAACAAAACAGAAAAAATTCCAGCTTAACAAATAAGGCAGCCTTGGCCAACATCATAAACAGCCTGCGTGACTAAAGCTTCAGAAATTAATTTATTCGTCAGAACTCTGTTCTAGTCGAAACGCACTGCGACGGAAATCAATTCAGCATTTCACTAGTTGAGTGATTAAATTAAATATTGAGGCGGAGGTGAATTAAATTCGTTGTCGTCTAAAAGGGATGTTCTACTGTAAGCATCAACGTGACTCTTCATGAATTTTAAAGCATTTTAGCAGTGCATCTGCAGATTATCAAACACTATTTCATAGAAAGAGTATTTAATTTTTACTTTTGTGCATCTTATATGGACTTGATTGTGTATTGAAATTTAATGAATTAAATAATTCTTTGAAGACATTAAAATTCTAAGGTATACCTATATTTGCTTGTAATGTGATGGTTAATTTTATTAAACAAAGTTAATACTGACTAAAAAAAAATTGTTTTTATTTCATTTATTCGAATTATTTTTCATGAATGAATATGTTTTATATAAATATTTACATTTTTTAAAATCGAAACAGGTTTTTTTTGGTAACAGTAGAAATAAATGTTGGTAAATCTATACTAAAAAGGAAAAAGAAATTGTTCTGCAATTATTTCTCATAAATAAAATCTTTAAATTTGAATTTGAATTTATGATTTAAAAATGTAATTCACAGAAAATTATATGAATTCTGATTTTTAATAATATTACTTTTCATACAAATTTTTGTAGAATGAATAATAATTTTCTATTTTAGGAAATATCGGTTGTAAGCATCTTCGTGTGGTTCTAAGCAAGTCAACCAAACTTGCTACTTTTGCCAAACTTGTCTAACTAGTTTATATTACATTTGTGAAAAAAAAGAAGGGGAAAAAAGGTTTACTACAGTATACGCGCTTCAATACACGGAAATATGCTTGATAGAAGAATTTAACCTTCTTTTAGTTTTTTATACGTTTTAATGAAAATTATTTAAGAACTTGGTCCATACTTTGAAATTTAAAATTATTTAAAATTCAGGCGCATTATTTTTGAATTAATTACTTAACACTTCAAAATAAACCTGTTTTCTTAATGAACGGCTGAAATAATAGTGTTTCGACTTTAACAAATTAAGTGAACGTAAGGTGTTGCTTTGTTTTTGTATTTTATAGCTAAGGTTATTTTAAAAGTTACTAATTTTGCAAACATATTAAAATATGAGAAACAATGTAACGGTACCTTTCAAATTCTTCAAATTATCAAATTCTTCTTGTATTTCGCAATACAAGAAGAATTAATTTGAAACAAGAACATGTGACTAATTTTTATCCATTTATAAAATTCACTTATATCTATTTTCTATTTACACAGGAATCAGATATAAATAAAATCATTGTTCTGCAATTTAGAAACTTGTATTTTCATTTCACCCTATTGTTAACACACTGTTAAGTACACACTAAACTATTCGACGCATCATTACAGACATATTAACGTAAACATGTTACGACATTTTAATGTAAAGAGTTTGTATTGATAACTAGTTCTTAAAAGTGTAAGTGAAAGATAAACTATACCTCGACTACATGCTGAGTCTGTGAGCAATAAATTCACATTGCTAAGCAAACTTGCTTTGTTATCCCTTTTTTTATTTTTGTGAATTTACTTTCCAATTATTGTAAAGTAACGCAACTTATTTACAAAAGTAAACCTGTTACACAGCACACAAGCATTTTAACTTATTACTGAACATATGATGGATGAAAAGGCTGTTTGAAAATATTTATTTAAAATATATTGGGCTATTTAAACGGCATTTTTTTATATAGAGGATAGTTTTTCTAGCTTTAAGACTATCTAGATTGAGGCATGTTTCATGCAGGAAATATTTTTATCTCCTGAATGAAATCATTATCTTTTATGATTTTGTGCCACAATAATGCAAAGAATAGCATTCTTTTGATTATGAATATTGATTTAGTTTCAAACCAGACAGCATTAAAGGAAGAATATTTTCAAAATTATTTTCGCAATACAACTTATAAATACTTTCTCTGCAATTCTGAACATCGCTTTAAAATTTAAGAAATTCTACATACATATTCATCAATCAATTTATTTTTTATGCATTTTAAAAGACCTTAAATCCCTCTGAAATCAAAGCGAAGTGCTATAGCAATCAATTTATTAGAAGGGAGAGTAAATAAAAACATAAAAATTCAGTGATAGATTAAATTACCTGTTGACTGAATGTCTATGCACGAGAAAAGTTGAACGTGACAAACCATCCACGTTATGACTTAAATATAATGTAATTTAATTAAGTATTTGAAAAGGGGAACATATTTTTAAAGTTCAGGATAAGATTAAAATAAATTTTTATACCTCGCGCTTGGGAGGAATATTTTTGCTCTGAAAGTTTGCAGTTAATTTACTAGTCTCGTGTTTCCCTCAACTAAAATATTTTTAGAAAAAGTATTAAACAAATATATTTGTATATGGATCTGCACTAATTATATCAGCATATATCATCAACGTTCTCACTGCTCATGACAGTTTTTGAACGTAAGGAATTTATCATTGAATTTACATAATAAAATATAATATCTGTAGCTTACAAATAGAACTTTGAGACTTTCAAGTTTTTTTTAATCTGTTTACGTTAATTAAAAAAACAGTTACCATACCGAAAAATATGTTAATTTTAAATTAAAAAATCAAAAGAGCATAAGAAGTGCACAAATATTTCGGATAATATTATGGAATAGAACAAAATGTTTTTGCGTGAGTGCATCCGTCAATACTTCTAACCAGCTTCTCAGCAAATAGTTGTTACATGGAAATCACTGTGTTTTTAAAGCTGTGTCAATAAATGCATTAATCAAATGTAGAATTTTCTAAACATCAGCCCAAATTTCATTAGCAAAAAACAGAACATTCGCGCTGATTATCAAACATCAAAGTATTAATTTAATATTAAAATAAATATTCGCTTTTGTTTAGTGTGCATTACTTTAATTAAAAGGTGTGTTCTGAAATCTTGTGTGATTTCATAGCAGTTTATTAATAAATGGTAACAGGAAAGTAATTACTTGAAAATATATGTTTTTTAATAATAATTTCAGTAACAAGCTGAAACAGACATAAGCAGTATAGCCAAAATCATAGCAGTATTTGATAATGAATGAATGGTGTATTTTTTTAACAATACTGTCTAACGAGAATATCTTTTCTGGTGAATAATATTTTTTATAATGCATCCATTGCAATTTTGCTTCTTATCATCGCTAAGTAAACAAGAATTTATTAGTCTGTGAAGCAAAAACAAAGCCCAAGTTACACACTTTCTGTAAATATTAAAAACGTGTTTCCAACCGTTAAACATGCATTTTTAGATAAGAATTCCTAATTAATGTTTACAAGTTACTTTTACTTAACATGGAAAGGTTGTGAGAAGGGCTGTTTATTTAACAATTCATAATAAGAAACTGCTCATGTTATGCTCGCTTGCGCTATTTAATGAGTGTAGAAAAATTTTCCTTACTGTAATGGACAAAGGATTTTCAGATATTAAACTAGTTATATGTTTTTTTGAGGGAAATCTTCAAGCGCAAAACCATTAACATTTTTCTTGATAATGAAGAGATTTTAAAATGCAAGCCCCAAGAATATTTTGACCGTCCATTATTTTCCGTGTAATTACTGTTAAAATAATGGTGTTTTTGCAGTGACTCTTGCAGTCTTCTTTAAGATTAATGTAACATTTCTGAACATTAATCAAAACGTGCATTTAAAAGAAATGTACCTTTAAAAAAGTATAGTTTGCCAGAACACACTCATTCAAATACCAAAAACAGAAAAGATCGCAGAAAGACATGACAGTAAATGAATTAAATAAATAAAATATATATATACCTTTTTTTTACAAAATAAACGTTCAAACTAACATGCAGGCATCAGAAAATGAAAGATTTCACATTGGACAATTATTTCAATGTTAAAAATTTAATTAGTAAGCGCAGTTTTAGTTCGAATATAGACCTTGTCCGTTTCTTGTAAATGCGCTGCCTTGGAATTAAGACAAATACAAAGGGTGTCTCATATACACTAACCTTGGATTTTATTCCTTAAATATTGATCATAAACGTTTACTATAAATGACAAATTTTGTTATATTTTGTACAGAAATTTATGATATCGATTAAAATTTTCAGGAGATTAAATGCATAAAAAATTAAAGTTTTTTATTGTTCCGTACAAAAAAATCCCAATTAGTAAAATTTCATTAAAAAGTGATGCACATTTCAGAAAAAAATCTTTAAAAAATTTGGATGTATGAAAATAAATATATATTGTCTTAAACCATTTAATAATGTCTCTCGAAGGAAAAAAAGTTAAATCGATTGATTGAGTATCAGAGGTCGTTCAAAAATTACTAATTAAATCAATAATTGAATCAATACATAATGCTTATGCTATTATTGATATTGTATAGCCTCACACCAGTTGTGTTTAAACACATCTCTAAGCGTTTTTATGAAGAAAAGCTCTGTATATCACCAATTAATGCATGAGGCGTATCTTGATAATTGGCTTTCTTTCTACAATGGCCGTATAAAAATTTAAATCTTGTGTTTATTTAGATTTCATGATTACTTATGATATACTATGAATAACTTCATTCAAGTAATATACTTGGGGAAATAAATAAATAGTCAATATTTTTTTAGCCTGTGTGAAGGAAAATATTGGACTGACGACCAATAATTTTAGCAAACGTGAACTTTACGTGAACTTTAAAATATATTTCCAATCTTCTAATATTATTAAAATTTTATTTTTAAATGAATCTCTTTTAATGGGAAATTTCCTTTCTCTTTCAATGATATAGTGAAATGATAAATGAGGCATGTAAATCTGAAACATTAAAAAATCGAATACAACAACATAAAGTTAATATATATTATATTATTTCTCATTCAGAGTGCAAATACCTAAGTAGAGTCAACACAATTTCCTTGGAAATTTCAATAAATATGTTTTATAAATTGTTTATAAAATTTGCATATAATGATAATAAGCATTTTTGTTAAACAAATATAATGTACTGTTTAATTGAAAATGCTAATTTTTTTTTACTCATATTAATATACCCATTATATTTTACTTTTTGTATGAACAATTCATTTAAGAATATTAATTTTTTAATTTATAATACAGTTAAATATTTACAATCTAATAAGCAATTTGAAGTTACTTATAAATACACATTTTCTGTAAGATCATACATATGAACATGAAACAGTCAAATATTTGTTCATGTTCTTTTAGAAATATAATAAGTTACATTTATTCAGTCTGAGACATAGAATTACATTTACTTAGTATTTATTTTTTAAACTACTGCCATAAAGCATTACATTTTTATTCTAAAGCAAATATTTCTTTTGAAAAATGCAAAAAGTAACAAAAAAGCACTGACGCTGAATCCTTATATAAAAGCAATTTATTATTTTATTTCGATTTTAAAAATGCGATACTAGTTTTCGAATCGTTTACTGATTCTGTGTTGAGCAACACAATGTGTAGCTAAATCCAGATTTGATTTGTCTTTATCAATTTATTTTAAACTTTTAACTAGTCAATTAACATTATGTAGGTAAACAATTTGTTACTTAAAAATTTGTTTTTCTACTTACCACGTCAATAATTTGTTGTAATGTTAGGCCAAAACTGAGCAGGAGGGGTTCAGATTCGTTTGCGACGGGTCTTTCAAGGACGTTGTAATCGTTTAGAAGTTTATTAAGGAGTCTTTTCTCGTGCGGGCCTTGCTCCGATTCTGAAAAAGAAAAATTACATTAATTTCAGAATGAAACTAACACCAAATTTATTTTCTGATTCACTTCAGTTTCTCAAGTGCGCAGCATCTGAAATTCTCCTTTTTCGACCTTCTTGGGTCTTTCACGTACATTTGTGAGTGCCTCCGGCATTACAAATTGCTCTAGTCGTACTCAGGAGTGTAATAAAATGATATTTCCTGGATTTAATCCAGATTATTGAAGGAGATTCTCTTCCGCTGCATCTTTGCGAAGACACAATGACGTCAAACACTGTAATAGCACGTAATTTCCCGTTGATGCCAGTGCGATGTCTATACGTCACACATGATCATAGTCACCTTTTGATCAACTAGATGAAAATGTGAAATCAACTAGAAGTAAATATGTGATTTTTTTTTTTTTTTTGCGAATGCTTGTTTTACGCTTCTTTGTGACATCAGCGCGATATGCATGGTCTATGACTTCGCACTCTCAGTGTCACCAGAGTCACTACTTTGGTATTAATTATTAGTATTGTTATTTCAGAACGATGCCGCGTTGTGACATTTCTAAGGAATGGCATTCGATCCGTTAAGGTAACTTCATTTTTGACTTGACTTACTCAATATATTATTAAGGAAAATTATCATTTTACTTATCTGGCAGGTTTTCACTGAAGTTGTAAAGTGATTACTTGCATCACTGAGATTATAAAAAAAATTTATAGCCTTGTTGCAAGCTTCACTGGACAAAGAATGTGCCAATATGTGCTTGCGGCATTGAAAAACATACCGAAAATAGAAACAAGTTACTAAAATATATATTTGAGTGTAAGGTGATGTTTCAATGGAATGTGAAGTGTTTTTAGAGTAATTTGCAACATAGGTATTTATACTATTTGTGCTGACATTTGAGCACAAAGAACTGAATCGTGTTTTCGTTATTTGAAACAGTTGAGGACGTAAACGGATGTCCAAAACTGAGGTTACAAGAACGTTTTTCGCAATAATTCAACAATGCCTCCAGTAAAATTGACAAAACATGTATTTTGTATATTGCGAGTAACGGAATTCAAAGTGATATCCTCAAATTCGGGATAAATGGATAAAGTAAAATTAAGCTTTAGTTTTGTAGCACAGCGTAGATTATGCCTGGTATTTTTTCTTACATTGTTGTGAATATTTCGTTGAAGCCTACATGCGTAGCTTATTGTAGTGAGAATGAGTTGTCACAATCGTTAACACGATTTAGCGAGATCGACAGCCGCTCACAGACTTGAAGTTGCGCAGTCACATGGTTGTGTGGTATTATGTTTACCAGTATCCACGAAAGTGGTATCAAAGTTGTGGAATCAATTTGAAAAAAGTGATACTATCACCAGTAAATTAGCCAAAGGCACCCAAGAGCAATGACAACGACAAATTGCCACTATGTGCACAGCTACTTAAGTAGACAACGACAGTATAACATTTTAGAACCCTAGCTGCTGCGTTTAAAGAAAGAACTTTCAGAGAAAGAGTATACAAACGTCTTGCAGATACGAACCTTTAGGATCAGAGGATAGTGGCTTCTGTCCCTTTGAGCTCAAGGCCCAAGATCATGAAGCTGAACACGTCATTATCGTACACACCAAGAATGGTGACTTGCTTGTTTTATGGTACACCAATATTAAGAACAAAGAATTATTTTTGTCGAGTCTTCTTATACAAAGAACAAGGAGCACTGTATCAGTCCTCCAAAGCAACGAAAATATCCTAATTTGGTTGCACAAGATTCCTTGTATAGAGTTGCATCCATCGGGGAGTTTTATACCATTGCAAGACTTTCATTCGGATTGTGTCACCGCACAGCATTGCGGGAATGATGTCTTTGAAGACTATGTGAGGGTTGTTTTCGGTGGGCTTCAGGCATTGACTTCCTTTTTATGGAAGATAATATGAACACATACAGAGCTCATGATGTTTATGATTCTTTTCTAATCAGAAAATATTCGCTGCATGAGTGCAAAGTCTCCTGATATCAATCTAAAGGGCATGTTTGGTATGGGCTAGGAAAGCCAATGCTCAACATTCACGCCCCTTCCAGGAGCCTACATGTGTTCTGATCCTTGTTAAAAAAAAAGGTATTTATTGCCGTAAAGTTTTCTCGTTTCACTAATAAACATTGAGGCGGGTCGTTTCGAGGCTTGTGTAGCAGTCCACAGGCTCTGCAATTAATGTAAGATAGACCTTTCTCGAGATATGGTGGATCTTGATTTGACTATTTTTGAATTTGACTATTTTAGATTTCATTTATTCGAGTCTTACCTGTATGTTAACAAAGAATTCACCTCGTTTTGACATTGTTATGTTGCTTTCTTTTCTTTTATGGTAATATATCTCTGTGCCAAATTTTGTCGCATACCAAAAATTTCTTCGATTATCATAGCTTTTGCGTTTGTAACCTCAATTTCAGATATCTGTATATTATGTTTAATGAATTTTTAGCAGAGTATATGGTTCAAAACTAGTAAACTGAAGGTTAGTTATTTAAAAATACAATGCTACTCACAAATGTACGCATACAAATACCAATAAATCACGAATAGTTTATTGTCGTGCATACGCTATTCTAAAGGTTGGATTTTTATAATATTATAGAAAATACTGTATGTTTGCAAGCATATACTATATTTAATGGTTAATAATGGGCTATTATTGTGATAATAACGGTAATGATAATGTCACAAAATCTGAATTTATTCGGAAGAGTTTTGTATTATAGTTTTTCTGGTTGAAATATAAGCTTATTTTATACATAAATTTAATTCAAAAGCCCTTTTATTAGAAATGAAATATGCACTGTTGTTAAAAAAAATCATATTCTTTAACAAAAATATTATTTATACTCGATTTTTTCGTTTTTAAATTCAAGGAATTTTAGTATCTCATCATATTAAAGAATTACTTTCTTTTACAGTTTTATTTTAGTAAAATATGAGGAAAATGTCCTGTTTACTGTTTCTTAAAGAAACAAAATGAAATTTAATCCGCATACAATTAGTAAGGATTAAAGTTCCAGGTTTTTGTGATTGAAACATAGCCTGGAGCAACGAGCCATGTGATGCTATCTTATATGAAAATTGTTTGAAAAACTTTCATTTAGTAAATTAGTTTCTTTCCTGTTTTTCTACCCTCATTACTTGCAAAGAACCTCTGTATAATAAATAGATTACTTTAGAAGAAAAAAAACCAAGTTAGTGAGATTACTGTACAAAAAAAAAGCAGTTCCCATTTTAAAACTAAAATTGCACTCTTTACGAATATGTTATTTATATAAGAACAATCCATTAAAGATGTAAGTTTAGCAAACATCATTATAATAAAAGGTATGAAGTAATAGAAAAATTGCATTTTTTTTTTTTTACAAAAATACTGTTCCTAATGAAAAAGAAAAATAAACAAATGTGGGTTTCTAATGGAATTTGAAACAATGAATATTGCTTAGAAAAATTTACGAAAAATAAAGAAAGCAAAACTGTAAAAGCAAATATGTATTATAAAGTTTTATGTTTGTAATATTTTTAAAAATGTTGCATATATTAAGCAATAAAAATACTGACTTTTGCGAAGTGAACAATTATTTATACAAAAAAGTTACATTAATGATTTTTTAAAAAAAAACAATGCACATTTATTTGCTTGTGCTTGAGACTGCTGCAGTTTAAGACCATATTTTATATACTTTTGTGCCACCACGATAAGTCCTATCAGAAGAGCGACAAACCTCCTTTCCCGATGACTTTATCGTATATAAGATGCGATTTAGCTTGAGTGGTCGTCAAATTAAAGATGTGTAATTGTATGAGGGAGTTCGGAAAGTAATGACATCGTTTTAGATTAAATTCAATAAATAAATAACTTTTCAAGAAGCTTTTACTTCAAACAAGCTGTACCTAAGCCTCTACACTCCTAAGAGGACGATATTCAAAATGTATCTTTCTTTTTTTTTTTTGAGATCTCAGACCCCTTTCTCTAAGAGGTTACTAATTTTGGGTAATGCTGTCTAGCACCTGAGTTAAAAAACTCACACCCATGCCAAATTTCGTATTATTAGTTTCAGAAGTTGCTAATTTCAGTTTTCTCTAATATCTTGCGTATGTTGTTAAATGTATATTATAGTATTAATTAGCGCTGGTGTATTTTGTACACCACTAGAGCTTTAAAGTCCGCTGCTTAACTTTTGTCCTTAACCTTTCCCTCCTTAGCTGACTTATGGTGAGTATATTGCAAAACCATGTAATTTCTAAATTCACTATATGTTCCTTTTTTTAAGTAAATGATATCGGGGTTTCCCGCCTTGTTAAAGATAACCGAGCTTGATAAAGCCTACTTGCTAAAGCTCCTTGCTGAGGAGAGCTGAATAGTAGTCAGAGAATAATTGATGTCTCGCAATTTAGTCACTAACCCAAATCCAGTTGGTTCACCCTGAATCTGAATGTGACTTATGGTTCGTGAGCCATACATGAAAGTTTTGGTTTCCCTTCATTTGAATCTATGACCTTGTGCGAAGTATTTATATTTGAGTCGATTTGGTGAATGGAATGCATAGATGGAAATTAAAAAAAAAATGAGTTAAGATCTAGTCGTTGCTTTTCCTTCGGGCAGTACACATACTCTTAAGAAAAGAAAAATTCAGTGTGTACTGCCTGTCTAGTAACAGATCTCCCTCGCAGTTCTTTTACCTTGAAAATTGAGTTAGTACGTTTCTCAGAAGACTGACATGCTGAAATTGGTGTTTCATAGAGCACATTGGCAAAAGTGTCTTAAATAGATTCCAATATTTTTTATGAAAATTTCCCCGCCAGGGATAATGATCAGTAGAGATCAGCAAAGGTAATCGACCAGGATTGCATAGGAACAGTAAATTAGGGGAAACGATAGAGAGTTCGGTTTTATGTCTTTTCCGGTACGCAGGGTTGATATGTCAGAAGGTAAAATTTAAGGAGCTTTTTTCTAAATATGTACTAACTAATTTAGGTTGCAAATCCATCCATGGTCGCCATCAGCTGAGAAAAAAGAAAGTCGAAAGAGTTCTTTCAATAGACAGACAATGCATGAATTTTTTCTTCAGAACGGCCCGAACGATACGGCTGAAGTCGAAGATCTAATATGCATTTTACAATATTTATCACCGTATAAAATTATCATAACATTCCCTTTTAATTGCCTTTCATTTGTTGTGACCTGTGGTTATTGAATATGATACACATCTAATCTCATAAACCATTAACAGTTTTATCTAGAAATTCATAATTTTTTGGCATGCAAAATACAACGCGGAGTAAATTTTGCTGTGTGAGGCAGCGAAAGTAAATAAATTTTAAAACAGAGGAAGAATGTCACTAAAAAAAATATTTCTCGTTTTTATTCATTGTGTTATTTATAAGAGATTTTTATCAATATAATTTCTTTTGTTCTTTGGTAGTGAAACATTACATCGTCACATTTCATTTTAAATATCATTTATCGAAAACCGTCAGAGGTTCCTTACTGTCGGTTAGGAGTTTCATTTTATCATAGATGTGCTAAAATTTGTTTGAATTTTTACAAGTGCGAAATCTTTTTCTTCTATATACAAACATAAAAAGGATTAAAATGGATTATTCGTATAAATGTTTCACTGCATGGTAAGAAATAAGCTTACGAATGTAATTTTTCTTAGCATAGATCATTTGACTGGTGTTGACTACACAATCTAGCGCAGAATTATGAAAACAACTTAGTAACTAAAAGCAATTTCTCTAAAGTTTTCCTTTCTCAGCACTGCAAAACCATAATTTATTGCTGTGTATTCACGTATATTATGAACAACTTTTTAATGATTCTTTTTTTGTGTAATTTTATAAGAAACTTATCTGTTTAACTTTAAAAGAGCTTTCCCTGCGCTTTAAAAAAAAGTATGAATATTAAAGGCTAGAGGTACCAAGTAGGGTGTGTTAACTTCAAAGTTTAATTACTTTTCAGAAGAAATTTTTAATGGGTAGGTTTCTCAAAACATTCTTTGAAAGTGGCTGACTTTTAATTAAATTGGATCCTTTCTGTCTTCGCTTATAAGTAAATGTATTTATGTAAAAAAAAGTAGATTGTTACTTTAAGCTCGAGGATATTAAGCAACACTTTTTAAATATATTTCTCAATGCATGAGGAAATATCAGATATTTCTAATATTTAACATATTTTTTTAGTTTTGCAATTTTTAATTTAAAATGAAGAGATGCTAATATATTTTATAATACAAGTTTCAAGGCATTGATAGTTTTAGAAGATCAATGAATCGAATCTTTGATTGGAAAAATATGCGTACCTGTAAGCACATACCTTGTATAAAAATAAATGTAGTTTATATGCTTTTGCTAAATTCATTTCTAAAAAAAAAAAAAAAAAAAACGTAACTGTAAAAAAGAATGTTTCATTTAAAATAATCGAAAGTATTCTCCTAGTAATCTAATTTGGATCTGGGGTAGTATATTAAGATCAGTAAGAGGTGCCAAGTAAGGATGATAGGGAAGATTAATATATTTTTACATTTTTTCCTATTCAAAGATAATTTGCGTGTGATTTATTTCCTTATATTCGGAAGAAAACTTTTTTTCAGAGGTATGTAGACAAATTTTTTGGGTAGTATGAATTTGGCCTTGATTGGAACTAGTGAATCTCTTTACCTAGTCCTAATTAAAACTGATGTCTAAATTTCAGGAATGTGCTAATTTAAGTAACTAACGTTAATTACCGTAGGAATTTCAATTTGTCAGTTCCGCTTGTCTAAGTCATCTGGTTATATATATAACAAGAGATGATATATAACAAGATGACATATGTATATATATATTCATATTCATATCCGGAAAACTTTTTTTATTTTACATTTTATTAAGTGAAATGTGTGATAAATTAAATTATAGGAATTAGAAACTTTTCTAAAAGTCACTTACATTCTTTTTTGAATGAAAAGGATTTGACAGAAATAGTTTTATTCTTATTTTGATCTAGAGCTCATAATGTATAATAACTATAAAGTTGTGAATGTATGAATATAGATCAAAGTACAGGGTGGCCATAATTAAACTGCAAGCGTTCAAGGTGTACTGGAGAGAAAACTACAGAGAATATTCCAGTGAAATTTGCTATCTACACGTTTCAGAACATGCGCAAATCAAATATGCAAAAAAAAAGTAAAAAAAAAATAAAAAATCGTCATTTTCACCCGATAGATGGCGCTGTACCGTATCTCAAAGCTCACTGAGGCACATACAACTTCCAAAACCGATAGACAGAGCATCGTGACATTCTAAGAGGCATATAAACAATATAAAACATCATTTACAGTTTATAAAAATTCCTTACAATTCGCTTCAGTAATTAAACTTTTACAGTAACATGCAATCAAAAATTAACGTAAATTAAGATCACAAATTAAACAATTCCTAAAGACGCTTTGGAAAACAATTAAAACATGATTTATGATCACTGAAACTCATTGGACCTCTTCTTAATCGTTTCATATACCGGTATTCTTTCAGAGTAGCTGATAATCGCTACCATTCTGATAGAATATCTTCACTAACAAAGCACGTTCCTTCTTATTCAGAGTCATGATTGACCATTACTCAATGTGGTCTTGTTTTTACACTGTTCGATGGGCTTAAAATTTGCATATATGACGTCCATAAGCATTGAAAAACGATATAGCGCCATCTATCGGGTAAAAATGGCGATTTTTTTAATTGCATATTTGACTTGTGCATGTTCTGATACGTGTAGATACCAAGTTTCACTGGAATATTCCTGGTAGTTTTGTCTCCAGCATCCCTTGAACACTTGCAGTTTAATTATGACCACCCTGTATTTTCAAAACAACCTGTAGAAATTAATAAGTTATGTATAATAATTTAAAATGCCCTTCACATACGGACAAATTAAAAAATAGCTATACAAATTTATTTCCAAGAATAATTAAAGACACTAATAAGTGTGTATTAAATATGGATTGCATATTCATGACAGAAACACGATTAATCAATACTTTGGTAGTTTCTTAGAAGAACTAAAAATAAATACTTTTAAAAGTTTTGCTATTTTTATTAAAAGTATTTGCTACTAGTTAATGGAAAATCATTAAATGGAAATGATTATGCTTAACAATATTTTCAAAAATTTAGAAACGCATTTATTACATAGTAGAATGCATGATTAAAAAAAGAAACTCATTTTTCAGTTTATTTATAAGGAAGTTATGATAGTAAGTGTATTTTTGATACGGATTATGCGAAATACATTCGTAAAACTCATGAGTAAGAAGGTTACTCTAAGAAAAATGAATTTCTATGAAACATGCATGATTATAAAAGGTTAAAAATACTTGTTTTTATTTATTTACAGTATTTTTTGCATTCACAAGGAGACTTTGGAGACATTTTTTGCTAGTAGAAATTATAAAGATGAAAATAAATTCCAATTGAAAACGCGTGCGTGTCTGGTTTGAAACAAAAGCACTTGTTTTATGATGATTTATCTTATACATTAAATAACATTTGATTTATTTAGCTATTTTGAATTTGCAGATTTAAATATTCACGTATGAATTCACCTTATAACTCTACACATATAGATATTTATAAACATTTTTTTTTTAAATGCAACCTACTTTTATCCATAGAAATCATTGAGTTCCATTAGCTTAACTACTTAACAAATGAAAGTTGCTGAAGGAAATTTGCAAAATATTTTTAAAAATTAAGATTTAAAATGAAAGTATTATTACTTTTCACTTTTTATCCCAATGCAATTTAAAACTAAAAATGCATATTCGATTCAGCGCTGAATTACAGAGTCAGAAAAGACATATCTAACCTCTAAATCCTGTCACATAAGGCAAAACGGATGAAAGGATAAATAGCAAAATTTGATTATAACAGTTTCGCGGCAACAGGATTTCTCTGGGAAGTATTTTATGTCTTTATACTGAAGATTGTATGTTCTGAAGATTTTTTTGAACTCTAGGTACTTTTTCTTATTACGATTGGAAGCTTCTTACTGATTAAAATCTTCAGAAAAGATTTTGGGTGGAAAATATGAAACGGAATATCTTTTAAACTTTCTCTTAGGATAATGCTAAAACTCAGTGGCGCAATAGTGGCATAAATTATGCAATATTATTGATTAGAGCAAAGTTCAGTATATACAACAATTGAAATTATCAATTAAATAACGAAACCTGTCGGATGCCCATCATTACATCATAAATGCTTGGAGAATTTAGAAATAGACTATTTCATAGACGAAAGCTTATGTGCAAACGATTTCATAAACGTGCAGAGGGCGCTTTGTGTCTAGGTCCCATACAATCCCGAAGTTGCCTTAGAAATGCCGGTGAAGTTGTCATTCCTCAATGTGAATTGGCAGAAGAAACATGAAAATATTTGCGTTTAACGAACTTGCAGACATGCATCTACAACTTATGATTCCGCAGTGGGAATCTGTATTACAGTTACGTAGAAATTTCTAGAGCGCAGACGCGTACCATACCATCAAATATTTTCAGCGTTCATCGACAGCAATTCAAAACAGAATAATTTGATGGTGCTAATTTTGATCCAAGAAGCTGCCGATCGACATGGACTGTCCTCAGGTATATAGGTGAGAAGCCAAGTTTTTGCACATAAGGTATTGCTATCCAATTTGGAGGTTCGAACTCAACGGTATGGCGGATACTAAAGGAGGAATGTTTACATCACTTCCGTTCGCAGAGAGTAAACTTACTGGATCTAGTCGAATTTACAAAAGGTGTTATGTTTATCAGTTTTTACGCAATACCGCCGTTGATCCCATCCCCCAACGTATGTTTTCTTCCAAGCCGAGGTGTTCTTCACATGAGTAGATTAATGCATAGTAAGAGAATTAGAAACGCTCAGCAACATTTTACCATCAGTTTATGGATTGGAATATCTGAAGACTGTTTTCCAGAATTGTTTTTAGTACCGTCCCATTTGGGCAATGCAAACTACCTCTCTTTCCTACAGACAGTATTACAGGGTCTTATGAATGTGTTTCCTGCAGTTATTCCCCAAAGAATGTGTTACCAGCATGGCGGCACTGCAACGTATTTCACAAATTATGTGTTCCATATACTGATAACTAAGGATAGGTTTTTATTGCTCATTATGATCACAGAATTTATCTTCAATCGATTTTTTTTTACTCGGGGGGAGAAGAAAACTTGGGATAAGGATACCCAAATAAAATATATCACCGTATTACCCGTATAAACTATATTTCTGTGGACTTTGCTGAGAACATATCGGTTATAGCCACAAACATTCAATAAACTGCATGCATATTCCAGAAAGAACAGCATTTTGAAAACCTCTTATAAGTGTGTACCAACAATTCACAATTACTTTTCCTTATATATTTATTTCCATAGTTTTTACATCATAGCAACCAGTTATAGAAGATGGATCCAGATAAAGCGATTGTATTTAGTTATTTCTTTCATTTTTGATTGATTTATGTCTTTACTTGCGGAATAAACCTGAAGAAATGTGTTGCTAAAGTCTGGACTTTCATTGCATTAACCATGCATTAGCATTTACTGGAACTACTAGAAAGTGATTTACTTATCACGCTATAATTTTTGTGCCTTTTCCTTTAAAAAAGGTTCACTTCTAAAGTATACATATTTTGAGTATTCCATATGTATACCATAAGTTATTTACTCTTCGGTAATTAAAGTCGAATTACACATATTTTTGAAAACGATCTAGGTATGCCTAAAATACTCTTCCAAGTGTGGATATAAAAATCAGGCAACGAAGAAGAATAAATAAATAAAAATGTGAAATGCCTAAAATGTGAAGGTAAAACGAAAAACTGGAAAAGCGATAGCAGATTGTTCATTAACCAACAAACAAACAAGCTTAAATTTTCCATTTATTTATTTTTATATTTTTGTTTACATAAATTTTACATTGTGCCTTTTCCTCAGCTGTTACATAAAACTGCCTTTATAAGTTAAAAAAACATTTCTTTTTATAATTTTTATCAATTTATTTTAATTGCATGCTTGTAGAAATGTAAGCATAAAATCTTCAATAAAATAATCTATATTGCTGAATAGCTGACAAGGGACCTATAATATCTCCTGTTACAAACACAAAATAGAAATAGTTTAATGACATGCGTTGTAATTTTTGCACTGCACATATAAACAGTAGTACTTTTATTGCGATTATTTATTGAAAGAAACAAAGCCTTTTAATTTTAAACCTAAATACTCTTTTTCGGTATTTTAAATCATATTTGTGCATTGTATGTGCATTAGTCACGCGTTATATTCTTGCAATTCTCTAGTGATTGCATTAATATACACCTTTTTAACTACTAAATAAATTAATGTAGAATTCGAACTTTCAGAATATTTTTTGTTTGCAGTGTAAAATTAAATAATTTTTGATATGACTATTTATACATAACATCGGTATGTTTACCAATTACAAACATCTGAAATATCAATTGGAAGATTAGCACTATTCAAACATTACGCTTTGAAGTTCATTTTTTCTCTATGTTTAAAACTATATTTATGTTATAAAAAAATTTTTTTTTAGTTTTGAAAATAACGAATTAAAAGTTTTTGCATCAGCACTTTCATTCTCCATTCTATGAAGCATATTTTTAAATCAAGGTCTGTTAACCAGTATTTTCGGCTAAATTTTATATAATTTTATAATAAATGAGTTTGAATCTACATGCATATATCTTTTGTATTCCTAAAACATTAGATTAAAAGTTGTTTTAGAGTGTAACTTTTATGTTCATATTAAGGATGTTACTGATTATAATAATATGATTTGGTTGAATTATTTCAAACACTTCACTTCAACTTTATAAATATCTATTAGTCCATAAAATATCTATTAGTCCATGAACATAGAAAGGTTTTATATGTATATATATATTTTTTTTTTCATTGGGCTATCAAAACTTTTCCAAGTACTCATAAACCATAAAACCGAAAAAGAAGCATTCATATAAATTAGGGTTTAAAATATCCTATTTTCAAAACAATTATGAAAATGTAAGCTCATAAGTTAGATCGAAAAATTGAGTAAACACTATCACATTCACTTTGCAGCAGCATTTCTTACTCTCAAATGCAACATCGGTGCAGCTACAATGCTAATTGTAGAGCTCTTTTGTTACAGATTTCAGTTAATAATGAGAGATTATAAATGATTATACGAATGAATACTTATCTTTTAACAGACCTTTTATTTTTGCCAAGTAGTAGTGCTTAGTGTAAATTCGTATTTCATATTCCCCATGAAATGAACAGAGAATATTTTTTTCTATTAAGCAAGGAACAAAGGAGAGAAATGAAAGAACATATGTGCTAAGCATTGAAAAATGCAAATTTATACTTATGCACAGCATAATCAGTTAATTATATGTATCCACAGTGCATTAGGGAAGTATCTGTCTTTTCATCTTCTTCATGCAGTCATACGAGCAGATGTTTCTTCGAATAACGGAGAACCTTACCAGAAAATGAAGAAGGAAATCAGGACATACGTGTTGTACAACTGATAGTCAGGTACGGTGAAACTAGGACGTACGTATCTGGCGTACTGGATGCAAAGAGGTTAAAACTGTTGATTAACTATTAACTTAAATTTAACTATCGAGTAAACTATCGAGTAAATTTTATAGTTTTGTAATTGTTAAGAAGGCTTTGAAAACTGTCCTTTTTTTCTTATTAACTTAAACATCTTGAGAAAAAAAAACACATTTTTAAAAATTCTTAAATTAATACGAACAATGCATAATACCCCACACGAAGAAAAATAGTAAAGCTTAGTTAACCTTGTTTTATACTATTATTTAATAATGAAACTTAGAATAACTAATTTCATTCCATCTAAAAGTAAAACAGTGTCATGAGATACTTGAAAAACTTAGATTAAAGTCATTGGGCATAAAAAAAGGTCGTACTTTTACAATTCGGTCTTATTATACTGTTAAAATAACCGCATAAAGTCAATTTAATTTGGCATTTCTTACAACATGAAATATTCTACGAAAAAGCACTGTTTAATGTTTGATTCTTTTATTCTTTATACTTCACTCAGATAAATCAGCTTAAAGTGATAAAAAATTCTATTTGTCCACGAAAATCTCTAAAATGACGTGCTACTTTTTGTTCTAAATTCCTTCGTTTGACAAAGAGAGCTCGCTTTTCAGCTTTTCAGTTAGATTGTTTTACTTCTAAGTAATCATTTGCCTATCAAATTCATTACGCCAGCATTGCTGCAAAAACATTTTTCTTTGTTCCCAATAAAGAGCTTATCAAAAGTCATTTATCTGGAATTTAATTAACTAAGCTCGACACGAATGGAGTATTTCCGTTCTTATTACTCATTGTTTCACAGAGCCTAATTATTTCACTTCTTCCTAACGATTGCAGCACTAATAAATTGGCAAACGTTAAAACTGGGGTAAGAAATTATCTGTCATTCTAGAGAGAAGGAATTTATACTAATTTCTCACATTTGTTGGTTTTATAATTGAATAAGAGGAAATAATTCTAAAAATAACGCCAAACGTTATGCGGCAAGAAATTATGTTAGCGCTCAACTGATTATCACACAATACGATAATTGTTGAATTATGCAGAAATTAAAATTTTAAAATCTGTGAGGATATTCAGTTAGAATTTTTATAAGACCTTTGTCGAGTTTTTGATCATCATAAATATACCAATAAGAAAGTTGTACGTACGCAACAAAGCTTTGCCGATAAACTTCAAAAAGTATTGGAACTTTTGTTTCACACATTATTTTCAAACAACTTAGTTCCAACACATTAATTTTGATAGCGTTATTACGATATTTTGGTCATAATATTTTTTTAAATAGCAAAAAAATGTAAAAAAAGAAATATTTGATGGGACCACTCAAATTTTAAAATTAATTATTCTGTTTATAAATATTTTTAAGTGAATAATAATTTTTAAAATGTGTGATAGTAAAAATAAAATATTTTTCATCACCTTAACAGGTTATGGGACAATCACGATATTTTTAATAATTAATCACTGAAAATAAGTGCAGCGGTATAAGAATATACACAGCATTGATTCAGACCACAATTTTATGTAGCATTAAATATATCTCAAACTCAACTTTATCAGAAAGAAACGGATTTAGATCAGGCTTCATAAGCCTTCTTCAGTTCATCTAGAAATATTGACACTGTTTCTTATTTAAAGCTTCAGAATTTTTTTTATTTGTTACACATTATGTGTATGTACTAGTTGAAGTACCCTTAGTTGACGGGTTAGTATATAACGCAAATTATCAAAATGCATGACTTTTTCTTCCTATTGAAGGAGAACAAAGCATAAAATTAACATACTAGTTCAGAAAGGAAAGTCATAAATTCTGTGTGTTGTTAAAAGATTATCTAGTAGAGATTGACAAATTGCTGGGTGCAATTTTGAACAGAGAAAGTATTTTATTTTGAAAATAAATGTTTTATTTTAATGGAATGAGCTTTCAATGCCGAGAGCTCCTTCCTGTCCTGTACCTAATTTTTGTTTATTTTAATATAATTTAATTTATTTATTCTTGATTCACTGTAGATATTTTAATACTATACCTAAAGAAAATTTTGCACAGTTTTAAGGAAACTAAAAATGCACATAAAGCATTTTTTTTTTAAATCGATGAACTTTCTTTAATTTGAATAGTTAACTATTATACTACGTCCAGAGTACTTGAGGTGTTGACTGGGAGGGAGATTCCCCCCACACAAAAGAAAAAAAAAAACGCAACATTTTTAATTTATTCGGATTTTTGAAAAAAAAATGACATATTATTTTAGTGATTGCCAATCATGTAATTCAATTTCATTCTGCTTTCACAAGTCATCTTTGAGGAACGACATAACTAATATCTACACGATTTTCACAAAAGATTAAAATCTATTAAATATGTAAAATACATTTATTTTCAATAAACTTGTTATCTAACGTAATTCCAGATTCCATTCTATCACCTGTGATTTTTGAGCACTGGAACACACATTAAAGCTATTTTCAAAATATCACACCTATATGTTTAAGTGACCACTTATGATGATGTTAAAATTTATTTTATTTACTTCTTTGATTGATGCGCAACACAAATTTGCGCCTTTGTATAAATTTCAACAAAATCTCAAAATATAAGAATTTTTTTTTAATTTACAACCTTAATTTACCGTGAGTTACAACCTATCATTTCACCAAAATTTATTCATTCTCTTTAGTCTTTAGTACGTTTATATTATGCGCGAACAAAAAAAGCGTCAGGGAAGAAAGACAAAATGACAGAATGACAGAACGATCGACAGATTTTTTCTTTCCTTTTTTTTTTCTTTTTCTTTTCCTTCTTTGTTGTTTCTAGTTTTTTTTTTTTTTTAGATTCGTACTGGGTTTCCAGGTCCTCGAAACGGATGAAAAATCTCAAATTTTTTAATTCTAAACAGTGTACATTCAAAAGTGTACATTCAAAAGAATTAATCTGTTAGAAGATCAACATTTTACCATAAAATAGTACTAACTAGCGGCAACGTTTATATGAGCCCCTTAAATCCCAAGTTTTGCAACTCACATTTTTCAAGTAATGATATTTTTAAGGTTTTTCTAGGGTTACTATATTAAATTCAGCATCAGAGTGCTGCCATAAACCATGGTTGCTAAACCATGGAGTTGCGACTGTCGCATTTTGTGCTCTTAATAAAATGACTGTTGTTAAACACTTCCGTGACTCTAACCAACACTTCATAGATATAGAAGGCCTGAGTACAGATGCTTTTTCGTCATTAATTATACTACTAAGTTTACATTGTATTTTATTAATAATGCATTTAAATTTCTAGTTTTACAACCCACTTTAATTAATAGCAGGAATTGTTCATTAAAATTTTACTTTAAAAAAGTTCACACCTTCAAACTTATTTTTTTTTAATTTTTAAAGCAGCTTTTTACTAAATTTGATATGCAGTTTTACTCAATAAATGATTTACATAAATTAAGTACTAAAGTTGTTAAGTATTGATATTTTATTTTATAAACTGCATTTAATAACATTAATAATAACAACGTACATCAAATCGTTTACAAACACACTGTGCAAACAAATACTTAATATTCTTGGCAGTAATGTTGAACCTTTTAATGCAGCCCTGTATTGTTAAAGCTTTAAAGATAATTATAAATCTTTAAAGTTTGACTTCACGATAAAAATATTGTAACCCAATTCAATTTAAACAAAAGCAAATACATAAAGTTGTGTCAATTCCTAGTTGAAATTAAACTAACTTTAGAAATATCTTATTCCTTAGTGTCTGAATTTTGGGCAGTTACAAAGAGACTTCTCTTTGAATAGACAAGTTCTAACTAGAACTTTTAAAAAGGGAAAATTTTTAAAGCTAACGTTCATTAGTTCCATCAAGTTTTAAAATATAATGAAACTCTATTACAAATTGCATATAGTCAAAGTAATAGCATTCAAGTTTTCTTAAACAAATTGAAAATATTTAATATATTAGTAAAATGTTTATGAGATTTGTTGAAATGCAGCACTTCTTTGAGAATATTTTAAAGACAAACAAAATAATTTTAGAATTATACTACAGAAATTAACGCATATTAGAGAACTGCGCTTTAATCATTATATATAGCATAAAAATACATTCTTTATATAACCAGTTACTAATATAGTTGAAATCATCATTGACTATACATCACGGTTAAGGTTATCACCACAGAATCTCGAAATGTTCGAATGGCAACGCCGATTCTTTTCCGTCTCAAAAAGCGCATGAGCAGACCCTAACGAAATTTGTAACGCCACATGTATCACGGAAAATGGTCGAGTTATGCCCGTACAAAAATCAATCCTGTAAACGCCAATGAAAACGCGTACAGTACACACAGAGGGAATTTGGAAAGGCGACGAAGGCTACATACCAAACGCAGAACGACGTTACAGAGATATTCAGCGTAAAAACACATAAAAATTTGTATGGGAAATATTTCGTCGTCGTTGTTGTTGTTTCTGACCCCCCCCCCACCCCAAGGCAACCGTAAACGGCGGTGCCAAATCCCCTCCGAAGGGAGGCGATGGACAGAAGGAGTTCGACTTAGGGCCATTAATTAATTTTCATTTCGACAAATTTTTTAGGATTAATTTTAATTTTCGACAAATTTTTTAGGGAAAATTAAAATTAATTAATTAGCAAAAAAAAAAAAAACTAATAGAAATTGACACCTATAATTTAGGTTGAGTAACTATTATTTTAATTTTGATTACCTATAATTTTAATTTTCTTGCCAATTAATTAATTTTAATTTCGACTTAGGTTCATTTTTAGGGCCACAGTGGGAGAAGTACGATTTAGCCCGTGGTCCCCAAATTTCGAATCAGTTCCAGAAGAGGGACCAACCCCCTGAAATCGGCCCCTCAGAGGTATCGTTTAAGAACTTCTAGGACATTGGAACGACGACAGATTTTACTTGCACCAGCTCCCATTAGTAAACACGGTCACACAGTAGTCGAGCCGAGAGAAGGTTGACCCTCCCAGCCACTGGCCTAGCCGGATGCTACTTCACTTGCCGTGTTCGAATGGGAACGGAGTTTTGCGCCCAGACTACTGGGAACTTTGGTTCTTCAGTCGAGAGCTTGCACATTCAGACGCAATAACTCTAGTAGGAATAGTTCATTTCTTTTTTGTGCGTGCATAACCAACGCCATCTAGAGAGGAAAGCCGAGGCGCTTACTTGTGACGTCACACCGAGTAGGTAAAGCAAAGCGTTTCCATTGGGTTCCGTGGCGCGGGAGAGGGGAGAAATCCAATGGAAACGCTTTCCTTTACCTACTCGGTGTCACGTCACAAGTAAGCGCCGTGGCTTTCCTCTCTAGGGGGCGTTGGCATAACGTGTTTTCTTGTGATACATGCAGCGGTGTATCCAGAGCAAAGAAATAGTGGGCTATAGGATTTGAAATTAGTCGTGAACAGAATTCCTGCACGACAAAAAGATTATGTCAACTAATCGGAAAATTCCAGGGTGGGGGGAATTTATAATGATACTCCTCCTTTGTAACGCCCCTGGATACACGTACCATTCCAACTCTAAGGTTTTTCACACACGCTGAGCATTCACCCAGATCGACTGAACGTAACGGCTACTAGAGACATCGGAATGGCTTTTAACGACCATCCTGTGTACCGACTAATTTATAGTATAACACACTAAAGATCCAGATAAATAAACTGAAATAAGATTATGCACATTCGGACATAAGATTATACACATAAGATTATACACATTCGTAAGATTCGGACACATTTGTTTAATTAATTTTATTGCAAATTGAATTTGAAATTTATTTTAGTATGCTGTAAACATAATCTCCAGTATTTGCCAAGCAAATTTCAATAAAATGTTGTGTTCTCGTAATTCCAGAAGAAATAATATACTTATACTGAACATGAGAATAAATTAAAATGATATATATTGTTTTCTTTAAAGTCTTGAATATACATTTTACATTTTCTAACTTTTAATATCACACAGTGCTAATATCTGGGATCTAAATTTGATCATCAAACATTTATTTTTATTATTTAAAATAAACTAAAGTGCGTGATATATGTATCCAAGAAAAAATGAGTATGATTTTTCTATTTAAAAGACACTTTGCAAAACTAAAATATTCTACACCGTTCTAGTATAACTATTATTAGCAGTTAATAATTAGTTGAAATATTTCTTTTAAAAATCATATCAGTATATTTAAAATAATTTTAAAGTAAAAAAGAGTTTTTAATTTTTTTTCAGTTTCTTTTTTTTAATTGTTTTATATATAACTGATTTAAAGGATCTTTATTAAATAATTATTTTTTTCTTTTGAAAGGCTGGTATGCAGTTAAGCTTTAACAATGATCAACATAAAAAAATCAACAACTTGTTTAGAAATAGCCAAACATCAGGCATCGTCATACTTTAAATCCTTTAAAGTTGCATACAAGGAGTTTTTCATGAATAATATTTTAGCATACAAACTTTCTTACCCATGCAATATGCCCTAAGAATGGCTATATTATTCTGCTGCGACAAGAAATATGGGACAGTTCTGTACTTATGCAAATGGATCCCCCCCCCCGCCTTAAGACAGCACTTTTAGAATGTGCATTTGAAATTTTATAGAAGTTTAAAATTATGGAGTAGTTTCCTCCGGAAATTAAATAAAAACGATTATTTAAAAACAAAATTTAAAAATCATTTAGAATCGTATTTATTCATAAAAGAATGAAAACAAATTGAAATACAATTTAAAAGCCTTTTATTTTAAAAGATGGATTAATTACTAAAGAAAAAAATCATAAATTGTGTATAAAAGCCTAATTAGAGAACCTTTACAATAAATATTTTATGAAATGTTATATGAATAGCAAGTAAAGATATAATTAATTTATAACTCAATAATGGTAAAAAATAGCAGGTCATATTGCTCTATAAAACGCTAATTGGCTATCAAGAAAGCAATTATAATAGTTAAATGTTATAAAATACTTTTCTATAACTGCTTTATTGTTTTATTCCAAACGATTAAAAATAAAATACTAGTTTTGTTAAAAAACAGGAAAGAAATGTACTTTGTAAGTGTAATTAGTTAAGACCATTTTAAAAACTACTTTTATTGCAGAAAAGTAATAAAATTATAAACGTTTGCTAACAATCAAAGGCTAAACAATTAGCTGAATTAGTTTGTTACTCCATTAAACACGGTTGTAAAATTATTCTTAAAATCATCTAAAGATATCTGGAAGAAACGATTTAAAAATAAAAATTCAACCATTTCTTAGTAAAAAATCCTATCTAGCATTTTATTATACAATTAACATCTTAAAAATTTCTACTAAAACTTATTTCAAACAGTCATTTGTCGGTTTGAAGTTCTGAAAATTAAATTTATAAATACACTTTTATTTTTATACATCACAGTAATGAATCATTGGAGGCAAGATAATCTTTTATAATTACTTTGGTATACACATTTAAGTAACACATTTTTATCACCATCAAGTTGAAAAACTTAATGAGCACATTTGAAAAAATGAAATGGTTGTTTTTTATTGTCAATTACTTCGTTTTTATTTATACTGACATTTTTTAACTGGATACATTACATTCATTTCAATTAACTTTAAATTGCGCAGATTCAGTGCGCTATTAAATGCTGTTGTTTCTTTTTAATTTAAGTATTCCAAATATTAAAGATGTATATTTTTATGCCAAGCAGTTTACAAATTCTCTAAGCGAATATATTCAAATTAAATCTTTCCTAAACAAATGGTTTACCTTAGAAAAAGCTAGATTTTCCCCCTCAGAACTCGAGATTAAGCAGTACTGAAGTTAGTTAATTTAATGCATTAGAAATGTACGATATTTAAAAATTGTTTAAATAAGAAATTGCGACAATTTTATTTAAGAGCAATTTGTGCGTGAATGAACTTATGCTAAATGTGCCTTTTCCTTTCTTCTTAATTATTTTCTTTGTAACTAATGAAAAATACGTACCATATAATAAGTGTTAAGTTTCACTTAGTTCTTTAGAGCTGTTAAGTCAAGTCTTGTGGTCTTCCAGCGAAAAAAAAAAAGTTTACAATTACCAACAACAGTTGACAAATCCAGCGAAAAAAAGGTGCTAACATAGATTTAACGGGCACGGCACACTAATGTTTTTATGATCCTAGAACGATCACCGTCAAATGGCTTCCACGTTAAATAATTTTAATGAAAAAAAAATCTTTAGTAAATTATTTGAATTCAGCCTTGCAAAAGTAAATAGTTGAGAATTCATGTAACTTGAAGTTTAGTTAGTTAATTTTTACTTTAATGACGAAAAATCAAAAGCAATTTCACTCAAACCTTAAAAAAAGAATATTTTTAAAGGTTGCTTATAAAAATCTAACATACTAAACTTACTTTATTTCTGAATTTACTGAACTCAGTAGGAAAAAAAAATCATAATCTTTAGTTTAAAAAAATTACATTTTGGGAAATTCTTGATCATTAATTTTTCTATGTAGAGTATATATAGACGGACAATAGGTTAAAAAGGAAGACTTCGTTTAGCACATTTTACGAAGAAAATAGCGTCGTAAAGTAAAAACGTATTCTTCCACACAAAATACACTTCTTTAAATTTATTTAAGTTGTGTAATATATGCAAAGAACTAAGGCATAGAAATTTATTAACGCACTAATACTTTTTTAAGTGGATGCAGTTTAGTAATAACGTGATAACGAAACAAATAACTGCATCACAATTTGCATAAATCCGAAGCACACAGCACACAACTACATTCCTAACCAACGGTTTTCGGACCGTATCCTTTACACAATCCCCAGCGGCCAATTTCAAGCTAAATTTATTCTTACTTCCGTGAGCAACAGCGAGTTCATTCCACGGTTAAGGAAACTGCCCTAGTCGTCCATCATTAAGGAGAAAACTATCGCTCTAGCTGCCTCTTCAAGTTTTTCCAGAGACCAATTAAGCTTCTGCGCCGCAAAAGAAAAGTTAGATGAAAAAAAGGGAAATTCTAGGATGCGCTGAACTGCTTTACTTGTTTCAAGTCTCATTTGAGCTTAAGATAGGTAGCTTTTACAGCCCTTATAGCTTTTTTTATTTTTTTTAATTTGCTAGCCTTGGCTTTTTTGTGCTTTTTATTATTTTCACGTCTTATTTCAATCCAACGTAGATCACTTTTGAACTTGAAGAAAGAGAAAAAAAAATAAAGCATTTTAATGGTGTTTTAATCTTAAATTTCAATGCAAAATATCACATTATTCATATTATGGAAAACTTTAATTTAGATTTTATTTTCATTATGCTCAACATTTTATAGGATTGAAGAACTTAACCACGCACAATATTCAGTTGTCTTAAGAAATTGTAATTTCAAATAAGTTACTTGAATCAAATGCATCGATTGAATACTTAAAACACAAACTACTTATGCAAACAAAAGAATATTACATTTTTAAATAGTATATTTTTATAATGGACAATCCACTTCAATATTAATAATATTTTTATAGAAAGTTTTAAATATGCCGTATGCGTGAATTTAAAAATGTTGCTAAACTTTTTATTAATAATTGTATACTGAGTTTTAATTACCACATTCGTTATATAAGTGTCAGCAAACAAATGAATGAACTTTTCATTTTAATTATGTTTTTTCAATGAACTTTTATTTCCTAAATGAAAACTAATATTTTATGCATTGCATCTTTTTTTTTATAAAAGCATTCATGTTTAGTTCTAATTTTCTACCACACTTTCATCTATAAAGCATAATATTTTTAAAAGAAAATAATTTTGGGCAAGAGATTCAATTTTTAATTCTGGTGATTTGAACACTTTATGTAATTAGTTGTTCAGAGAAAAATGAAATTACACATGCATTTCGACAGTTCTTCAAGTACACAGCAAGGTTAGTTAGCCAAGACAGAAAACTTCATTTGTGCATCAATACATTTTACAAATAGGTGTGACAGAAATTTTATGTATATTACAAAACTGATATTTCTAAACTGCAAATTATGTATTCATATGCCTTCACTCCCCTCCCCCAATAACTGAAAAAAGTAAATAAAAAATATAAAGGTTTTCTTTGTAAAGTAATTCTTACACATTTACGACGTCGAAACGTTTTATCGTGAAAAGAGAATAAGATTCTGTTGCTTTATTAAAATATTAATTTCCTTTTTGAGTACAAGTTTTCCCATTCCCAACAAAACTTTTAATTTTAGTGCGGGCGTCTTTTAAAGTAACATTCATTTAAATTCCAACAAAAGTTTGAGGAAAGCTTTATGCGGGAACGAAGGCCTTCGACCATGAGCTAAGAAAAGCGCAAATGAATAAAGATTTCGAGAAACCACACATTAGCAAATCTAATGCAGCGCATTTTGCGAAAGAGAAAAGGGAAGCTTTGTTTAGCAGCAGGGGTATTAAAACATTAAACTGCCGACTTCATCTAGCAGCTCTCTGTATCTACCTGTTCTATAGGTCCAAACAAACGCATTTCTTTACAAAAATTATGAGGCTTTTGAAGAATGTAGCGTTTTAATTTCAGTTATTTACACATTTGGAGAACTTTTGAATGAAGTATTTATACATGAAATTTATTCACAGAAATTTAAGTGACTCTAGACGTGTAAGAGAGGTGCCTGATCGAAAAAGTAGATGTGTTTCACTCGTGTGTGTTATCTTATAGGAGGCATAATAAAATTAATTACTGTTCGTGAATACATGCCGAAATATAACGATGGGTTATAAGCAGTTAAAGTTGTTTTCCTTCCGAAAGACTAGAATGGCTGAAACAGGACCATGACATTGTACATTCTAAAGAAATCCAGTAGCAAATAAGGATTGTCATTATAAAATCATACCTGGAGAGTACCAGACATGTAAGTATATGAGCAGGATAAAATTTTTCAGTAGAACACTTGGTGCAGATCTCAAAAACTTGGAGCCTCCAGTAAACGTCAAAGATCTAAGATGTTTACTGAGGAAAAGGCTGGTTTGATCCTGATTGCTACAATCAAATGCCAAAGAACTAGCCGGTTGATTACGAGATTTAACTTTAAATAGTTTAATGTGCTCATTTATCTAAATTATTTACATGTGAGCATTCTTTTGAGTTCAAAACTATTTTGATTGTTGATTTAAAATTGACCTATATCACAAGCCAAAACTGGGAAAAAAATGGTAATGACAATTATTCATAGAATTAGGTTTAACTACACAGCACGCAAAATTCGATTTGTCTGCAACTTTTATGACTGCCTTTTGATACCTCAATAACAACAGCGTTTTCAGCTGCAATTGTACAATAGGTAATTTTGATGATAAAGATATGGTAATTGAACTAATTTTCGACATTTTAATATTCTTTTAGTTTTTCCTTAATAACAGTATAATTTATAAATCAATTAAATTCTTTAAAGTTTTTTGTACAAAGCTTCACAACGCCAGATATCATGTTCAGAGGTCCACTATAGACTAGTATGGGGAAAACAGAGTTAAACGACTGGTTTGTCCAGAGCTCACACCTGAACCCCATTCAGAGCCTCTGGAATTAGTTCGATTATTAAATTAAGGGGTTCAACAAGTATCGAAAATCGATGAAGGAAATTACATGTCTTCTCTAAGGAAGAAAAGACAACAACCGTCATACAAGGACTTGTCGAAAGCGCGCCTCGAAGTGTTGGGATTTTAATTGACACTAATGGGCACTCTGTAATCTGTTGAATCTGAATAAATATTGTTTTTTTTTTCTATAACAGGTTTCCGAATACTCATTATTTCATAATTTGTATTGGTAATTCTAGCTTTCCTGAATTTCAATAAATTAAAGGTGCATAAAACACACCTAGCGAATTTGCATGTAACTTAATATTGTATTACAGAATACATTTTAACGCTCAAAATTTTATTTTAAATGCTTACTAATAAAAATTTGTACACTGCATAGGTTTACGTATTTCATTGTCAAAGTATTTTTGGAAAACATTAAATGCTTTTATTGTAAATTAAATAATTCTAAATGCAAAAAGCTACATAGTGTAAATTTACTCTAAATCAGAAAATATTAATGTAATTGTGAAACATTGATGATTGTTATTTTCATATTAGAAAAATAGTTGGTTCACTCGGTTTATTTTTATTCTTTACTTATGATATGAAAACCTATATTTTACATAATGCATAGAAGAAAGCTTAGTTTAAAAGCATTTTTTCGTAATTCTTTATGCACTTTGTAGAAACAGGATGCATATCCAGAATATTTAAAATTACGAAAAATCATAAAATTATTTAAAAATAATTCGGTGGCAGTTACTAACACGTCACGCTTTCATCTTTTATAATATTAAAATCTAGAAGGACGAAGCATATATTACTAATCAACATACAGTACACGAATAATTGAAATAAAATCTCATTTATATTTATTACATTATTTAAATTTATTATTTAACAATAAATAACAAATGGGATTTCATCACATTTAATGGAAAATAATAGATATTTTCAATTTGATAAATCTCTGTGGAATACGACACAGAATGACAATGAGTATGTTTAAATATTAATACAATCTGAGGTTTCACAAGGCTGGGCTATTATTCCATTGATAATATAAACTGAGGTGGAGTTTTTAAAGTATAATCATACATTGAAAAAAAGTTAAATAAAATTACCTTTTTAAATAAGAAATCAAAGCTTTTAGTACTTTACCAACGCTTTTAATACCCCAAGAAGATGATGTTTATATGTGCACAATGTATCTCTATAATAAATTGAAAATGTATTAAAAATATGGTAACATTTTCTAAATTAATTATTTTAAGCGTTTTTGAATCTTAATTGAATACATATCCTCCTAGCTTCAGAGACGCGATACATTTATTATATTTAACGGTGGAATAAAAGCATTAAAAAGTTAATTTAAAGACACTTATACTTTAAAGGTAATACATATGTGTGTGTATTTTTTGTTAGAAACGTCACTGTATTTGGAAATAAAAAGAGTTTTTTTAAACCTTATAAGGAGATTTAAAATTACATTCATTGCAATGCAATTAACAATGCATTAGACCTACATTTTATAGTAACTAAAACACATGTATTTATCATTATTTATTTATTTATTTTTACTTTAAGAGGATAGCCAGTGCCAGGTCTCCTGTATTTTAAATTTATCATTTTCATGCGCCTTTTTCTGAGGAATTAATATATATATATATATTAAGCTAAAGAAAATTCAAAATTGTCTGGAAAATATATTTTGCAGGTTACATTTATATATTTTTCTTACTACTAATTATAATTTAAATAAAATTTATACATAAAATGTAAAGTCTAATTTTCATTAAATATTATTTTACAAAATAAGATGTCTTCGGCTAACTATAAATACCTGCGGTAAAACAAAGAACGATAAAAATATGCCTCATAAAATACATAAAACCTTCAGCGTAATAGAAAGAGAGAAAAAGACGTACTGACAGAAAATAAATAATGTCATTCTTGGACAGTTCAAGGTAAAATTTTCATGCAGCTTTAAAATTATTACAAAGAATAAAATTTTGGTAGGAAGATTTGTAATTATTAAAAAGCTAACTCCTAAAATACCTCTGAGCTTTAATATCAAAACATATTTTATGATACCTGAGTGTTATAAATAATATAAATTATAGATGCATTGCAGTGAAAACTGGAATGAAGTAGACAGGATTTTACGTCACAATCGCTCGAAGGGTTAAAAATTTTATCATATATTTGTGTTTAATTTTTTTGTATACGTGCTTGCTTCTTTTCCTAAAAGGAAATTCTTCGTTTTATTCTTCTTTGATTACCTGAATTGTTTTTTTCTAAAGTGACTGTTGAAAAAGGACAGACATAATAAACTTTCATTTTTTTATTTAGTAATCCTTGCTTTGTTTATGCCCAGAATAAAAATATGTCATATGAACATAAATGCATATTTTGTTTTGTCAGTATAACATTTATTATACAGTTTGTGAAATTATATTAAAAAACAGATTAACTTTACAATTTATCTGCCATAGTCGTAAAGGCAACCTTAACAGACGATGTAGACAATAATTTAGAAAATATATTTATTGTTAAAAAGTGGATGTGATTTTTTAAATTTAAACGCATTATGATATGCATTCCTATTCTTCCAACCAATACTAAATTTAGAATAGTTTTAATTCGAGAAGATAGGTGTAAGGATGCACTAAACTTTTATTGCAATATATTATGTGAACTCGTTCACTCAGAGAAAAATGTTACATGAAAATTATATTGGAAAAATAAATAAGCTATAATTTTTTTTTATTAATGCGTTTCTATGTGTCCATTCATTTCTTTCACATTAACTTTTGAATGTTTTCACGACCTCTCAAAATATAAAAACAGAAATTGTTTCAAAAATCAAACATGACACCATTAATTCTTAATTTCATAAATGATTCAATAACACATGCTTAATCATGTTTCCTTTGTTAATATTTAGTCGCATTAAACCTCTTTATCCTTATATCCCATTAAAGGCTAAACACAGCATTCACTGACCGAAATATTGGACATTTCCCTTTTGTCTCGAAAAATGTAAGCCGCTTATGGGGAAACAATGGTACATTTTCCTCACAAAAATGAGGAACAGCAGCACACATCGATTTTTCGTTATCTGGCCACAGCTGTGATCGGCTTCTTTGATATCAAAACCATTTCCTAAAAGTTCCAATATTTATGGTCCGTTATGTCAGAGCATAATTCCAAGAAATCCGATACATTTTGAAGTAAAGCACAATTTGTTACATTACCGAGAAAAGAAACTGCATCCTGGTTCATTGAGGGAATGGACGAATTTACCTGAACGAAGGCAGATTGGATTCTCATTACTTTGCATGCAATTTTGGTAATCTTTAGGGTAAATATTTCCGGAAAATCAGAGAGCGTGAAAGCTCTCATGTTTTATGTTAAGTGCAGCACTTACGTAGTTTCATGAAATAAGAGACGAGTTGGAGATCAACTTTCATTCATAGGTAATTTTAATGTGACTTTCAAATTTTATGAAAGGTCAAATAGCTGTGAAAAATGCGTTATTGTTGTGAGATTTCAACTAGCATACATATACAAACGTTTCTTTATGTTTTTAGACTGTAGGCAAATTTTTGTTTTACTATTTACTGGAATAAACCTACATACAGTAAAAAACAACGCATGCATGAAATTATCTCATTCATTTATCAACTCAAGTTTACGAAAATTTAGACAAACTACCATGTAACACCGTAAAATGCTGTAATTTTTTTTACATAGATTTACCTTTTCAAAGAACAGAGCTGAATATCAAGTAACATTAAAAATAAGAATCCTATATAGTAGTAGTTTATCAATTGTGGTCATTATTCAAAATGATATTTTTAGCCATTATTGAAATAAGTTAACTATTTATAGAAATTTACATGCTTAAGCTCAAATTAAAAAAAAAGTTGAAAATTATTTTTATCACTGAAGGAAACACTGAAAATATATGTATTTCCAAATTCACTTGATCAAAACTGCGAAAATAACACACTTCTTTGAATTGTGTATGGCAGTGAAAATAATTTTAAATTTTAACATCCTTGAAACTTAGCATACATGAAAATATCGTTCTAGAGGGAATAATCTTCAGATAAAGCAATATAAATTTATAGAAATCATTCTAATCGGTATTAAATATATTCTTAAAGCTCAAGTTTTGTTCGATGTGGTAATTTATGGCAGTAATATATACTACATATTCTATAGTTACAATCGTGGTCTGGGAGAAAACAGATTAATACTGTTATAACAATATACCATCTGCTTAGTAAATACTGAATGTACTTGCCCTAAACTATCACGTCCCTGATGAGTTTCTGTGTTATCAAGTTTATAATGAAACGTGCCTTGCTATCCTACAAACTATGGCCCGGAGTTATGATTATCACAGTTCATCCTATTAGCCTACATTAGGGCACATTTAAAAACCTTTTATTCAACCTCTTTAGGCTCACACTAGAATATCAATAACTATAATGCGGAAATAACTCCATAGAATGTTTAAATGTAACACTTGGTAATAAATAGATAATAATTCTGTAAGAGATTATGAAAAATATTTAATTAAATATATGTGAGATAAGATAACCTTAGATTTAACCCTTTGAGGCGCAACCCTTTCCCAATGCTGAAAAAAGGGCAGCCGTTACCATCGCTCGACTTAATTACCAGCAAGATGGCGGACGATCGAAACGTTTATCGCGTGACACAGAAAATAGAGACCATTTTTTGACGACAGCTGACTGTGCGGCACAGCCAGCTGTCGTCAAAAAAGGGTCTCTAGATCTGTGGCACGCGATGACGCGATGAACGTTTCGATCGTCCGCCATCTTGCTCGTAGTTACGTCGAGCGATGGCAACGGCTGCCCTTTTTTCAGCATTGGGAAATTTATCCGGATGTTCTCGCATTCTTCCATTTTTCAGCAGATGTCAGTGCTGTTAAAAATAATCGTGACATTTTTTTCACGGGAAATGACGTGCTAAAACGTAAAGGGTTCTCGTGGAGATATGTAACTCGCAACTATTTTTCTAGAAATCAAATCTATTATTCGTGACTAGTAACAGTCAAAACGTCAGAGTTTGGTGCTCCCAGAGAGGGAACACTGCGCGTTAAAGGGTTAAATATGAGTGGAAATGTATGGCTGAAACTATGTTCTATCTGAACTAAATTTATGATGTTATCATATGTAAAATTTGCTGATATATATTCATAATTTTATGTGTTCCCTTAGCGTGAGTGTTACAGTGAAATACCGAAATCAGTCAAAACCCGAATTAACTAGGCAAAATTCGTTCTAACCGACAGCTGTCGGGAAAACCCGTTTTGTTTAGGTTTTGATTGATTTTTTTAGACAACTTTATTTGTAGCTATCAAAAATTATTGCATTATGTCAACAATATATTAAATAAGAAGTTCTAATTTGAAACTATTGTTAATAGAACAACAGTGTTTGGGGAAAGAACCTATCATTGAAGGAAAAAAAACCGTCAAGTTTTGTGCATGCGCATTATAAAACAAATCTAAACCACATTTAATAATGCAAATGGAAAACTATATAGATACAAACAAGCGGGGCGGATAGTATGATCTTCGACGCTTAAAAATGGTAAGACATGGCTAGAAATTACTTAAAGCAGAACGAATATGGCTGGAAATGGCCAGAAATCTCCTAAAACCAAAAGGATATGGCTAAAATAACTACTAGTAGCCTCTTCAAAAATTTGTGAGTCTAGTTAGGTTCATAAAGTGGTCAGATATAGCCACTAAGTGGCTAAGTTGGCAACCTTAGTTCTAACTTGACAAAAACAGAATTCAGTAGAGAAGACGAGTTTTCCCTATTGCTGTCTGTTACGACGAGTTTTCCCAACTAGACTCGGGTTTTCACTGATTTCGGGTTTTCACTGTAACACATAAACTGGTCTACTGTGTAACTACTTTTCAAACACTTTGAAACAGCAGCACTATAAATTTATTTAGTTTTTCAATTTAAACTGTAAATTAATAACTAAAATTAATAATTATTGCAATTGGCCTTTGCTGGTCCGTTGGCGATACAGTCCCAGTCCACGAAATTAAAGATTGCAGAAATTTTATTTGTTTAATTCACGTTTTACTTCACTCATATCCTCCCACTGAAATTTTCCCGTATAAATCCCATTTTATAATAAAATAAAATGTGGAATCTAATAAATAAAGATGATTACTTAAGTCCGAAATTTTCTTTGAGATCTATTGTATAAATATGATTAAGCGATAAAAATTAATTATATCACTATATTCATATTTTTGAAACTCAGTTAATTAAATAAATAATATTTCTTTTATGTATATCCATGGCTTAGAAATTATTTCAATTTAAATAATGTTTCCTTAAGTTCATTCTTATAACTTCTAAAGAATAAAAAGTTCTAGGAAAGACTTTATAAGAAACGGCTGTAAAATTTTATACAATCCTGAAACACGCTATTCTGATGTGCAGTCGATAACTTTGTCTTATTTATGTGGCTATCACAAAAAATTTGTTCGAAGAATATAGTAAGCCATCCTTACAAGGCATTCAGTAAGAAATTTAAAATAGATGTTCAAGGGAATAAGGAAGATTTCTTGAAAATATTTCATTGCAATCCTAAGAGAAAGTATTTTTAAGGTAGCCTATTGGGAGCTTACTTTTACTGCCGCTGGAGATTTATATACTACTGACCACAATATATTGCAGCAATAAAAAATGCCAGGCGATAGTATCTAAAGTTTAATCGAACGATAAATCTCAAAAATCAGTAGGCAATAGTTGCTATAACCTTACACATTTCCTTGAAAATAATATAAATGTTCTTTAAATTTTTCTCTATCACTTGATTTTGCACTTATATCGAATTTCATTACCAGAATAAAATGTACAGTTTAAGGGACTAGGGAGAGTGCTTTTTGTCAAATTTTTGTTAGTATGGTGACATTTTTTTTTTTCAGAAATGTGATTCCACCTATATGAAAAATGAAAGCATAAAGCAACGAAATATCATTACAAGACTTTGGTAAGGTAATAAAAAGAAGAAAATCAAGAAATTGGAAATTGCTAGACATTTATATTTGTAGAAATTCGATATATCAGTGAGTTTGGAAACTGATAAAAACTACTCAAAATGTAAATATCCCCATTTGATAATATATATAAAATACACTAAACGTTTCTCAAAGTTGTAGTATAATTATAGTGTTTGATTGAATAATTCACAACACATAAAAACATCATCATCAATAATATTTAAATTAAAAAATTCGTTGAATGATATTATGGATAAGAATGCCGGTAATACACAGGCTTGCTGTTTAGACTACATGTGGAGAACGTTTTCTTTATTAAGAATGAACAGATTATTCATATATTCAATTTTCAAACGATATATAATTTTCAATATACTTTTTAATGGAAAATACGAAAAGAAGTATTTTTGAAACAATTATCATGTTGCAATTTCATTCACGAAAGCACTTTGAACTGTATAGAATGTTCTATTTTTAAAAATATTCAGGTAAAGAAATAATTTCACTTACATGCATGTACGAATAAAGTGAGCTAATTAAAAACAACTGCAAAAAACTTCTTAAAAACTAAAACATTGTAATTGCCTTTATAAACGCTCCTTTGCAGTTGTTACATAAATTAATAAAGTGTATGGAAAGAGGTTGTACTGTTCTGTTTATTTTTTAATGGAAAGTTTCATTGCATTTCTTTTTTAATTGAAATTGATGTACAGTGGTGAAAAATTAATTACGTTACTCATCCAAACTTTCAAATTCCATAAAAATTATCTAAGAAAATTCAGAATTCAAAATTCAAAGTTTTTATGTCTGCCTTTAAAAATACTACAAAATTATAAAGAATAGTTTGGTATGCTTCATGGCTCACACTACCAGAACGCATATTAAAAGTTTCATATTTTCGATCGTTTATTGAGCCTATACTACAGAAAAGTAGGAAAAATTATTAACAAATACTAATATTGTATCGAAAAATCCATCATCCGGGTCTGCAAACAACGAACTTTAAAAATTACCTTTCGGCAAATAATCGATGAGGAAATAAATTACATTATTCTTCAGTTTTCTTATCAAATTATCGTCCAGGGAAGGAAAATCAATATTAAAACTCAGTTCTTCAGGATCTTTCAAAATCCATACACTCGACCATTTTTAGTTAATTTTCTCGTTTTATCCAATTTATGTATATTTGAAAAGGGTAAATTGTTTTCCTATATTTATGACTGCTTAATCACGAATTCCATTTTTAATTGTGTACACTTTGGAAATAGTTTTTAAAATATTATTCATTTAATTACTGTTGCTTGGGGGGAAATAAAAATAATTAATGTTTACAAGAATGAAAAATTCATGTGAAAAAACAAAAGTCATTATTTAAAATTAAGACGTGCAAACTTTAAATTATAAGTTATAAATTGTTTCGAATAAAATTAATAAGTCATTATAGAAGAAATAGAAAATGTTATGGTTGTCATAAAGAATTTAGAGAGGATCGTAATCTAATTACTGCAAAATTATACATTCTTACAAATTAGATTAAATTGACTGAATTACAAATTTCCTTTTCGGGAAGTAATTATCATTTACCCACTCATGGAAAGATACAGCTTAAGAACATGTTTTATTATTAAATAACATTATATAAAATATGTTTGAATTCTTGTTTATGCCTTGGCGTTTTGAATAAAAACCAGGCTGCTAAAATTGAAAGAAAAATAAGCGCAATAAAAAAATAGCATAACTTGTCTAATAGAATAACTAAAAATCGCTAACTATATATTACTTTAATTTTGAAATAAATGTTTTTAGTTTGATCTTCTGCATACTTAAGTAAACGTTTCCTACTTTAAAACTAATATGTATGATAACTTGAGTTGCCTGTAATATTTGAATTAAGTATACTGTATCATGATAATTTACCAAAAATTTCGAATTGTTCATTCATTAGAATTTGAAAGATTTGTTGATTATACATGATGCATAACGTGAGTTTAAAATTAATAATTGTGGAATCAAAATTAAATTTAAAAATGTTAGATAGTTTTAGGTTTGTTTTTTCACCTTTTAATGAATTTAATGAATGATAAATGCTCTAAATTGACGAACTGCTCTGTATAAGTCATGAAAATTCTATTCTGAATGTCACGTAAAACAATTTTTTTGGAATCTGAAAAAATCTATACAGAATATGGGTTGGCGAAGTTTTTTGAAAGAAAATCATTTATTAAATACTTTAAAGTAATTTTCATTATTAATAAATGTTTTGAAAAGTGTCAAAAGACTTTCAAGCACACTTTATATAATAATAACTATTCTGCAGATGCTATTAATCGTAAAATTTATGAATTCAAATAGATAGTAATCGATTAAATACCTTAATCATGATAAATGATTATGATTTAGATTTTGTTCATAAAACATTTACTTTTTGAAACTTTTTAAAAATAGACATGCTATTCTAATACTTTTCGTCTCTTGAAAAGTAATATGAGTAATTTATCTTTCTCAATGTCACTCTGAAAAATATATTACTATAATTATAAAATAAATTAATATGTAATATTTTTAAATGATTGTAAGAAAATTGCTGTTGAATCAACTAATCATTTATTGAGAACGTATTAAATTGATATGTTTTATGGAAAAGGATAACAACTCATTTATCATTATAAAACAACTGTGTTATTAATTACATGGCAAAGATTTAGTTTTCTCATCACGCTATTTTTTATTGATTTGTTTGTGAATTAATGGAAGAAAGTTGCTATTTGGAATATTTCAAGAAGAACAATATTTGGAATATTGTATTTATTTTGTTGCAGTAATTTTTAAATAAACTCGAATTCCACATTACTTAATAGTCAAATATTATAAATCAAATTTTGTTGCAAATTAAACGTATTGTTTCCGAAATGAATGAAAAAGAACATATTATATGACTTTTGAAATGTCAGCAACTTATATTTAACAAATATTGACTAGAAATTCTTCAAGTTCCATTTCAAAATTTTCTTTCAAGGTTTTAAATAAGGCGAGAAGGCCTGGAAAATACAGATAAAAATAAACCCCATTCTTGGAATATATATATATATATATATATATATATATATATATATATATATATATATATATATATATATATATATATATATATATATATATATATATATATATATATATATATATATATATATATATATGTATATATATATATATACGATTATTTTGAACTACTATGACATTCAGATTATGCTTTTGTTTTTTGAAATATTGAACGTTTCATTAAAATAATTTCGCAATAGAATAAACCACGAAAAATAGATAATTTAACTTTGAATATGATTTATGTGCTTTATTTTATGTACTGAGCTTGGGAAATTGCCAATAATTAGTTAAAGTGCAAAATTAAAAAAAATTTCGTAAGTTAAAATTTGTTTAATGTTCCGTAAATTTATGATCGAAATACGTTCGAAATAAAGTGTATAAATGATCTCCTAAACATGAAAATGCTTATTTATTTCACAAATTCATATGTTTCTAGCCTTACTTTTTCAAATGGCGTAATTATTTTGTCTTTGAAAACTGAGGAAAAAATAGATTAAATTTCCATAGGTATTGTTGCTTTGCTTCAACAGAACATTAAGTTTAAAAATCTCCCTTTTTTTTCTTTTGTTGCCTGATTTTATGGATGTACCCACTGATGTCTTCTTCTGTAGGCTTTCGAAGAATAGGGGAAATTTTAACATATGCTTAAACCAAAGCTGAAGTGAGAGCGCTTGTTTGGTGATCGTGGCTGATGATGTATCTACGATACGTGGCGATATTTTGTTCACACCCTTTTGCACTCAAAGAGTCTTGTGACCAAGAAGTGTGCAGCCATTTATTTCTATCTCGGAATAAGATGGCCCCAACCCCCTTGATCGCTTGAATTTTCTATTGCAAATCAATGCTGCCAAACTTCAATCAACGCTGCTTATGTGTTTCTTCTTTAAGGGAGTCATCTGTCCTGTTATAAAATTATTTTCAGTACTATTTCTATCATGTGCTTTGCCTCATTAAAAAAAAATACATATCAAATAGTTTTCTGGATAGTCAAAGTGTTATGTTTATTGAGAAGGAAAATAAGTAGTTTAGATTCCCAGACAAGTATCAATATGATTAAATTAATGGTTGCTTAGGAATAGGTCAGCCCTCAAATTTTTACTATTCTTAGTTGCAAACCTATCTGCCTTGAATATTTTACAACGAAAGTCTTTGGGTGTATTGAGCAAGTATTATTCATTTATATTTTCATTTAACTGTTGAAAAAAGTTATGAAAAATTAACCAATAAAATGGAGTAAACAACATCCCATTCCTATGATCCTCCAAAATACGTCCCGAGTTTAAGAATATATCTGTAGTAGTAAATCACTCAAACATCCAAATGTAGCTTGAGTGATAATCCACTTAAAAGATTATAATTTTTTATGAACTAGATAATTATTGTATATTCTTAGTTACTGGAGCAAAAATTTGACTTTGAAATTTTATCATATATTCGAATCATCGCAATTTTTGAAAATTACAACTAAATGAGGTGACTGCAAGTTATTACCTGAATCATTGAATATATCCTTTTTAAAGTTCCTACAGCAACATTTTTGCAGAGTACCATTAAAAATTACAGGCACTAAATTGCTAAAAACCGTTGGCGCTTTCCTTTTTCACATACTTTTGGCAATCGGAACTATTTTGAGATTTTAAAATTTTTATTCCCACATTTTATTATTGCACTATCCCCTAAATATAATTACTCAAAAATTCAAGTTTGCTTTTCTTTCATACCACTAAAATACCGATTCTGTTTGTGAAACAATAAAGTAGTGGTATTTATTACTGTATTATGGAGATGAAAGCTATTGCATGAAACTAAAATGCATATTTAAAAAAAATAAATCTATTCTTTTTAAATTATGTGTACACATAGACATTCAAATGCAATAAAAATGCTTCGATGTGATTTAACGGAAATCTACACATATTCTGGAAACATTTATGAAACATTACACGTGCGAAATATTTCACAGAACTTCGGGTGGACAATACGCATACAAACATTCATAAAATAATTCCCGTGGAATACCTGATTTTAACATGATCAGTATTGCGCGCGTGTTCATGTCAAAACAAACAAAATCAATATAGAATTCAGAGCAGTAAACCAAAAGGAAGTTAAATTCTACACGCATCCTATTTTAATAATGATTCGGAGCAACAACAGGAACGAAAAAATCTTTGATAAATATTTGAGACGTGTCAGACATCGCGATGTTTCTGACATCGCACCATTTCTACAAATGATGGTTTAACCCGAAACACAGGAATTCTCCAAACAAAAATTCTGCATTCGCAGTTTTCTCTCGACAGTAATATCAAACATAAACAGGAGACGTGCCTGGGTCAGCTTTCCGGTTTTATCAGCGAAAAACTTCCATCACATTCTTTTATGTCTCAAACCCTGTTCAAAAGACACCCATGTTTTTTTGAGATTTTCGGTTTGATATGAGATGACGCCAGACAATATATATAAAATGTTTTTTCAATATGTGTGAACGGAGATGATGTTTATTTTCTAATAGTGTCGTATTCAGTGGTGGAGTTTGGTTCAAAGTCATAGGAGGAGACATTTTATTTACATGTTCTTTAGTGGAAACTGATCTTCGGAAGTTTTGAAGTTTCTATTAGATCAGTTTGAATTATTGATCCGAATGCGCTGCGGGATATACATCATTTTTACTAATGCTGCTTGCCAGTGTCGTGTCATTGGCCAGCTCAAGTTTCTAAATAATACTTTTACATCATGCACGGCAATCATGCTCTAATATAATAGCTGTGATTAAATAGAAGTAGGGATTAGGCTAGATAAAAATAAAATATATAATTATCTAACCTTTCTCACCCTCCCCTCCCTTGTTTTATTCTTCCTGGTTTCTTGTTTTTTTTTTTTTTTCATTTTTGATTGGCAAGTTTCTCTTCGCATTCGTTTATCTGTTACTTTATGTACCCCCCAGTCCCGTCTGTGTATGGACTTTTGCTGATGATGATGCAGGTGGAAATATTTTCTATTGACGCACGCGTACAGCTTGATAAGTAACTTTTATGTGCCTTGTTTCACAGAGGTTTAACTATTTTCTCTTTCAAACTGCAGTTTCTTTTGACTGTTTTCTGTTAAGTTTGAATATTACTCTGCTGAAAAACTGTCTTTGTTCGCTTACTTACCTGTTTCATAAAGACAGTTTTTCATAAGCCTAAAGCTTACTACGTGAGATTGATAAACTCTCTCTGGAAATTTACTTCATATGAAAGTAAATTTGCAGTTTATGCAATTCTAAGTAGATCGTGGAGGTTACGCAAGTTTATAATTTTCGCGATATTAAAATAAATATACCACATTCTTCTGCTAAACCATAGAAAATTTATATATTTAAGTTAAGCATGACAACGATTGAAAACTTGCCTTGCAAATGAAATTTAATATTCAGAAAATGAAATTCGGTATTGTGACAATAGCTGTATCTCAAAAAATAAGGCTTGAAAAATCATAAATAAAGAATGAATTGAGAATGATTCGTATAAAATAAATTTAAAGCTTTTGTCAAATTCGTCTATTTTTAAACAGACGCCTTGCAAGTACCGAAACTATACATAATCCTACATTAGTATACACCGTGGTAGTTTCAACAGAAAGCATGGATGACAATTATTAGTGTAAGCATATAATAAATAAACATCCTAGTCTATTTTCTGGTAGTACGTATTTAAACAAATTCGTGATGCCGCAGAGAATGAATGATGTAAAAATGCATGTAGGGATTGGCGAGGCAGCTGTACCAGAATCAAGATATAATCACACATGCTCAGAGGTACTAAAGCTGAACTAGGCTTTATTTGAGTTTTTATTGAGAGACATAAAACTATGCCTATAACGTGACAACTTAGAAAAAAGAGGGAAAGAGCGAAAACACACAGGGGTTTCTCGAATGAAACGATTTATATTGCACCAGCTTTTATTGAATGTATATCGATAATTATGTGAATCGGTAATATTAGAAAACTTTGTAAAAAGAAGAATTTCAAAAATTCTTCCCACAAAACCTGATATTCTCGCAACAAGGGAAATAGTCATTTCCTTTTCAATATGAATGTAAATTATTTTTGCACATCTTACTTTGACAAAAAAGTACTGAACTGACGATGACATGATAAAAAAAAAGTATAGGATTGATGGAAAATTTTACTCAAAAAGGTGATAGCAGAATTTTTCTGCAGTAAATTAAGAAAAAAATCTATGAAATAAACATCTGGTTGCAAGTTTAAATGTAATATTTTCCGCATTTATGTTTATCGTATAATTAGCATTTTCGATTAAAGAGCATTATTTTCATCTTATTATAGATTTGTTGCATTCAGGGTTTTGCATGAGAAAACTTTTTTTTTCCTTTAAGGACACCGATCTTCAACGCCAAATTTGTGATAATTAATGTTGTCCTGGGAACTCAATCGCCACAAGCTACCCTATAAAGTTTATTAGCTCAGAGATAGGATATTCTTAACTATAAAGTATTTACATTACATATAGGAAAAATTGTTGCGAAATATAGCAATTATAGTAGAAATAGCCATAAATTTAATTTTAATCACTTATTTTAACACAAGAGAACTGTTACTACTTATAACCGCAGAAAATGAGCAGTTGTATTAGTATGCAACATCATTATTTTACCTTATTACAGCTGAATTTTTTTTCAAAATTGATTTCCTAATAAAAACAAAATCAATCAAATTACCTCCCAAAAAGTACAAATATAACATTCGGCTTTTGGAATAAAAAATATACATATTCAAATACCATAAAATGCTCAGTTCTATTTCAAAAGCAGTTCGACTTTTGAGGAAAAAACGTGCAAATTGAAACACTATAAGTGGCTCAGCTATACTTCAAAATCAGATGCATGCGTATCAAACGTACTTTAAGCTAAAATATTGAATAGGATTATATTGCCATGTGAAAAAGACAGATGAGGTGTTATGTGTCTCTTTTCCCTAGGAGAAAGTGGCAAGGAAAGTCGAAAGTGAAAGGGAAAAGTGGGATAAAGTGATCTCGAAATGTGAAGTGATAGTTCAGGAATCGAAAATAATTGGACCGTGAGAGATGCACGCATGGAAAGAGATATATTTTTCTGGGAAGGAAGTAAACTTTGTAAAACGAAAATAAGATATGCTCGAGGTTCTTGCCTATTAAAAATATTATTTTTAAGAAAGCACTGAAACTCGGAAATATAAACAGAAATATTATTTTAGACACTATTGGATAGTATTTCTATTTCTCCCATTTAGAGTGTGTAAGAGGTAAAATAATTACAAATATGTAAAATAGCACAAGCAAAAGGTGCTCATTAAACTGTGCTGATATGCGATAGTATTAAATGCATAACAGCGAAGCAGATATAAATTTGAATGTCCAAATACAATTCCAGTCAAATATGGAGAGGGAGCTACAAGAGGATATGCATTATTTTGCAAAGTATGTCACCATTGAAAAACCAGTTTATTTTGAGTTTTTTTGTTACTGCAGAACAAGTTTTATCTGCTTGAGTACCTGTTTCACACAAAATGAAATGAAAGTAGTCCATTTTCGGCTTAGGAAGAGTAATTTTTATAAATATTAGGAAGTCATAATTTTTTCCCGTATTGTTATCAGTTGCTTTAAAAAGAATTTTCAAAAATTCTTTAAACTTACACTGAACTAAATTGTGTATTACTTTATTACCATTAATGATCTTTTTATAGAACAGATGTGTATGAGTACTATGTAAGAACAAACTGAGTATTACAACTGGAATATACAACTTGATTAATATATATTTGAAAACCGTGAGTGAAAGATTACCTGTGCAAGGCATAGTTCGGGTTTCTGTTAAATTACTTGTAAGAACATATTTTATTAACAGATTCGACGAAACATTAAATTTTTTACGTGGAAAACAATACAAAATTTTGTTCCTGTGTACCTGCATAGAAGACTACGAATTTTAAGAATAGTTTGTCAGACTGGATTACCTATCTGTAACTACTGACATTTAACTTTGATACTAAGTCATTGAATCAGCAAACCACTAAGATACAACTTTGGTTCCAGTTCAGCAAAATTAGATCTGATGTAATCGCGAAAGCAATTAATGAATTACCATTTTAAAATATATAATACGTGTGAGTCATGAAATAAAGAATTTTCATTCACAGTTATCAGAAGATTAGTTTTGTATGAGCAACAAATTTACCTTACTTCATTGAAAGAAAAACGAACCAATTTTCCTCTTTGATGTACCACGGTTGTAAAGTCAGCATTTTTGTTAAATCAAATAAAAGTTTTTAGAAGTTTATTATTTTTATATTGCATGAAATGTGTTATCAAATATGGTCGTAACACTATGCCATGCGGCGAAACCACAGTGGTGTCGTACGTAAATTATCGCTAAACGGTTGGCGACAGCACAGTGGTGTACTAGTAGTTTCTATTTATTTGAGCATTAGACCAGTTTCTGACGTATTACTAACAGAATTCCAAGTCCAAAATCAGAAGGCACGGAGGCCTACAAAGAGGGCAACCGCAATGCTGTGAAATGGACCAAGCTGAAATCACAAATGGGCAGGTTAAAAATTTAATTTCCTCATCTCAACACGGCTTTATTCCTAAACGGTCTACGCTTACTAATTTATTTTGTTTAAATAGCAATATTATTTCTTCGTTTGAAAACGGATATCAACTTGATGTCATTTATACCGATTTTTCCAAGGCTTTTGACTCTATTGACTTTAGAATTCTTCTTAAGAAATTAATTGGCTTGGGTTTTCACATTAATCTTACTGACTGGATTTTTTCTTACTTGTGTAATAGGTGTATTTTAATGGTGCTTTTTCTGAGAATTTTACCTCTACTTCTGGTGTTCCCCAAGGTTCTAATTTGGGATCTTTACTTTTTATTTTGTTTATTAATGATTTGTGTTCAGTTTTGAAATTTTCTAAGTATCTTTTATTTGCTGATGATCTGAAATTATTTAAAGAGATACGGTCTGTTACTGATGCTTGTCTTTTACAGAGCGATCTTAATAGTTTATATGAATGGTGCGCTGACAACAAATTACTTCTTAATATTATGAAATGTAGTATTCTTAGTTATTCTCGTAAATCTCAAACTTTAATGTATTCATATCATATTAATAATCTTCCCTTATTTCGTTCGGATTCCATAACTGATTTGGGCGTTGTTTTTGACAGGAAACTTGAATTTTCAATCCATATCAATAGCATTATCTCTAAAGCTTACAAAAAACTTGGTTTTCTTAAGTGCAAAACTAAAGAATTTTCTAACCTTCATGCATTAAAAATCTTATACTTTAGTTTGATACGCTCTAATCTTGAATATTATAGTCTTATTTGGGATCCGTATTATAAAAATAAAATGAAAATTCTTGAGCGGGTGCAGACTCAGTTTACTCGTTATTTATATTGCAAGAGTAATCCTATTTACATTCCGAATATTTCTTCATCTTACTTGAGAAGTATTTTTGGTCTTCCTAGTTTAAGTTCTCGTCGTGATCTATTTTGTTTATTATTTTTTTATAAAGTTGTCAATAATATGGCAGACTGCAGTGATATTCTTCAAAGTATTTGTGTCAATGTACCGAACAGGTCTCTTCGTAATAGCCATTTATTTGTGGATCCAATTATAAAATATAATTACATATACTTTTCGTTATATAAATTTTATAAAATTTATAATAAGTTTTCTTTGGATTTGGATATTTTTAACATGTCTTTTAAAGTCTTTAGAGTTAAGTGTTTTGAACTTTTGCAGTCATGACTGGTATTTATTTTATCTCTGTATTTTATCTTTTTTAAATTTGTTTTTTGTAATTTGTCCTTTTATGCATCACTGTAAATGGATTTCAATCTGTAGTGTGCATTTCTTTTATGAAATAAATAAATATATAAGTCTTATGCTGTCATCTGGCGGTAATAAGTGCAACTAATTCCACTGAATTAATAATAAAATTTTCTCGTAAATTTTATTTTAGGAAATTATTTTATTTTATTTCTTATGTTTCAAAACAAAACAATTTATTATAAGGCTTTAAAATTAATAAAAATTAGTAATTTTTAAAGTTGTGTACTCAAGAGATAAAATCCAATTGATACGTTTGACATATGTGCTGTGGGATATGCAGAAAATGTTTTTATGTCTGCAGATTTAAACGGTAATTGTAGCAATCCACACAGCTAATGCAGCTATATATGCTAATTTTGTGTCTCCTCACAGTCCACGCCTCTTTGTTTTTCCTCTGGTAAATTTTATCAATTTTTATTCAAATATACAATTTCACTCTTCCTGTTATTATTACTATTAAATAAGTAATTATGAAAAATGGGAAGTTTGGTTTTCTTATATTTCATGATAATAATCCAAAAATATTATTTTAATAACCCATTTGGAACTAAGAGTTTTTGAGAACACATAAATTTTTACAATTTCATTCTTGCTACCAAAACAAAGTAAACCTTATATTCTATTTTTTATGTTAGATTTTTTTTAATAATAACTTTTATTTTTACAAAATACATAAATCATACATTTTATTTTATTTTTTAATTAATTATTATCACTACCTTTGTGCATATTGTCAGAAAAAAATATTTTTACTACTGATGTGGAAAATTTATTCATCATCAGAGGTAGCTGCCCAAATTACTAAATATATTAATGATAGCTTAACACTAAATAACTTGCTTAGTGAATATAAATTTTTACGCTGTCAAGAGGCTCAATACGCTAGAAAGGGACATTTCAAATTGAAAAATAAATTAAACCATTAATTTAAAAATAAAAACGCAAATTCTTTCATAGAAATACTATGCTAAAGGCCTGTCAAATGGTGCAACAGAGCCATCTATCGACCGAATTGGCATGTTAAACGAAAGAAAAAATAAACAACTCAGGGAAATCTAGAAACTCTGATTTGACAGCTTACAGCTGCAACGTATTTAATGTAGTATTAAAATAATAAACACCTAAAAATTTACATTTCATGTTAAAAAATGTTGATTTGGCTACCCTGTCGTAGTAATAAATGTATATAAGCAACACGGGTATAAAGTTCAATATTCAAACACATTTCCACTCGATTAGAGTAAACGACACAATGCGAACAAAGAAAAAAAAGCCACGACACGAAAAATTCAGAAATCTTAAATGGAATAGAACATTACCACCAAAGCAACAAAAATTCAAAATGACAATTATAACAGAAACAATCCATTAAAAAAAATAATAATAAACGCGCACATTAAACGAATTTCCCACTAAAATGTGGAATAAATTCAATCGTATTATACCGCCATGTGAAAAAGACAGATGAGGAGCTATGTATCTTTCAGAAGAAAAGTGGCGAGGCAAGTCAGAATTGAAATGGCGAAGTGGGATAAAGCGATCTCCAAATGTGAAGTGATAGCTCAGAAATCGAAAACAATTGGACCTTGAGAAATGCACGCATGAAAGGCGATATGTTTGTTTCAGGAAAAATAAATAAATATTGAAAATCCAAACAGGAAACACGGACAGTCTTTTCACTATTAAAATGCTTCTAAGAAAGGAAAGAAAGCTCGGAAGAAATATATCAGGATAAATAATTTTATGCTCTGTTAAATAAGATTATTTCTGCTATCATTTTGAACGAGTAACATTATTTATCAGTTTAGATAACAATATATTGATTTTATGAACAAAACTGATGTATTGTTTTGGATGTTTGTGGTGATGTCCTTTTCAGAGGTAATATTTAGGCTGAAATTTGCATTCTACCTGTCAAATAGTTAATCAATTTGTGCTCAGATTTCTTTGTGACTGTCTTCGATTTTTTCTAATACCATCAACAATAGATAAATTTCTGATCTCGACTTCTTGATCAAGGGATGATTTCTTTTAAAATCGTTATGTATAAAAAATTGAAAAGGCAACATCCTACATGATCATGTTAAAATATTTGGTGGATCTAAGTTCAGTACTCGTGAATAATGATAGGAAAAATGAAATAGCATTTTCGACTGCTAGCGAAAATGTCGTCCCAAAAAAGAACACTTGCATAAATGGGTTGGTTAAATTTTGTATTTATTGCATGAAAATCGGAATCTATAACGCAAGACAGAGATTTTTTGGTTTACCCATTGCTTAATATAGGGTGATTTTTCTGCTTTCCAGCTAAGTATTGAGATATCACTTAGCTGACATCAGTTCCCCAAGCTTAGAGAGATTTAGCGCAATTTCATTAATGCAGCCTGTATTGTTTACTTTCATGCGTACGTATTATGCAATCAAGTTTCGCAATTGCTGGAGGTTATTCCAGGAACGGAATCTGGTGGAATTTGCTGGAAAGTTCGGAGAGACTATACAAGAAGGACAGAGTCATGCCCAAGCAGTTTAGTTATGAATTAATTCTCGTAGAGCTTTCTGCAACAGTATGTGTTTATACACAAAAGAAATGAGCAATATTGTACAAATAAGTAGTTAAAGAATTACTGAGATATGATCTGGCCAATTAGAAGATTGAAAGGTTAAATTTAGATAACGCACATAAACTATCATCGCATTATTTAATGATATTTCTAAAATTTTTTATTTAATATCTATAAATGATACTTATTAGGCGTAGAAATAGCTTCTTTATACGTAGAAGTAAGATGCTTAGTATGGACACCTACATAATATTTTTAAGCTTAAAGCTCAAAATTAAGTCAAATTTCCATACTTTTGAGCATGAGCGACATTTGGGCTATTTCATAAGACACCCTGAAAAATTGTACATGGTAGAGTTATTGATTAATGCACCCATCCTCTAATAAAAAATTGACATGTTCGATTCCTGGATGGCACAGTAAGCCTTTTAACCCAAACACTATGGGTTAGATACAGGCTTGGTAATAATGTTCGATGGGGCAAGATTTACTAAAGTCTAACTTTCTAATTTTTTATTTTACCAAGAATAAAGCATGTTTTTTGAATGCGCTGCGCCATGCATATAAATGTACAAACACATGATTCAAAAGTGATATCTGGCTGAATATATTGATAGAAATCAATGCCAATTTTGGTTTAACATAAAAAATAGTGGAAAAAGAGATGGGGTGCAATGAAAGGTACTATATAAAATCAGTAGGGTTTCTGATAGAAAGTTTTAACTTACACACCTATTATACAAAAATATGTCCCACTTTCTGATATAATTTGGAAACAGATTATAAATTAAGAGATTACGCATCGTATGAATTGATTTAGCCTCTTTAACGCAATCTTTTGGTTAGCTGAGGATCAATAACATGTGATTTATCTCAGAATTTCTGGATGATACTTTTTCTATTCGCATTGTAACTAACTTATTTTAATAATTGGTTATCATAAAAAATAGCTGAAGGAATTCAAGAAATATTCACTCAATATTTTCACGAAATTTAGAAGAAAGATATCATTTAACAATGTTTCTCAAGCTTCAATTTCCATTTCTAAACTTGGAGATTTATTGAGCCAGGAAAAGCTTTCACAACGTAGCTTGTTTAGTGTATAGATCCAATACTTGACATTTACTTGAAATTGCACTTTGGAACTCACCCATGCGTAGTTTCCTATATATTTCATGGGAGAAATGCAAAAAGTAAAAGAAATATTTGTTCATTCTTTAATGGAAAATTAGCGTACGGCATTTTTACTTCATCCGCTAAAAATGCTTTTATATTTTGATTTTTAGGCTGAAAAAAATATTAAAAAATTTTACTTTATCTTTTTTCTTTACATTTCTAATAGAATTTCTATTCATCAAAACTTAAAACAAAAATTATTCTTTATTTCTTTACAGTGGGTAAAAAAAAAAGAAAATTTGCCAGTTGAAAAGAAGCATTCACTTTTTTTATTAGTTTTAAACATTGTTTGCACCGAAATTTCCCCGTCATGTCCTTTTTTGATAAATTTTTTTTATTTATCTTAATGAGTTTTTCTTTGAGCATTTAAAATACATTAAACAAGTTACTTTTTATATACTTTTACAAAAAATTGAAAAAAAAACTTTAAAAAATAGCATAATAAAGGGTATTTTTCCCTTAATTCTTTTTCTTTTAAAATAAAAGGCTTTCAGGATATATTTACAGATAAGTATAATAGCATAAAGTACTTTACATTCTTATTTATGAGTTTAAGAATACTTTCAATATATATTTTCCGTAATATTTTAAATATTATGAAAAGCTAAATTTTGAATAAAATATATTGCTTTAAAAAAAAAATGAAATATAGAACTGGGTGGTTTTTCTATTTTTGTAATAACATATTGGAAGTAAAATAGATGCTGTTAACAAGTTAAAAAAGTATTTTTGAGTTATTAAAGTATTTTTGAAAAAATAAACATTTTAGTAGAATTATCCTTTGAATAGTCTTTTATATAACTTTTATAAAGTAAGTATAAACAACAGCCATTTTTTCAAATTATAAATAGAGTGATATCTCAAGGAAAAAAAAGTTAAAATCGTATTTATATTTTACAGCTAGAGCAATTATATATCGTTATGTTTTCAAACTACATTAAAACAAGCCGAAAAAAAACTTTCTACTTTTATTAAAAAAGCCTTATCTTAACTGATTCTCATTGAAGTAACTCCATCAAAATTACGCCTGACGCTATATATTAGTATGAAGATATATATAAGAAGAAAGTAAAGCAAGCCGTCGTTTATTGGCATTTTAAAAGTGCCTTTTTTAAGATACAGAAATGGGTTTTTTGTAGGTGTATTTTGACGAAGAAACATTGTCTTGTACCAGAAAATTCTTAAAAAGTTCGTTAAAACACCTCTTCCATAAATAAATGTCTATTTTACGCAACATTTTTTTTTTTTGTAATCATAATAAAGTACGAATAAAAACGTAACAGAAAAAAAGCAAAAGTATATTTCATTAAACAAACGCGAGTCAGTTTAGTGATCACGGAAAAATAAAATTCTCTATTAATAATGATGATTTTAATGTTTTTTGCGCATACTGTAGTACTTCCGTGAAAACACGCGAATTAATATTTGCACGATATGTGTTTCACTTAGCTTCTAAGTCTCGCATGTATCGATGTAATAGCATATATAGATATTCACATTTTAGAAATATTATGCAGGTAAAGTCCGGAAGAGATGGACTACCTTGTGAGATGAGCCAGCCAAATAGATCATTAATTCGCCTGCCTACAGATTTCGTAACTATTCAGTCTGAAACCGAAGTTCATTTTATAAGGCGATCCATCATTTTCTTCTAAAAAAAACATATAATTCTTTTAGTTAAAATCATTGTTTTTGTTAGTATGTCAAATAATATAATCATACAGTTAAAGGTTTTGTTTTGTTTATGATCCATCTAGTGCTGAATCGTAAGTGATGGACCAAGCTTTCTGTCGGGAAAGATCAGAGGCGAATCCAGAATTTCTTCCAGGGACAGATGGTTGCAAATCTCGAATGTCAATTCAGAATTGCATAAAATATTTCACCTTTATTCACCTGGAAAGTCCACTTTGTTTAGTGAAAAAATATTTATCTTAGAGGAATTGACCGTCCCCAGTGCCCTTAGCTGGATCCACTCTTGGGAGTATGTCATTGACCATACAATCTTGAATTTTTTAAGTATCAGGAGGACTATGTAGAAGACTGGAAAGAGACCGCATGTTTGTTAGGTGGTGAAAATTTCAATGCGACGAAACGAAAAGAAGATTTTGATAATGTGTGTCTTGTTTGCTTTGGATTTATGAATATTGTTGACGATTTGATGTAACATGTGACTATTTTGGGATTAAATTAAACAGTAACAAAGACGTTACTGAAAAATAAAATCACATCGTAGTATATAATAACATTTTCATACAGTGTTTTCAGTATGTTAAGAATTCAAGAAACACATTTCACTTCATATATTTAACTTATTTGTACCCAGATGTTTTTGTGGCTTTCTCCGATTTTTGCTGATACCAGCAATAAAGATAAATTTCTGATGTCAATTTCTTTAACAAGGGATAAGATACCTTTTAAAATAATAATATGTATAAAAATTGAAATGACAACATCCTACTTGGTCATGTTAAAATATTTTGTGGAGTTGCGATTCAACACTCGTGAATAAAGCTAGGAAAAATAAATAACGCTTTCGACTGATAGAGAAAATTCCGTCCCCAAAACGGACGCGTACCATAAATAGGTTAAAGTCAAATAACAATTTATGTACACTTGGCATTACGCGAGTTAAATGTAAGTTAATTTAATTAAAATATATTTTAATGAGTTAAATATATTTTTATTTATTTCATTATTTTATAGTGGTCCATCTGTATTTTTCCACGTAGTACATATTTTTAAATCGCTCAAAGAAATTCTTTAAAGATACGAAAGATATTTTTATACTATATGTATATATTGTAATATGTAAAATATATGTAAATGTGTGGTTTTTGGAGAACGCAGAATAAAAATGGTCCATCTGTCCCGGAATCACCCTACGTGCAGATTTTTTTTTTTTTTTCAAATGAAAGCTGTTTCGAATTATTAAGAAATATTCTTTAAAAACACTTCTATGATGAATTCTGAAATCTTATAAATTAAATACATCTTCTAAATATTTTTAGTATGTAATCGATGGCGAATTTTCGTTATTTTTATAACTTTATTAATTTGCCTGACCAAGTAACATAAAACTGCTGTATAACATACAAAATCGTTCCACTGCTCTCAACAGTTTATGACACAACAGATGTGTCGGGTATTTGGCAAAGATAAGTCATAGAAAATAATTAATTATGTCTAGAATATATTTTATGAGTCATAAAAGTGTGTTTGAGAAAAGAAACGATTCCACCAAAACGCTTGAGACAATGTTTATTTGAATTTTTTAAAAGTAATTTGTAAAATATGATTAAACTTGTAACGATTATATATATATATATATATATATATATATATATATATACATGCAAGATGTTCCATAATGATTAACACAAACTTTAAGGGGATGTAGAACACATGATGAGGAATGGGAATCCTTATGCTAAAAGAGCTCTAGTGTTATTCTAATTTCTTAACAAAGTTTGATGGAAAATGAACTTGTCTCCAAAAATGTCATCAATGAAATGAAATAAAAGTTTTCAATTATTAATTTTAACCTAGTGTTTTCTGTGAAATGCAAAATAGTTTTTGACGAACAGTGGTCAGAAAGTTCACTATTATTTCAGTACTGCTTCAAAAGTAATTACTACAAGCTGTGTGAAGACGACGTTTCCGATGTAACATAGCACTGAAATAGAAAATCTGCGTCTGCCTAAAATTTTAATCAATGGATAAGATAATATTGTAAAAATAAAGTACTTATAACTGAGCATGTGTCTTTACATACTCTAAGTAGTAATGGAATTAAAAGACATTAGTATACGTTGACGTTTATACATAAATTGCACAACAGAAAAATTGATGAAAAGCTAATATTTTCTAAGAGCTGTTGTTCCCTTTTTTTTCAATTCCTATAAATAACAAATTTTAAAATCCTCTTACTTTAAATTTAATGAAACTTACTATGTATGTTTTTTGAGCCATCGAAACATTTTATTTAGATTTTATTGCGAATGTAAAAGTTTCTTCTTTCACAGAGGTGCCTTAGGAGCCTTACACTGGCCTGTTGCTTCGTTATTCTGCGTCACCTATGTTCATTCTAAAACGTCTAGAATTATAAACTATACTTTTGTGATACTCGGCATGATGTTTTAAACTAGTTGCAAATGCGTGTTTAAGATATTTAAAAATCTCCTGAGTTAATCGTTTCATAATTTCAATAAATAATAAAAAAGTTCAGCCACTCATACCATAAAATGAAATTAGCAAACACGTCTAATGAGATTCGGAAATAATATTGAAATGCTCTAATACGGTTACCAACAAGCAATATTTGTACGCAATAAATCCCTCAAAACATAGTTTGCGTAAACCCTGCGTATTTATCAAGTGAGCCATTTTTCTTGCTAAAACATCAATTTGCCTCTCGCCGTGTGAAACTGACTGAAAAATTATGCTTATGTAAGCACACTTTAATGATGCATATTAGTCATTTAACAAGGAAACGGAAAACGATTACCGGTTAAGAAAAGTAAACTTTCTCACTCAGGCATGAGTTATCTTAAGATGCATTTACTCAATATTTAATTTTGCCAAAACATACTACTCCTGGACTCCCGGCTGAGGTAATGGCCAATTACTGATCCATTTTTAATATTAAATTATCGCGTGTCTATCATTCCATTTAAATGGCTGTTTGATGTTGGCGATAGGTTGGCTTGGTGAATGGCTAAATGCCTTCACAAGAAAACCCGTAAATGATGGAACGAGATATTAATGGCACTGCTTGGGTAATGGGAAAAAAAAACGATTCAGAATTTAAAAACTAGTACTGGAATTGGTATTTTACCATACTGTAATGAATTTATCGATTACATGCTAGACATGCAAATAAAACGCGTTACGCATAATTTTTCCATGTTGTAAATTTTTTAATTCATTTTGTGAATGCTTTCGGCATATAATTTTAATGCTAATTTTTAAAACTACCAATTTAGCTCATTTTTAAGTAGTCCAAAAGCACGTACTTTCGAGAGCCGTAATTTTCGCAAAAATGAAGCTATCGGTGATTTCACGAGCTGAAAATTTTGCGAATTTTATATGAATAGAACCAAAACTTAGGAAATCCCTAAACTACCTAAATGTAGGGTCCCTTTTGCATTAGGCATTTTAAGAAAATTCCTTTTGTCGGAAAAATTCGTCTCCCTTCTCCATTTTTAATGGTTTCAAAAATGCTGCTATAAATATTTTAAATGAATGAGCTGCGTTCTATTAGTTTTATTATTGTTTTGTATTCAAGAAATAGTTGTGAGAAAGAAAGTTGTCAAAACAGAGTTTGTAACTGTGCAATAAATTATTAAATTTGAATAAGTGAGAAATTTTTAATTTTTTATTATCATTTGAAGCGAAAGGAAAATTATTTCACGAGCATTTAATTTTCGCCATTACGACGGGCTCGCGAAAATAAGTGCTTTTACAATACTTATGACATTTGTTGTCGTTGCTAATGCCCTTTGGCAACCGCGGGGCGGTGCCAGATTCCCCATATAGGTAGGCACGTAGGTGATGGGGGGAAGGGCGGATTCCATTTTAATGAACCCCAGTGGGAGGAACTCATCTCGGGGTCCCTTAATTTTGAACCAATTTCAGAGGAGGGACTAACTCCCTCTAATCCGCACCCTCAGAGGTATTATTAACAACTTGGTGGACATTGGAGCCACGGCGGATTTTACGTGCACTAGCTCCCATCAGCATACACGGTCCCACAACAGCCCAGCCGAGAAGGAGCAGACCCTCCCAAGCACTGACCAGGCTGGCTGCTGCTTCACTTGGCGTGTTCTTATGCGAACGGAGTTTAGCATCCAGACCAACCACGGAATAACGACATAAGACTTACATGTACTTATTTCTTAATTATATGAAATTATTATACGAAAAATATACTTTATCCACTGCGGGGTTTCTCAGACATCACATTTATCTCCTGCAGATCTTAAAATATTTTGATTCAACAAAACAACCCGACTTTTTTTATAGACAATTTTATGGTTCGAGTATAGGTAACCAATTTAATTTACTACACGGCTATTTTTTTTAATAAAATGTTGTATTATATATATATGTTTTTGTTTTGAGCAGTAGATATGAATAGTATTTTAACCATATTTAATGATGAATTCTGGAAAACTTGACTCCCTATATTTTCTGGAATAATGAATGAATTTGACAATTTACTCGTAATTAGGTAAATATTATATTATTGCTAATAACAGAGGTAAAGCAGAAATGTTTCTATTAAAAAATAGCATTTTTAAATAAAACTTTATTTTAAGAACTCCGATTTAAAATATTTAAAAGATAATCATTTTCTTTATGGATATAATTATGTTGACTTAACCATATAGACACGTATCATATATATATTTTATGCAAGTTAATTATCAAATTTACTACTATACCTAAGCAATTTATGCTGATCAGGAGCATTTCCATGATTCGCTATCACAAAACTCTGAAATGATTGATGATATGTTATAGCTAAACAGGCATAGAATGCACTCTATGGGGCTTTAAAAGGGCATTAGGGTTCTGCTCCTCACAAATGAAGTCTCCAGGGACGAACGATAAAGCAGCCTAATCCTGTTAAACTTTTCCACTGAGGAGTCCAGATTTCCTGATTTAAACGGAGAGGTAAAGTATTTCATTTCAATGGTGCTTAATCTTTAGTTTCCAGAAATAAACGACTTTTAGAAACACCTTTTGTATAAAAATTAACCTGTTATGCTCCTAATTATGAATTCTTAAAAATATCAAGTTAAAACGTATTTTTTTCTCTGTGGTCTGTATAGAACACTGTTCTTAACAATGCAAAGTGCCGGAATCAATAAGAGACGATATTTGAAAAATTCTGATGAACCTACGGATAGTTTTGTTTGTTTGTTTGTTTGTTGTTGTTTTGTTTTGCATGTTTGATGTTGCTGTTGTTGGAAGGAGTATAGCCGAAGAAAATAAAATTGTAATATGGATTTCTAAGTTTTAATAATGCTTAAATTTTATCAATTCGGCAGGATTTGTTTATATTAAACTAAATATAATAAATAAAAAATTATAACTAAAAACTAGTAGATTAATGCATCTATATACAATAATATACAGGTAATTAAATAAAGCACTGGATTAATTTAAATAGCAAAATTTTTATAAAAATTGTAAACATTTCCTTTTTTTATGGCATATTAAAGTATATTTCTTTAAGTAAATAGTACATGATTCAAAAATTCCAGGTTTTTCATTCTTATGATTAATTTTATGTCATTCTCGTAAAATATGAAAACATTTCATTTTCATGGCATGGGAAAGGATATTTTTTATGGTCCACGAGTAAAAAATTTCGGCTTTTTCATTGTTATAACTTTATTTGTTTCATTGTTGTAAAAACTGCTTCATTGTTGTAACAGCTTTATTAAGTAGGCAAAGTGTATTCACAAACTTTCAATGTTATCTGACATGCATAATTACACAAACACATTTCATTTATCACAATAAAAGACTCTGGAAAACGATCAGAGATGACAAGTTGGAATAACAGAAGTTATACAAAATGTTCAAATACATAAATTTTTTCAAAGGTTTTTTTTCAAAAATTTATGCAAAACTCTAAGAGCATAATCGGTCGTGGCTAAACTTTTGCGTATCATACGCCAGTGTCTTCATACGGAAGTTCAGATGAGTCATTTGATTGACTTATTTACGTTCGCGGGTCGAGTTTGGAAAAATGAATATGGGTAGGCTATAGTCTGGGGGTGGTAAGTAATAACATGTGAGCGTGAGATTTTGAATGTACAGATGGTTCTTGTTGACGCAGCATCATAAAGTTTAATAATGTCGAAGTAAAATATTTCCGGGCACGGAACTATTTGGAAAGTCTTTAATCTCTCTGAAAACAACAAGTGTGCACAAGGATGAGATGCGCCACATGAAATCGTCCAATGCTCCAAATTCGGCACATGAGCTACAATTCTTCATCCCTGCCTTGTATTATTTGAATATCTTTATCTGTCAAAAACATAAAGTGAAAACATTCGCATACAGGAAAACTTAGTTTCGATTTTTATAAGTACGATATTTTTCATTAAATATAAACAACTCTCTCTCTCTCTGTCTCTCTTTATATATATATATATGTGCATGTATAGGTATATTGAAATAGATACTAAGAGGTATATTTAAAAGCTATATTAAAACACAACTTAAAGTAGTACATAATATAACTGCTATCTTGCATAATAAAATGTTCCAAATTTTATTACTTTAATAAATTAGGGAATTTTACCATAAAAGCTGAGTTAATTTTAAAAGAAATCCCCGAGAGTGAATGGTAGCTCTCTTTAATCAAAATGTCATCAAAACCTCATCAAGAATTCAAATTTTCTTAAATCATGATGGATAAAACCGTTCTAAATTCCAGAAACTTATACAGTTACAGAAATTTAATGTGAAGTAGATTAGAAAAAAATAATTCTTCCATGCCTACCTATTTTAAATCTTACGCAAATTACATGTTTTAAATTTTGTATGCTACTTAAAGCACATTTTATTTTCTGGAAAATAATCGATGTTAAAAGTGAAAAATTACGATTATAGATTCAAATTGAAATATTTAGCTAATAGCATATAATTGTGACCTTTTTAAATAATGGAAATCAATACTTAGTGGATGCACCATGAGTTTTCTGACGTTATTGTTAAATGACTTTCTAGTTAATAAAAGTGAAATTTGCTAATAAAACCTACACAACTTTTAATACAAATTTCTATAAGTTAAAGATGAAATAAAGTACAATATATTTCAAGATTTACTTTGGCGTTACTTTTTTCCTGAATTATACAAATGTTTGTTTTAATATATAATGTTTTCCATTGGAATTTTCATTCATTTCTTTCATTGGACAGATATAGAAATAAAATATCAAACTTTTGAATGCATAAAATGTAGTTTCTCATTAGATATATTTAAGTTGACTATCCTTTTAATTATGTTTATTATAATACGTCTAATTTAAATTCTAAGGGTACTTTCTCTTCATAATCACAAAATGGGGCAATGAACAATAGCTATTGTTGTTATAAATTAAATTTTGAAGAGAAAGAATTTTCATTCTTTTAATTAATTTTATAGCATACAGTATGTGACAAAAACTTCAAATTCTTAATTAAGGTACACCAAGAAAATTTTTGTTAAGTGAATTTTCCAGGAGCTACAGGTGACAGCGAAATGTTTTTACACATATTTTTTTACAGAGAAAATGTTTATTTACAAGACTCGATTAATACTTGGTAGGATATTTTTAATGCTAAAGTAACTAACGATTTTAAAATCTTGTTCATAAAATAGTCGACGATTTATTTTTCAACAGTAGCAATCCATAATTTACTTGGTTTATGCTTAAACATTCAAGTTTATTTTAAGATTACAGAAATGGATTAAAAAAACGTGTTTATGAAACATTTTATATCTTTTTAAAACTTATTACCTCCTTAAAACTTTTGTATCTTAAATTTTTACTATTCTCTAGTGTATTATAGTGATTATTCAAGGAATTTTTTAAATTAAATATATATTTGATCTTCTGAGACTTAAATAATCTGTTTCTCTTGTTTTCTTTTTTTTGTAATTTTAACGATATTGCATTTAATAGTACAAATATAATAGTACAAATAGCATATAATATTTAATTCATAGTTTTAGTTAAACATGTTTGCCATTGAAAGTCACTTGTTTCTAAGGTAAATCATAGATATATTTATGAAATCATCAAACACACTTTTAATTTCTTCATTAATTTTATTTATTTATTTTTGTATATATATCTATCTCTCTCTCTCTCTCTCTCTGTATATATATATATATATATATATATATGTACTGTGAGGGGCGGGGTTAATTTGGTTTACATATATTGAATGTTTACATGAAAATTTTAGCAAGTATTTCTTATTACATGCACGATAAACAATTCTAGAACTTAAATATAATACATGTATGCCACAGATGGTGATATTATAATTTGTATGAGCAATCTTTGCATTATTGAAGATGCACACCTTAAACAGCTCAATAACTAATTTGAAATTACTTTTAATTCCATGTAAACATTTGAATTTCTCTTTTTTATTACAAAATTACAGCTATGTGTGTTCTAGGATATATAAAATTATATGTATGTGGTAATGCAGCCAGCAGAATGCGGCTGTTATGCTGATTGGTCCCGATTCTACGCCCTCTCAATACAGTCCTTGGAGATGTATTCAATAATACAGCAACGTATCAAGTAAAGGAAGAAATTTTCTTTCTTATAACTACTAATCACTAAAAAAGAATTTGTTCACCACAAACTATTTGCGCACTTTTCCATGTTAAGTATTAATTCTCGAACTTCAGATCACAAAACCAATATAAGATTCACTAATTTGCCACAACAAGTTTTATTCTTAAAGTTATTTTTGGTTCTTCAAGTAATAACGGGTAAAAAAGAACGTTTATGAAAAAAATGTCATTCAATTTATGATTGTTGGCATTTCTCCTAAAGATCATTAAGAAGTAATGTCTCACTGATGGCGATAAATCAGCATTAAAACTTACTCATATATCAATTTTATTGTAATTTACAGTTATTATGCCTTGAAAAAAACATCAAATTTCTGAATTAATATACCTTAAAATTAAAACAATTAATTTTTTATATATTCTAAGACGTTTACAAATGCAACACTTAACATACCTTTTGATACTCACACTAGTCAATATCTTTAAAATATATAATATTTTGACAACCAACAACCAACAACTGAAAAATTATAAATAAAATAATATTTCATGTTTTGGCAGGAAAGAAAAATATAACCTGCAAAAAATTCATTCATGATATTAATAGGGAACATTTTCTCCCCAGTATTCCAAAAGTTTGTAAATACGAAAGAAAAATTTTATCTTTCCCTTAGAAAAATAAGAAGATTTTCAAAAATATCGTCTAGCCTCAAGGGTTTCTGCATGTTTATTTTGACATAAGCTGTAAAACTTTCTTGCTAAATTAATAACTATAACAGGTAAGATTGAATTTTTTATTATTTTTCTTACGCACTAAATTTTCTTCCACGTAAAAGAGTGTGAAAACATGAGGTGTATTTTGATATTTTATAGTTGATTAAAATGTCAAAAATTTGCCTGCAGCTGCATCAGAGAAAGAGGTCCTAACACATAAATGAAATTTGGAAGCAAACTCAGTTTCTATTTATTACTTTTTTATGTAAGTAAAGAAACTTAGTACAGAAAACCAAATTCAAGTAGCATGATTTTAGATAAATAAATTTATAATAAATTTTGCACACATTGAACTACTGCAGTTTCATATATGACAAGTAAAAACAGATTTCGATAGCTTGAATTTACATTTAAAGTTTATTATTCATACGAATAATTTGTGCTTTTATGTTATCCGAAGCTAAAAGTCTCCGATGTTATTAAAAATTCAATATTTTTCACTAGTTAGATTTGACATTCGAAGGCTTGTAGGCACTGTTTTCTTGTTGTTCCATAAACGTATTTTTATCACAGACCATAGCGTACTTTTAAATATTTATATTGAATTTTAAAATTGTTACGATCCTTATTAAAAGGATTATCTTACGAAAATGCTCTTAAATTTTCAGTATAGCATTTAACATTACTAAATTTGATTTACTTAGAACTGAAGTTTCAAAATCGTATAAATTATTTTACTTTTATGAATAATTTTAATGAATATATTTTATTAAGGCCATTATTACCGTGATTATCCTAACTAATATTATAAATGTGAAAGTGAGTTTGTCTGTTTGTTTTCACGTCTAAACCGCTGAATTGATTATGATGGATTTTGGTATAGAGATAGATGGGGCGGTTATAGGCTATAATAATATTGAAAATGTTAAGTAATTTTTTAATTATGAATTAAAAACCGTTTTTACGTTGGCATGCTTGGCGAGTTTTGACCGTATAAAATAATTCATGCTTTTGATCTAGAAGAAATGCTATTGCTTGAATGAAGTATCACGTGCAGTCGAAATCATGAAATACTACGAAAATTATGCTATTTTTACGCCAAATCTATATATGCATAAAAACAAAATAAAGGTTTGTAAATATGTATGTGTGCGATCGCCAGGGGTTACCAAACACGGTAAGCAAGATAAGCATTTGGGGCTCAACAACGTCCAACTCAAAAACGTATAAAAGGGGAGCATTTTTTTACGTTTGCAGTCGGTCGCAATGTACCCTAGGGCTGCCCTGGCAATCTCCAGACAAATCTACAGCACGCAGACCTTTGCAAATTTGATTCTGTAAGCCCATGACTTCGCTAATGAGCACCTGAGCTCAGAATTTAAAAACTTTAATTATTTTTTCAAATATTATATACAAACCATTTTTATGTGGTTATGCTTGGCGAATTTCACCGTATAAAATGATTTATGCTTTTGTAATAAAGCAGAAGTGCTTTTTGCACATTTGAATATACTTGGAAAATGTGAAATTGCATGGAAATTACGTTAATTTACGCCACATTAAAAAGCGTAAGAAAGAAATAAGTCCAAACATGTTTCTTAAAGTTCATGAATTTTCAAATCCTACTAATAATATAAATGTGCGCGTTTGTGTGTTTGGGTGTTTGTGACTGAATCACTCAGAAATGGCTGTAGGGATTTGGATACAAGATGGAATGAAGATAACTTATACACTGGTTTAACATAGAGACAACCCTTCATGCATGCAGCATAAATAATACTTTTACAAAGATACTCAAAATATTCTAATGCATTACAGTCTATGGGCATTTTTTTAACTACTGAACTGATTCTAGAACATTTTTCACGTATTGAAAATTACACTATACCTGAGTAGTATTGTTTGTTTGTTTGTGTATTAAGGCCGATTGACTGCACAAGGGTCCTAGGCCTATATGTAGAATGCTCTCTGTTGGGGACATTCTAAGCTATCCTAGCCCTTATTTACGCGAGATTTCGTGGAAAACACGGAAAACTCCGAACGGCCAGGTCGACAGGCGCTTGAACCTGTCACCTCCCGTCTTCCAGTTTCGAGAGTAGAACCTCTCAGCCACTGGTGGGGCCATGAGTATTATATGCTACCTTTTATGCATATATCACAAATAGTTCTTTTGCAGGAACACCCAAAATAGTTCAAATATATTACGCTCTAAGGGTATCTCTGTAACAACACAACCGATTCTAAAACTTTTTCACTAGTAGAAAACTGCACATTTCTGATTAACATAGGCTAAAATTCATGCATATAGCATACATATTTCTTTTACAAGAACACTTAAAATATTTCGCAAATATTACCGTAACTCTCTGTATTAGGGAAATGCATTTAAAAAAAATCTAAATATAGTAACCTTGTATTTTAAAGGAAGCATACTAGTATGTGTTATACGTCATTTAAAATAAGTAAAAAATTAATATAATATTTAAAAACAGTCATTTTTTGTCTATAGTGCAACCGTATTTGTTATTCATACATACTTCATTTCTGTCTGGACCCAATTCTAAAGCCGACCTGGACGAAGACGCGGGTAGCAGCTACTCTTACATAAATAACGTTAAAATTTGAATGTAATACTTAAAATGCTTAACTTTAATTTACATGGAACAATATTTTCAAAGAAATGTAATTTATGGGACTCAGTTCTATAGTTTTAACGTTTCTAATACATTTTAAGGTTATTTCTGTGTGAATGATTTGTATTGTTTACCTATATGAAAATAGTGTTGCGGAACTACTGTGCTACTCCTGGGGTTCGTCGTTCTAAAGTCCAGTTGGTGTAAAACGTTCAAGTAGAAAGTCACTTGTCAGGATGGAACACAAACTTTATTGCTTCTAGAACTTCGTAGAACAATCAGCTGTACACAATTCACAAGCACAATCTAGCAGTAATGTGCTTTTAACAGTTCGCTTAGATCAGGAGCTCTCACAAATGCTGTATTTCTCACACAAAATAGAACACTTTCACTGGCAAGAATTCAGTGAAAATATACGAGAAATAACACTTACAGTCTCTCAAGACTCAGCGATGAAGAATTTACACACAGCACTTAAATTCAAAGCTTCACAAACAGCGCGAAACACAGCTTCCTTCAAAAAGCAAGCGTATTCACTCTCTCAAAGCTTGATCAACACTGAACTGTCGGGGCGACGCGCGCTTCTATAAATAGCCGACGCAGGAGGTACAAGAGGTTTCCAGAAAAGTCAATTTCTCGAGGGTTCTACATAAAGCGTGAATTTTGATTACGTCATAGAAGAGAAATGTTAGGTTATTATGCGTTTTAATGCAGGAAAAACAACTTCCAGGCCCCATTGGGAAAATCGCGCCAAATGACCAAAAAGTCGCCAAGCTTGGCGACTTTTGGCGAAATATCGCCAAATTTGGCGCCAAAAAAAGTCCCCAAATGTGAAGAGATCTAAGCTCTAGGACTAATATTTCTCGAGTTTTCTAGAACCTCCATTGAAAAACAATGGCAAACCGAAACCTCCATATCTCCGGTTCTAATTGGCCGATTTTGATGCAACAAAAAGCAAAATTTATCTATTTGAAGCGTAGAATACGAATTTTAAACCATTTTAAGCCAGAGCAGCGGGTTGCCCCGAAAATTCGTAACAATAGTAACGCAAAACGTAGTTTCCTGGAATGTGAGAAAACCTCACTTAAAAAACAATTCGAATTATTAGAACCCTTGCGAAGTTCTGCAAGTATAAGATGATTGAAAAGAAAATTGTGCACCTGCGACCACTTCCAGGTAATTTAATGTATCTTTAGTCAATGTAACGAAAGTCTGAAATGAAAAAGATTCATCTGATAAGGCATTGAAAAAGAATTTTTTTAAATGTTATTTTTAAAAAATGTTTTAGAAAATCAGTTAAGTAAAACGAAAACTGCATTTCTGATTAGCTTGTGATTTCCGATTGTTTTGCAGTATAAAGTGCCCATGTTGAGTGATTTACAACATTAAGGAATGAGAATTTTACTGTAGTTATTTAATTAAAAGCGTTTCCTAAGGTAAAAAAATAAAGAAATACAATGTAGTAAGACAAGAAAATTGTATGAAAAGTTTCAGAAAATGGCTGTAGAAAACAATTAATATAAGGTAAATTCATATTTAAAAATAATAAGTTATGTTTATAAAAGTTAATATTTTTAAAGCAATTAATTGCAATGTATTTGTTTTTCAAAAATATAAAAAATTACAAATCGATTCTTTATATAAGCACAAAAGTATTTTCAAGTGACTCTTTTACGTATATATATATATATATATATATATATATATATATATATATAATAGTACGTTCATGTATTTATTAAACCTCATATTTTTACTTTTAATTTATGTTTTTGTAAGTTTTTTCATTTTACATTTATTTTTCTACATTTTGTCTACTCATTCGATGTTTCCTGATCTATTGCTTTCTCTAGAAGGACATTGGTTTATTTCATTTAACTCTGCTTTTTCTATCGCTACTTATTTCTGAGTTAATATTTTTTTTTCTCTTTTCTCTACTTATTATAAAAGAAGGTGTCTGTCTGTGTGTGTGTCTGTCGGCAGCGTTACGGACAAACGGCTACACCTAGAAACACCAAATTTGGTACTCGGAAAGATGTAAATATGTAGTTGTGCACGTCGAAGCGATTTTTTCAAAATTCGACCTAGAATTTTTTTTATTTTATGTTTTATGCGATTTTTGGCATTTTTTCTCACCTAATTCGTAATAACGGCGGAAATTACACTCGAAGCAAAACGGCATTTGTATCATCGGATAGAGGAGGAAATTTTCTTTTAAAAACAGTTTGTTCTGAATACATAACATGATTTACCGATTTTTAGGAATTTTTTTACTAATCATCTGCTTCGCGATTGTTTTTCGTAAAATAATTTTAAAACTGTCGCATCTTGAATTCTAAACGTCATAACTTTTAGATATTTTGACAAATCGTGAAACATTCTTTTCTCCCTCTTTTAAAATAAAAACGAAAAAATTATGTAAATTAGATGATTTTTTACGAATTTTAATGCAGCCTAATGTTTAGAATTTATTAGCATCAACGCGATCTTACGCCATTCATTACATTGCGATCACGGCACGAGAATTTATCTTCGGTTGTTGCCAAAGAAAGGATTAGAAAAAAAGGATTTTTTCAACCAATCGAGTTTTTGAATTTTATATCAGAATTTCAATTCGCAAGTGAGGATCTATGACGTCAAATGCTTTAAGATACGTAAAAATTACTCCATAATTTTAACTCATTTATTCCAGCTCTATTTTCAACAGAGACGTTATTTTGATTAAAATTTACTGTAGAAATAAACTAAGAAATTCACGATTATTATTATTAGAAGTGATATTTTAATCCGGTGCTTATTTAAAAATTGAAATGTTTTCATGGCGCTGAAAATGTTCATTTTAAAAATTACAAAGTTCGTTTCAAAGCGCGATATATTAAATTTTTTCTATTTACTATTTTTCTTTTTGGCATTTAATTTAGCGCAGGCGTTGCCTAACATACGCATGCAGGTTGCGAGTATAATTTTATTTTAACGTTGAATTATGTTCCTCCATAAAGGTTACATAACGCAAATTTTTAATGATACCGTTTGAAAACAATTATGCGAAATATCGAAATTAACTCCCTCAACCTACCGGGGTATCCTTTACGGCAGTCAAACAGTGACGTCATAAATAAAAAAAAATGTGTGAAATTTGTAAACTCTGCAACTCTAACGCCCTGTCACAATTAAAATGGGAATAAGTAGCTCCTCGAGATTACACAGTTTGATGTTTTTTCAGGAGACAGGAGTATGGAGGATATAAAAGATATCGCTATATTAGATACATGGATAGTTAAAATGGCACCCCTTGGATATTTTCTCCCCACAGTAAGATGAAATGGTTTGCGGCGCTAAATACGCCCATCTTATAAAACTATGTATAAATTAAATATATATGGAGAGTTTCCTTAATGGCAACCATTATGTGAAGTGATTCTTATTTATGCTAATGCGTAAATTGCAAAGAATCACCACAGAATCAAAAGATCCCATTGAGGCCAAATAATCTAAGCTGTTTCTTTAAAGGGAGCCTTAAAGAGGGAGAAGCGAATATAGATAGTATTAATGTACGTAATAGGTAGTATTATTAGATTTGTAAAGATAATATGAATAAATCGCAATGTACCACGTTAATAAATATTTCATGAAATTAAAAGTGTCCTGTTTCAACGGATGTCTTACAACCAACTAAACGAAAAGTAATTCTAATTTGCGTTAATATATCCCGCAGTAATTTCAACAGAGGAGATTACTTGAACTTTTTTAAAAATGAAATTCTGTTTTGTCACATGCAGATATGATTTTAGTAGTAAAATATTCCCTTCTTCCCGTATGAAGAGCGGGTGCGCAGCTATTTTAAAAACATCTCTTGAAAATAGCATAAATGAATTCAGAAGACCTCAAAACGTGTCAATACACCAAAATCTCGAAGTCGAATTTTTTCATGATTACAATACATTCCTTATATGGTACATCTTCGGAAAGAGATAAATGGTGCTCCATTTCATGTAGTGTCTTAGGTATTTAATGCTACAACTTGAGCCTAAAAAACAGTATGATGTAGAAATAAGACCAGGTGCGTAGCCAGGAAATTTTTTCGGGGAGGGATATGAGCCTGGAAATTTTTTCGAGGAGTATATGAACTTATATATGCATAAATAGATGGAATTTCATCACTAATCCAAAAATTTCGGGGGGGATATATCCCGATATCCCCCCCTCTGGCTACGCCCCTGAATAAGAGATTTTGAAAGCCAGGAGTTCTCTGCAAACCATTAAGCTTTCCACTTTTTTGATAGTGAATGACACTGACGTAGTTTTTTGAGTCATTATACTGCAATGATCAGGTTAGTACTCATGACACAAACTTTACATTAAGAGTCAAATAATTTTGCTCTTTTTTTTTATTTCCACATCACGAATAATTTCGAATTACACATGTAAGGAAAATTTTCGTTTCCTACCGTGCGAAGAACGGGCACGCAGCTAGTTGATAAATAAAAGTAACAAAGATAACTCCTGTGTTTCTCCAAAGAAACATTTATTTTTTTAAGACTTGTTGGCAGTTTTAATAGATATTAATGCATTTTCTTAGGGCAACATCAATCTCAGCATGTTTAATCCATTGCAATGTTTACAAATAAACTGAAAATTAAATTTTAAATTTTATTTCCAAAATCTGTTCTGAAAAAACAGCACTATAGATGAAATTAACTAAACAGTATTATTGGGCATTTTATCAATTTTTATTTTTAGCAATCCGTTTGTATTGAACGTCTAGTAAACAAATCAAGCTTTATATATGCTTTTTAGAAAAAGCTCTAACAATTGCCTTTTAAAATGCATGCTGGTTAGAATCATAGTCACTTGAATCTTTGGAAGGAATCTATGCTAAATAGGATTTACTGGCAATCTATTGAATAGAGTCTAAGGGCAAACTTCCTCTGCAAAACAATCACGTCTGCGTGAGACTCGAAACGCGACAGAAAGTTATTGCAAAGGCCTAATTAAAGGAGTGTAAACAGATGACTGAATTGGATTTCTCAAGATAAGTCAAATAGAGAAGTACTGTAAGCTGAAATTGCTTAAGATGGATACTGGGAAAAGTTCATAGTTGAAAGCGTCTCCATGTAATTTTACCTATTGTTTCTATTTAAATAAATGATTTTTATGTTTTCTTGCAGCGTAATAAATCAACCTCTAAATATGAGAAATGTTTTCTTTGAAATCAGTGTAGCTGTATGAATGGAATTACTTTGATTAAATTGTTTAATCATTTGAGTTAAACGATATTGAAAAAAATTGATTATTTAAATATCAAATATGATGTAAAGAATTTAAGCAAGTCATTTCGTCAAAATGATATATGTACTCAGGAATAGAAACGTCCAATTATGTATAACTTTAAAACAGTATGCTTTAGTACTTGGTTTAAATTTAAAAATGATGAAATGATAGAAACTTCAGGAGCAAAGATAATATAATACAAACTTAGCTGTTTCAATTGAGAACGTGGAAGGCTTAAAAAAAATCTTTTCTTTTACATGTGAAGTATTTTTATTATAACAAAGAAATTAGTTCGCAAGTCATTTTCATTTCAATAATTCATCATCTGATAATAATTTTAATTCGAAATTTCAAAGAAAATGAATTCCCCGAAAATGATAGGGAGTGAAAGTAGCACTTCAGAAAACCTTCGCATTTGAATAAATTTTTATCTCCGATCGTCAAAGTGTCATCGCCGAGAAATGTCATAAGGAAATAAAAGTGCTTATCGTCATTTGCACTTTTTGAAAAATTCAATTTAAATGCAGCATAATTCCTTTTGAAAGAGATATTTCAGACGTAATGTGACAGATCCTTTCTGATACATAAATTTGACACATGATATGGATATCATTTGAAATTGTCTAACACTAAGCAATTTTTTAAAATTTCTTGAAGTGACTGCTAGTAGGCAATTTTTAATTCAAGTATTTGTCATTGTAGTTTGCATTCATTTATGAAGTTTGTCATCTCTTCTTGATTGAAAAGATTGTGGTTTGTGCGGTACGAATTTTGTAAAAGATACAAATGTACATAATTATGTCGCCCACTTTTTCATCTAACTCTTTTTTTCCTTTAATGGCATTGACTTTTATTTTTATAATAGGGGATTTCAGAAAGCAAATATACTTCATCGACAGCAGCAAATGAAATGTTTCTGTGAGCTCACTTGCAACACGGACTGTACCTTTAACCTTTCGCTTTTCCCTCTAAGTCACTTGTTATTTATATGCTGTGTCTTGTTTGAGCAGCACTTCTTCGTAAGGCATGAGTCAATTCAGATTCCTACCAAATCTGAAGTGAATTTGAAATAAACCTTCATGCAAAAAGTGAGCGTCCGGTGGATATTCTCATTTAACTTTACTATTTTCGGAGACGTTATAGATATTATCTGGAAGCATTGTATCTTTACTTTCCGAAATTGCCTAGTAATAGTGCGTAAATGCTATAATTAAGGAAGTTTATCATATATTTAAATAATATAAATTTAACTTAATCATGCACAAGAAAATTGAAATTTATAGGATAGTCATGGAATTTCCTTTTTATTTTTCATTGAAGCTGTCAATTGAAAATGAGTATGTTATGGTATATATTCGGCAGATTCACAAAATTTCACAAGATATTTAGGTGTTGCATGTAAGCTTTATTTTGTATGTACGCAATGCATGTGAGTCAGTACAGTTCCTGTACCAATATAAGTATATCACTTTCCTCGAAACGCTTATCAAATAATAAACAAATAGTGTAGCAATTAGTTTAATTCTGATATCTACCTTTTTAAAACTTCTGACTGAAAATGCTGAGCTCACATCCTAGTGTTTTCACCTTATTATAGTAATTTTTTATACATTAACTGCCCTTTCTTTAATTATTTCCAAATTCATATTTCTTATAATAAATACGAGGGTAAGAAAATATATTGAATTTTCCCATTCAAATTATTATTTTAAACATGTTAAACACAATTTAATTCATATTTATTAAAATTCATTAATCTGTATTTAATTTAAAATATATTTTACATAAATTTCAAACATATACATATGAACAAGCTTCACATTTTCTATGGCTTGCAGAAAGTGCGACTTTTCCGGCAAAGTTGGTTTTCTTAGATTTTCGTTATTTATTTATGTATGAAACATTAGATAAGTTTTCTTTGAGTAGAGATAACATGAGCAAACTGAATCCATTCGAAAGTGAATTTAAAATTTCACTTCTCATAAAATCAAAGTTACAGTTAGATTGCTACTGTCACATCGTTTAAATAAGACTTAAAATGAAATGTTTCTGTGAGCATTTCATTAATAATATCAGAATTATTAAATTTAGAGCCTGAAGTTATTATTTAATAACTTCAGTTAATAATATCAGAAGCTATATTGAAATGTGATGTTATGGTCAATTATTTGCCCAAGGGAACTAGGGATTCTCCTCCGTGGTGGACTTTCAGGCACCTTCTGTCTCCGAGTATAGAGCTGAGAAGCTATATGAAAATTTCATTAAATCCCAGGTAAAAATCTCTTCAAATCATAAAAGAGGCAACATAATTTGCATTTTTAAGGAAACGTTGCTCCCTTAACTCCCTATACGCCTTCACTGCTTATGTGAAAAAGAATATAGCTTTTATTCACATTATTAAATATAATTTCACGGCTTTGAAAACATTAATTATTGTTTCCTTGCATTTACTATCGCATAAACACGTATTAGTGCAAAAACACAATATTGCCAACCGGGGCTACTTTGGAGCATTATTTCATATTTTTAGTAAAATTTCTGTTATTACAAAATATAGTTCATGGATTTTTAGAGTCCAAATTAACACGGCGAACCGATTAACATCGTATAGAAGTAAACTGTATTGTTCTAAAAATTTCTTTTCATTTGTTTATTAATTTAATATTTTTAAAGTTTTGGACCAAAATAGCCCCTTCTTGGAGCTTATTTGCTTCATTCACATGATATCTTACAAATTGAAATTTCATATTTTTCGTTAATTCACCCCACCCTTCTTGGAGTTTTTTTGCTTCATTCACATATCTTACAAATTGTGAATTTCATATGAATCGTTAATGTACCTTTTCTTGGAGCTTATTTGCTGCTCAATTTTGACACAGTTATATGGAGTACATATAACTTCAAAGTACAAAAAGTGGAGTACAAAAACATATAACTTCCTTTTCGTAATGCGCGCATAATAATGCGCGTAATGCGCGCGTAATAATTTCACACGCGATGAACGTTTCGATCGTACGCCATCTTGCTGGTAGTTAAGTTGAGCGATGGCAACGGCTGCCCTTTTTTCAGCATTGGGAAAGGATTGCGTCTCAAAGGGATAACGGATATCCCATTAAGTGGGTTTGACTGTTCCCTCAAAATGTTCTGAATTGCACTCTATCACTAACACCATCGTAAAATCATATCGAATCACATATACATTCTCTACTCAGGAAAGGTCTATCGGAGCGAAAAGGTTTCCTCTGCAAATCATTTTCTTTACTCAACTATCTGGAGTGTGTGTCAGGTTCGGACACGTTAGCCCACAAATCTTTCACTTTATTTCTTTCTCCAGGACGTGTATCATCAGTCGGAAGAAGCTGTCACTGAGCCATGAAGAAGAAACCCGCATCTAGAGACAAGGAAATATATCGGCCCGCTCCACCCTTCACCCTCAACCCTCCCCCCACACTCGCCTCCCATCTCAGGAAGGTGTGAAGATCGATTGCCGTTGCCTCAGAACAGACTGCAGTCTAAGAAATAACCCCACTTAGAGGATATATTACTATTAGTATCTTCCTAGAACGAGATATAAATAAAAAAAAATTGGGTTACTTTGCATTCAGATTTAAAGATGTAATGAATCATGTGATACGTGCTTTATTAAAAATGAAATTGCTTGGTCTCGCTCACAAAACAATAAAGAATTTACTTTAAATCATTTCACGCTAAACATATGTCCATGTAACAAATTTTATATGCAGGGTCATACGGGAGAATTGTAGGACACTCGTTTTTCGGTGTAAATAATCGTCACAAATTTTATAGCATTTTTACAATAATATAAAAGAATCTTTAAAAAAAAGATTGTATCTGAAAATCACGATTTCTTTAAAGATTCATTCAGAGAAACATTTAAGAAAAAAAGCAATTTTGTAGATGCTGTCTTCTAATTGCAAGTGGTCTGAGCTTCTTATTTATACACTTACCTTTTCTATTTATACACATACCTTTTAAAATTAATTTCTTAAATATGCAGATTTATCCCCCAGTTTACTGGGGTAGTTCTTGGTCACTGGGAGATTTCTTGGTCAGTGATTTAAAAAAAAAATATTTTATGTTTGTTAGTATATTTATTTTTGTGTTAGTATTTACTTTAACTGTTACACTCTGCTGTAGCATTACACTATACTTTAACCGTAACTTTGACACCCTTCTGGCTCGCATATAAATTCCAGACTTGAAAAAATACTCAGTAATTAAGGTGCACATCTAAAGTACTGATTAACGGAATTAGGAAGACAAATTAATACAAACTCGACAGTTATAGCAAATGAAACTTTCTTGGACTTTGTAACTGAACGGAAATACAAATAGGAGAAAAATTAAATGAAATGAAGATAAACTAAACTCCAAAGCATTAAAATGTTGACATCAAGATAAACTCTACTTTCAAAAAAAAATTATAACGACCCTAAGAGGATGTAGACAGTACCCAAATGCAAAACGAGCTAATTTGGAACTGTTTGTTGTCGAAAAATTGTCTATTGACTATGAAAGTAAGATTGAAGGAATTACAATAAAACAATTGCAAAAAATTTCTCCTTAGAAGATGCTAAGAAGGTGCTACAATAAATTCATACTATACTTGAAGAGCAGAAATATTTCTCTGTGTATTATGATAATGACCCATTCTTCATTGTAAAAATAACTAAAATTTTAGACAAGAAAAAAATGGAAATGAAATTTATGGAACAAGATGCCGGAAATCTTCTTTGGTCCAAAGAAGACGTTTTGGAATTACTCAAAGCATGAACATATTCTACGGGATAGTTAATTTAAATGGAAAAAATATCTTTGTTGTTGATAGTAATAGGATAAGCCTTGCATACAAATGCCACTAGAAATTTTGTCTGGAATTGTGAGCTTAAAACATATACAAAGTGCAATAGACTCATGTAAAAATAAATATTATTATTTAAATTAATGCTTTTCTACTTTAATACTACACATTAGATAATTAAAAAATATCTTTGTGTGTTAAATAACTCTAATTTAGAGTATTTATATAGTTTGACTTGTATTACAGATAAAAAAGGGTGACCCACATTTACCTCATTAAGTGATCCATAATTGGCCCAATACGGCTAATTTCCTGCCACTCAATAATTTAAATAAAATGAATAATAATTCAGTTTTAGTTAAGTGCCAAATTAAATGATTTTATCTTTCATATCTTAGAAAAATTCAAGATGTCCTTTTTTTCACCCATAATTCCCCCATATGACCCTACCCCTACTAGTAATTTCGCTCCGGCCATCATTGGCCGGCTATGTGGAAAATGGTAGCCCAGGCAAAATTGCTAGTGGGGCACTACTACACAGATCCCTTGAGGTTGATGTATGTAATAGTCATTCAATTATTTTAATTATTTTATCGATTTGAGCCAGTTTTAGTGATATAAAATATGCAGAAGTCAAAAATGTTCCTCAAAAGTCCCTTGTTCTAAATTCGGAATCGAAATTCTTAATATTTTCATGTATTTGAATTAACAGAAATACAGGTGCCATGCAGTGAATAAGCCAGTTACTATCGTTCAGAAGACTGAAAAAATAGTTTGGTACTGCTGTTCAAAATATACGTAAGAAACCTAAAAGCATTCTTCACCAGACAAAATAAATTTCTTTGCTAAGTATCTGTTACAAAACGCTCAAAAGATGAAACACGCTTCATGTTCGTTTATAACATTTGTCTAGAGAAATTAAAAAGCCCGAATGCTACCGTACAACCGCCTTCCCACACGTACGGACGATGCATCTGCTCTCAAATGCAAGCTACAGTTTAAACCATTACTTTTAATAGGACCGGAAAACTCATCTGGGTTAAATACTGTCTCACCTTAACGGCGCTGAAACGGGCGGAAAAGTTTGAAGTCGTCTGAAATAAATGGCTTTACGGATATACTTGGTAATATATATAGCAGCTAAATTCGTTACTTACTCCTGAATTTGGATGAGTATCATTAGTATTCTTGTAGGGCCACTAAAGCTGCAAAATGCGAGCTTGTTTCAGTCGGGGAAGCATTTTGTTTTATTTGTATCGTACGCTTTAGTGTAGTCGTATTTGTGTTTCTCTTCTTTTTTTTTTTTTACTTCGTAAATGATATTGCCAACTTCTTGTGGTTGTAGAATTTGTGATTAGTAATTACATAATAAAAATTCAAACTTTATCATACAGTTTGCTATCCTGAAATTGTAAGTTCTTCTGTTGCCGCCTGAATGCTTTTTATAACTAACGTATCTGTGTATAAGTTTTTACACAAGTACGTGATATATATCTCATGTGCTATTTGAACAAAGAAATAATGTTCAAAACAATTGTTTTTTCAATGGTTGCAAATGCTGCTAGCGAAAGTATGTGGTGTATTTCTATTTACATTGTGAAGATGTGTGAGATAAAGTGAAAACTAACATCCTTTATAAATCTCTGCAAAAGGAAGACTGAAAGCAGTTTCTATGATGTGAGTATAGAGCTATTCGATATGAAACTGCTGGTAAGCTTGAATAAATGCATTAAAAATCGGTGTATTACATAGTTTACTGAGATTACACTAATGTAAAATATTACGAGGAGAGTCATCACGTTGTATATTTACATTTTTCAAAAACAGTTTTAAAAAAAACTTTTATTTGTTTCATCTTTTGATACTTTACTATTATTAAAATGCTGGGAAGGCAAAATACCTATTTATTTTCCCTTTCCAGCATTACAAATTTGGATTACTTCGATTGTTTTTCCGATTTTATGTTACTATTCCACTGTTTAAACGGTGTTTGATGTATTTCTGATTCTCTTACAGGGACATTCGAAGGTATTTGATACGATAGTGTATGAGAAGTCATAAAATGATAGTTGTTTGATTTGTTAATATGACTCAATCAAAATAAAATTTGTATTCTTTTATTTTCAATGATATGATGCAAATCGAAAAGTGAAATCATGTTTTTAGGCATGCTTCACAGAAGCATAGAAATACATATTGTGATCTATGTATGATAAATGTTAAAATGAGTTTTAATGACCTTTAGCTGTATAAAAAATGAAATTAACATATTTTTAAAGGAATTTTGTAGACAGTTGTAATACACTTAACGTATAGGTTTGCCTTCTTCTCTATTCTCGACGCAAACGGAATTTTGGTTAATTTACCACATTAACAATTTCTTTTAAGTAAATTGTGTTTGCAGTAAGAATTTCTTTATCGAGGAAACTGTTTATAGCGTTTTGAGTTTTCCTACAAGTTAAAAGTAATTCTGCATGAAGAACTATTGTACTTTAGCAGCAGAAAATTTTTGTATATGCATATAGTATACATATTCAAGTAACACATTGACTGGAAAAGTTTTACAAACAATACAGTTGACTATAGTGGGCTTAATTAAATATTTTTTTTCCAACTCAAGACTAATAACTGAGATGATATGTATCCTGAAAAAGAAATGTAGCCTGATTATTATATGCAAAGAAACTGTTTTCATAAAGAGTAAATTTCAAATACTCATAAAGTACATGAATAAAGAAATCGCTTTTCATAAATTTCATATAAGAAGTTTACTCATTAAAAAAATATGTTCAAGGTAGACAAATATAACCAAATTATCTCAACATCCAAATCTACCTTAGAAATTTTGCATCAGGTGGCGAAGTTTACTGCACCTTAAAAAACATATTCTATTTCGTTCTCTAATCCTCCATTTATTTTATTTCGAAAGAACAGAGCTACCCAAACAGAAACCATTTCAAAGTTTAATACTGTTGGACATTTTTACAGACTAAAACATTTCTCAACTTCAGAAGAACTTTTCTACACAGGCATCATTTTCTTCATTCTTCCTGTGTACCTTCCGTATTCATGAAAAACACTGCAGGCGCTAAAAAACAGAGAACCATCAAAGTAACTGCAAGGTTTTATTCGTAAAATCTGCTCGTTTTTTTCTTTGTTTTCTTTACGTTTTACCTTAACCTGAATTTTTCATCTCCGTCCTTGTAAAATGTTTCAAGCACAATAGGAGATAGGAAGCTCGAAGTTTAAAAGTGTGTTGGTTTTATCCTAGGGGATCAAACATGGTATTTTCTGAAGTTAACGCTTCGAATTATTATTTTTATTTTAATTTTAGTTTATGTTTATTTTGCTCTGTCTGAGATGAGATAAAATAGCAAAAACATATTACAGTATATTGATGGCGACGAAGAATTTTAGACGATGCTCCAAAGAGGATAAATACATTTTTCATAGATGTCATTGACAAAACTCTTCGGTTATTCATATATACGTAAATTTATTATTATTATGTCAAAAGTTTCTTTGAATTAAAATAAGTTCATACTTTTAGATAGCTTACTTTATTTATAAGATAAAAATGCATGTTAAATATTGCTGCATAAAATAGAAAATAAAGTTTCTTTATCATACATTTTTGCACTGACAACAATATATTATAGACATCTTTTTTGATACTAGAACCATTGATTATACAATGTGCCCAGCAAATAGCATTCTGATTACAAAGTTAAAAACAAAGATACATAAAAGGATGCAGCAAACGGTACATTTATTATGTAACCTATAAAATTTCTACACAGAAATTTCGAAATATTAGTTACAATAACTGATAACACAGTGATGTACAGATTTCCGTTAAGGGGAGAGGGCGTTCATAATCTCTAAAGGCGCATTCTTTAAGTTGAAAATTCAAAATTATAAAATTTTTGCTTAAAAAAAATTAACAAGAGCGGTGATTCACCCAAACGACCCCTTGCGTACGCCATTGCAAGCAGATGTAGTGGAATTTTAAAATTGATCGACAATCCTCATGAATAAATATAAACTCTGAAGCAGTCAAGACACAATCTTCTCAAAATGTCCACCGTTCGACATAGAAAGGTCTCGTAAAGAATAATGAAATTTTTTGTCACAGCCCGTAATGTTCTAAAGGAAAAAAGATTCACATGACAACGGAAATCGACGATTGAAGCCATTCCAGTGTGTTGGGATGGTTCTGGTCGACAGTATCTTTTAATGCGTCCTACCAAAAATAGTCACAAGGAGTCATATCAGGAGAATATGGAGGCCAATTCATTATGGAGGCATTCCCTTGTATCGCCATCTGTCAGCGGTTTTTTTAACTACTGCTTCAAAACTTCTGTATAAAAATTTACAACTTACATAATAAACATACCGTTGGCTGCACCCTTTTATTAATCTTTGTTTTGAGATTTTTAATTTGAAATCAGGATGTTATTTGCTCGACACCCTGAATATATTCAGCTATCACTTTTCTTGAGCTATATATTACAGATATAGATATTTACGTTATTTTTTGAAAGCAAATGATAATGATTGTTGTTTTGGATCATATATATTATTGTAATATACCTTATTTATTTCTGAACAGTCTCAATACTATTTCTTTATAGAAAGAAACATTAGGCATGTAATTTTGAGGTAAAGCAATGTTTTTATATTTCATATAAACGTGTGCGCTTAAAATAATTGGTTAAGGAAGAAAGCTTTGGACAAAATTAAATAAAATAGTCATTTTTATCTGCATAATTTCAAATGAATAATACCTGATAAATACCCGAATCTTTTCCAAATATTGCTCTTATTAGTTAACGAGTTTGTTTAAAAGTAGCTTAAATAATGAATATTACAAATAAAAGTCGTAAGTATAAGAAATCAGAGCATTACTGTGGTTGAGTTACTGAACGGTGAAAGCTATGAAATTGCTATGCAAGTCACTATAGATTCATTTACCATGTGTAGTAGCATTTTATTTTATGTTAGTCTATGTAATAAATAAGTTGTGAAAATAATATTTTAACGAACTGAAAATTTTGTAAAAGTTTTCTACACACCGCTAACAAATTATTAGCGGCAATCGCAAAATAAATAAATAAATAAATAAAATATGTGTTTTAGCTACGTAAAATGATTAGGAAGAAGATAGTTGAGAATAGGATTTAACTAATTCATTGTATATTCCTGCATTATTTTCAGATAAAAAATTTCAAATTAAAGTGTACAGTATCAAAAACAGGGTATAAAAGAGTGTTAGTATTTGTTGACAAGTCATTTGGAATATATACCCTGAAGTGAATTTCGAAGTTACATTTTTGTAAATATAAAACTTATGTTTAACCCCGTGATTTTTTTTTACTTCTAAAATTTCTTTATATATTCAGAATAGTGCATTGATAAATATACTTAAATGTAAAAATGCAATTCACAAGTAACAGAAAATGTGTCAGAAAGCATGATTTCAGAATATTGACTGCAGCTACCGCTGAAATCGATATTTTGAGTTACTCTTGAGAATAACTGTGAATTCCCTGTGGGTAGTCTTAAGTTTTCTGACGAAACTTCATCGATAAGCCGTAGCGTACACGAAAGCTCTGTAACAGGTATTGATCGAATATTCCAACGGATTCCGGCAACCTAACTTAAGAAGATAGATTAATTTATTATAACTCGTAAGAATTTATACCTGGCTTTCATAAATTCAATTTCGGGAGCATAAAATTATTCTAGTTACAAGTTGACAGAATATATTTGTAAACTAAGAGATTGGATTACTTCTATGGTGTAATATATTTACATTATTTAATGAAATAAAGAATGGAATTATAACTGAAGGTTATTTTTAACATTAAGACAAAATATGCATTTTGAAACCAACACAAAGTAAATGTTGAATAACTATTTTGTCATAAATTAAATTTTGCAGAGGTGTGCAAGTGCAGGCGTGCTTTTTAAAACTGAGTCGGTGCAACTTTCTATAATGGTGTAATATTAGCGTTAATGTGATTATTTCTTAATGTGCTTGTCTTTAAGTATACCGGTGCGAGATCGTATTATTAGGATTAAATATAAATCTCCTTACTATTAGTAATACAGCAATAACCAGAATTATGAAATTGCTCCTATAAGCTTTTACTTGCGATGTACATACATTTTTTCTGTAAATTAATCTAGAAATTATTCCATGGCATTGATAAAAATATGCATAAAACATCAGCGTGAATTGATTAGTTTAATATATATCTTGACATAATGACACATTAATTATTATTTTAATTGGTTTTTCTATAGAAAACAGTATTTTACAATATTTTTTATTTTCATATTTAATTTTAATGGTTATATTTTATGCAGTAATAAGACGAAATTTTATCATGAAATTGACATCAAAACTTCAAAAGAAATACAACACTTGCAAAAATAATAGGGTCATATGACGGAATTATATATTAAAAACAACATCTTAATCTTTTTTGAAAGATAAAATTATTTAATTTGGAATGTAGTAGGCTTGAATAATGTATAAATTATTCCAATAATAATTTTACTTCAAACTGAGTTATTATTAATTTTATTTAAATTATTGATAGTCAAATTTGGGCAAATATGGGTCAGAAATGGTTTAAATATGGGTCATCCCTTTTTACAGTAATGCACATCAAAAGTAAATAACGTTCTAAATTATCATTATTTAACACATACTCAGGTTTTCTGTTTATGTAATGTGTTGTATTTAAGGAAAAAAATTAAATAATAAGAATATTTTTGAAGAAAGAATCAGGAGTAAATCAGCTTTGTGTCCCCAATTTTGAAACAAAGATCGGGGACATTTTATAAATTCAGTGCGCCTTTTAAAATTGCTTCTATTTATTAAACTAGAGCATTATTAACATTCATAAAATAAAGTAAACCTGATTGATTTCTTTTTAAATTGGTGAGAAGTAACTTTTTTAATTAAAATTTGTTTCTAATTGTTGTTTCATATTTTGGGGACAAAATGAAAAAAGTTCTGAAATTGCCGTTAAGTCACCTTAATCATAATACACAGGAAAAGTATTTTTTCTCTTCACGCACACTATGAATGCCTTGTATCACCTTCTTAGAATTTTCTAAGGAAGAAATTCTTTACAACTTCATTATTCCAGCTTCTTGAATCTTATTTTCATTGTCATTAGAGAGTCCTTTATCACTACACAGTTCAAATTAGCTCGTTTTGCATTTTGGGGACTTTCTATGAATTCCTAGTTAACCAGTTAAAGTATAATATAATATTAAAGTATATATATAACAGTTATAGTAAATAATAATATTTTTTACACGGAAATAGATTGAAAAACCACCAAAATATAAAAAAAAATATCACTGACCAAGAATTACCCCAGTAGACTGAGGGATAAACGAGCGTACTTTAAAATTAATTTTAAAAATAATAAAGAAAAAGTATATGTACATATGGAAATCTTAAACCATCTGCCAGTAAAAAGCAGCAACAACAAAATTGTTATATCAAAAATGTTTCACTGACATGAATCTTAAAAAAATCTTGATTTTCGGAGAAAATCTTTTTTGAAGATAAATTTGTAGTAATATGAAAAGTATTTTTTTCCTCCTATTTGCTTTACAGTTACATTGATTTTGTAATAAATTAAAATGTTTAAGCATGACTTAGCATAATTTATCGTTTATTTAAAAAATTGATGCTATAAACTGAGTGACCATTTTTTGACCGGAAACAGAGTGACAAGTAATTCCCCCATATGACCCTATATATTCTAATTGAAAATTTAAAAATTCATACGGAAAATGAAAATTAAAACTTATAAAAAAGCATTATGTGCAGTAGAAAGCACACTAGAGTTCAATCACAGCAATATTTTTATTTGAATTGCATTAGTTTATATACATATATTATTTGGGAATAAATTTTCTTATGCTTAGAAGTATCGAATTATTATTTTTTGCTACAGTCATTTATAAAATAAATATAGCAATGCATTTATATTTTTAGGATGCAACTGATTAAAAAAACAAAATATATTTAGTTGTTGAATTATTTTTCATTACTAAAGCTACTTTAACCTTCTTTTTTTCTGGTAATAAAATCATTAAAAAACTTCTTTTTGAAAGTAAGGACCTCAGGGGAAAATAAAGTAGTAATCACATTTAATGTCCAAATATATTTTTTCTAATGATAATAAGTTTTTTACATTATACTTTTTGCATTTAAAAAAAATAATGCTGGCTTTCTCTTAAGGCACTGCAGATTTCGAAATTAAATGCAGTAAGAAAAGTAATCGTTGCTTTTGAAGAAAATTATGAAAATTTCAACATCTGCATGTTCAATAATTATAAGATTTATTAAGTAACGCTTTTGGCCTCAAAAAACATAAAATCCCCCCCCCCCACAAAAAAACCCCTTTTATTTTTTAATTATTTTCAGCAGTAAAACAATTAATAGTTATTTAAGTAATTATGCATAAGTAACTAGAATTTAAATTAATAGAAATGTCTAGATGTATCAAAAATAGTTTAAAAATGGTACATTTGAACATATTTTGCTGCTTCAAAGGTATTATCTCTCAACTTAAAAAAATGCAATGTGAGTAGTTTACATTTTTCTCCATTTAAAAAAAAATTAATGTCATTCAAATTTGCCACTTTTGCATAATTGTAATAATCCAGTTAGTCTATAATTTTACGCGTCTTTCCATTGTACCAAATTCCTAGTAAAGATTGATTATAAATGGAAAATAACTTGCTTAGTCAGTGATTTTAAGTTTATTTTATCAATTGCGCATTTTAGTCGAGAATGTAGAATAGTTGCAGAAAATGGGGTAACTATTTTTTTTTTCTTTTCAGTCTTATTTGGAAAGCTCTGGGTAATGTGAAGAAATGTTTTCAGCCTTGTACGAGAAAAGAAGACATTTTAGTGAGCAAAAAAGATCGACAATTTCGGACTTTTTCAGTTATTTGCCTATAACTGTTTGTAGCCTGTACTCAGAAGACAAAAGCATGACAAACATTCCCTGACCACAGCTAACTCCGGGAAGGTACACGAACATAAAAATTTTCTCTCCTGCATTGCTGATTATTTGTTTGGTTGCTTCAGACTTGTAAAATACTGAAGTGAGTCTCTTGAGCTTAGGGTTCTACTCAATTACGGTGAAAATTTTTTTGTCTTTCTATGGCTGAATGGGGATGGGGTTGATAAAAGATGTATTCATTCGGTATACATCAATTTCAATGTATACTTTTTTATATAACTAGAAATGACTTACTGAAAACTGATGTTTATTTTTGAACATTTTGATTCATGGAAGTTTTCACTAATTCATTTCCTGTTTTACCTATATGTATCTAAATACATTATCTAGATTTATTATCTACAAACACGGACATAGCGAAGTGGGGGCGTTAGGGGGTCATAACCTCCCATCCCCCATGAGGAATTTTTTTGCCATACAAAATGTATATTCTTCACTCCCTTATCACAAACACCTACACATATATATGAGTTGAAGAAGTCGTAACCCCCCCCCATGAAAAATTTCTGGCTACGCCACTGTCTACAACCATGTAGCAACCTTCCAAAGAGCGCAAATCAATAATTATTGCCATTCAACAACATTTGAGGGGCTAATTGGCACGATGAATTTTTCGGTGTACGAGTATATAATGCCTATGCTGAGGAAAAGACAGATTATGGAAATTTTCAGATTTTTACTTACTCACGTGACCAAGAATGCTAATTGAGAGGGAAATGAGATGTTCTACAACTTTGATGTGATGTGGGGATGTAAAATATTGTGATGTAAAATGACCAAAATTTAGCCTTTTTTGGAAGCTTTATCTTCTTTACTATTGATCGTACAAAAACCTTCAAAAACCATACAGAAAGAAGTCCGATACTTTCAATATTTTTTCTACGTAAAAATTCCTCGCTTTTCGTATGAGGTCGAAAACTTGGTTTTAAATTACCCATGAACTAGATTGAAAAGTGAAACTTTTACCCGATATTTGTAAGATAAACCCTTCTCACACTACGCATATATTGGACTATTTAGCCATTAAAAGCACAAGTTTTCAACAATTTCTCTGAAAACCTAATATCGTGTTTTGCCTCACAGAGTTCATTGTGTCCCAAATTAAACATTTTCCGAAGAGTGTAACAGAAAAATAAAGAGAGAGAACTTGACTTCTTGAAGTGTATAAAGCAAACGGAATTCTTTTCTAGAATATTAAATAAATGTAAAAATTATTTATTTACAGCGCTCTTTAAGCTTAAGTGCTAGTACTTGATATTATTCACCAGTGAAGTATCGTGTGAACAAAGCTGCAAAGCTTATAATAGTAGCAACAGACTCCACTGCAGTGTGAAAATATTAACAATAATAATCTAAATTCTAGGTGATTATACTTTTTTTTTCATATACCGGAAGCAAAAAAAGCACTCTTCCTTACCGTTGTTAATAGATCCATGTTACGAAATTTTTGACCTCTCTATCAAGAGATGAGCATGTCTTTTTATGATTAATCATATAAGAATCTCCCTCAAGACATTTTATAACAAACCCCGTTTTCTCTCACGCAATATTCTAATAAAAAGTGGAGGAATAAAAGCCATCTCTCGAAAGGGGTAGTACAGAAGTGAAACTGTAGTCATTAAGCTGGGTATACACTGCACGAGCAATACAGAAGGAGATAATGCTAAACACTGCTCAACATTTACTCACGCTGCCGTCTCTATCAGAACATAGGAATGTATGGTATCTCGAAAAAAAAGAGAGGAAAAAGACGTGGATCATGAATTAAATTAGTGTGGCTGGATCATGGGTTAAATTAGTGTGAGTCATCCCCCAAATGAAGGCACGTAGGGGGATTTCAAGAATTTGACTGAAGATAGTTTTGATTGACTATTTGTTGTATCGCCTCCTACGACGCTCCCCAGTATAGACCTAGATTTGTTCTCTGATAGTAAAACAGTTGTGTCTGTTAAGTGGTCAAGGGAATACAACACGTGATCAAATTATAACAGTTTGGACAGGTGCAAATGTACAATTCGCTGACGCATATATATATAATGTTTCAATAGTATAATGTTAAAAAAAGAAGAAGAAGAAGAAGAAGAAAATGCAAAATGTCTCCACGTATTTCTGAATGCTTCTACAAGTGCTCAAGAGAAAATAGTCTAATGGTAGAATGAAGCGGTTTTTGGCTTAACCAATACTTTAACTATAACATCCAAAAATCTGAATACATTAGCCTTTGGAATTGATTACACTGGTGTAGCGGACTACTATAATTAGAAAACGATTGGTAACTTTTAAATAAATGAACAGCATTAGATGCGTAACGTTACTGCAACAATGGAGCATCACAAATTCTCAATAAAAGCACCCGCAGGCAGAGAAAAAATGTGTAGTTTAGACAATACTTTTTGAAAACAAAAATGTGATCTGTTGGTACTTTTGCAGCTGTAATTGTTCTCCTTGTATTAAAATAACTGCTATATTTACACTTTATTTTATTCAGCGTTTTTACCTAAAAGGTTTGCATTTATTTAGGCGGGGGGGGTCTATGCAAATTTGTAAACATAATGAATTTTATCTTAACAAACATGCATCATTGCAACATTACAAAATATTGAACAAGATTTAATGAACATGCACTACGTATACTGATTCTTTTTCCCATTTTCTCTATAAAATGCTCATTGGATAAAGAAGGGAAAAACATGAAATTCTCTCTAAAAGTACGATGCTAAAAGGGAAAAATTTCAAAAGAAAAAAAAATCAAAACATTTCTAAAAATTTCCCGAAACATATTTTCTTCTCAAAAGTAAGCTGTAAGTCAGAATAGGAAGTATATCCTTCGTTGCGACATATTTGTCCTAGAATGTTGAATACATGCTTTTTGTTCCAAAGATTTGAGAGGTTGTTTTCCTCTTGGGCATAGCATATCGACTTTCTGCTTAGAGATTTCGGAGAAAAGTCCACGACAAAAATGCGTATCATATGTTTCCAACAGAAAATGTACTTTTTGCGACGGAATTTTAGTAAATTTAAGTGCATGTAGAAAAACTTCCATACATAGAAATAAATATAGTTCAAAAACAATCCAACTTTAAAAAATAAAATTGGTAATGCATATTTAAAAGTAATATTCTAAATAAACTATTTGGAAAGTTCAGACTTAGAACTCAGTTGGACGTTAATTGAATGTGGAATAAAGCAAACTTCTTTTACATTATCATTATTTTAAAATGCACGTATAATCCATGTCTCTAGTAGGTTTAATTTTATGCACAACGCGCATTTTTTACAAGTATGAGGGAATTAGATTTACTACATTTATTTGTGTCTTTTTAAGCGCACGATTAAGTTCGTCCACAACAGTGTATGTATTTTTTTTCAATATTGTTCCATGTTTCAGTATTCCGTTAGTGAATTAAGTAGGTGAATTTTCAGGAGCAAATTTACAATTCACTGATGCATATCTATACAGTGTTTCAGCAGAATAAAGCTAAAAAATATTAAGAAAAAAGTCTGCACGTACTTCTGAATGTTCCTACAAATGCTGATTAGAAAAGATTCTAATGGTAAAAAGAAGTGATTTTCGAATTACCTGATACTTTTCCTATAGCATCCAAAAATCTGAATACATTGGCCGTTTGCAATTGATTATATTGGTGTAGTTAATTGGACTACTTTAATTAGAAACATATTGCTAACTTTTAAATCACGGAGCAGCATTAAATGCGTAACAATCGAGCATCAAAATTCCTAATAAAAGTACCCGCAGGCAGAGAAAATGTGTAGTTTAGGTCATATTTTCTGAAAAAATAAAATATGTCTGTCGGTACTTTTACACCTGCAGTTGTTTTCTTTGTATTAAAATAACTGCTTTATTTACAATCTATTTTATTCACCGTTGTTACCTAGAATGTTTCAGGATGTACTGACTGAACTAGCCTGTCCTTCTTTTGCGGTATTAGAAAGCGCGACGTCATAAATTAAAATTAAAAATTGCGTAAGATTGATAAACTCCGATCTAAGAAATTAACGCCAAACCCAAGTAGCAATTTGTGTGATTCTAAATAGCTCTTCGAGACGATAATTTCACTTCTTTTTCCATCTCATTAAAGATATATAATGACAGAATGATGGGGGATTTCAATATTTATATTGGAAATTTTACATGGCACATGAATTACTTTTATTCTTAAGAATGATCTTTTAATTTTTCCCCTTATGCGATTGCGACACAAGATTTGTATTTTTAAAAGTAGAAACAGTACAGTGCTACGGTAATATGCATTACAAAACAATATATTGTTACGAAAAACACTTTGTGCATAGTAAATTAAAAGTATTTGTAAAATTTATCATTTTTAAACAAACGCCTTAAATGTAACTGAACAATATTTTGTTCTGCGTTAACATATCCTGCAGTAGTTTCAACCAAAGAGACGATCGGAACCTTTTTGAATTATAACGAAGTTATCATAAAAATGCAAGCGTGCATTCCGCTTTTATGACTTAGCACTAATTATGCTAAATATGTTGAAATTTAAGATGCCGAGTATTTAAGAACAATTCGGTGCTAGAATTAAAATAAAATGTTTCTGTGTCACACAATGAAAAAAAAACAATACACAATATCCTGTCAATAATTCATTTAATGAAAAAAGATTAAATGCACTTCATGTGTCAACTAAAGTGATCCTCTAAATTAGAAACGTATGGAATTTCAACTTATTGACGTGTATTTAATTCATTTTCAATTTGAAGATGCCATCGAAAAACGACATCTGAGTTACCTTATTAAAAATTTATATAATCATATTAGTTTCAAACTAAAGAAAATAAAGAATGATGGATCTTCTTTGTATTTTTTGGCGAAATCCTAAAGCAAAAGTTTTTTCTATGATTGATTTATTGATATTGAACTTAAGGAATGCTTCCCCCAAATTATTTTTTAAACGAAAAATACTTTTGTTTACTGTTTATACAATTCTGATAATGCACAGATCTTTTTTTAAATTAAAACAAGAAAAAAAAATGTTTTCTCTATTTAAGCAAAATTCAGTTGGCGCCATTTTTATCGAATAAAATGCTTTTGATTCAGGGAAATATCAACAGAACTTCTGTTATTTCAGAAAAAGAATTCGACTAAAATAGCGCCATTACACATAGTTGAATCAAAAAAAGTCAGAGAAAAGTCCACTTATTTTATTACATCAACGAACATTTCGATTTAGTATTATTATTAAAAATTAATGAGTCATAATTATGAGCTCGCCTCTACTTAGAATTGTTAACAAAGATCTCAATGACTGATGTCTTGCATAACGATTCTGAATAATATGCACATTTATAAAACGTTGAAAATGAATTTATTTTATGTAGAGATTTACCCGCAGAATTCTCTATGCTAATAATAAATGCAAAATAACAACAATAAAAAAAACTATTTGGATCATTCGTAGTCCTTCACCTTGTAGGGTAAACATTCAAGAAAACGTGAGAGACTCAACTTATAAGGCTTGAGTTTAAAAGCCACATATTTAGGGAAGAGGGGACGGATTCTGTAAATCTCTCCTGGATAAAACTTACTCAAGCACAGATGTTTTCACAGTTTCAGAATAAATTTAGGTATTTCTTCTTCAATGAAATTCGTATCGGAATCCAAATTTTGAATTTAAAATTAAGATAGTTTGAAGTATTTTACGTCTTCGGCAACATTTTTCTCCTACATTTTTATTTTTTCAGTACTAAAAATGAGATACTCAGAATGAAAAGGCTGCTATACTTTCAGTTTGTAGTGATTGTAAAAAAATTGTAGTATTTTTTAAGGGTGTGAATTAGCTTTATGCAAAATTCCTTAAAATGTTTAATTTAAAATATCCAAAAATTATGAAGAAGTATTCAATGAAAAAAAATGTCATTTGACAGTTTTTAGCATTCTAAACTTAATTATTATTATAATTATGGTCTCTACTAAGTTATTTTGAATATTTCTAACTGCTGAAAGACAACTGAGAGCTAAATTATTCTTTCGTTTTTAATCTAACGTAATTTTCAAATAAAACCCTAAATTGATATTTCTAAGTATTATTTTGTAATAATTCTTACTTTTTTAACTTATTGGATGATTTACAATAACATTTTTTCATACATTGCATAAACGAAATCTATTCTGAGAATTATAAGATTTAATAAAATAATTGCAGCGGTGATCATTTTGATATTGTTGCTTACGCCCTCAGGCAACCGCGGCGCGGTACCAGATGCCCCATATAGGAAGGCGATGGGCGAAAGAGACAGATTCATTTTAATGAGCACCAGTGGGATGAAGCTCGACTTAGCTCGGGGTCCCCTAATTTTGAACTAAATCCAGAAGAGGGACCAACCATCTGAAATCGGCACCCCCTGTGGTATCGTTAAACATGGAGGGCATTGGATTCACGACGGATTTTACGTGCACCTGCTCCCATTAGCGAACATGGTCTCACAACAGCCCAGCCGAGAGAGTTAACCCTCCCAAGCTTTGGGCAAGACGGGTGCTGCTTTACTTTCCGTGTTTTTACGGGATCGGAGTTTAGTGACTAGGACACAGCGTTATAATACGCACAAATGGAAATGAGCTATAACGCTTTTCTATAAAAAAATTCAGCATTTATCACATTAATATAGATAGAAGTTTTAAACTGTGAAAAATATGCATGCATATCATTTTTAGCACCATCATATATATAAATCTTTTTATTAAATATACAGGGTGTCCAGAGCTAACGGTGCTCAACGGCTATTCCCTAAACCGTTAGTCAGACACATAGTGCCCACTGCAAAAATTCTTTAAATTATATAATCAATTATACCAGAAACAACAAGTTAATAAATCATTTGCTATAAAAATTACGAAATTTAAACTTTTATACGGTCCCCTGGAGCTACGAGTTATATTTAGAAAAATGTTATTTATACACACAATTCCATGCACAATAAAAAAAATCGTCCTTCTACGACCAAAATTCACCGAGTTACAGCTGCTTAAAGTTGAAATTAAAACCTGTAATTTAAAATTTCAATATTTACATGGTCCCTTAACGGTTTACCGTAACGGGACATTTTTAAACGTGGAAAAGGGACTTAAGTCAAAATATTTGCTGCTTTGTAACTCGGTATTCGTAGAAGGACGATTTTTTTTTTTTTTTTTTTTTTTTTTTTTTTTTTTTTTACTGTGCATCAAATTGTACAACGAAAAATCTTCTAACTATAACTGATAGGACAGGGGGGGGGGCAACTTAAAAATTTAAATTCCATAAATTTTATAGGAATTGATTCATTGACTTCAACTGTGTTTCCGATATAATAGATTATACAATTTAAACATTTTTGCATTTAGAACTAAATGTCTCTGACTAACGCTTTAGGAAATAGCTATTTGGGCACCGTCAGCATTCGACACCCTTTACATCATTCACTAATTTTTCAAAACGTGCTATGTATTTTTCAAAAGGAAGTAATTTTACGTACTAACCTGAAAAAGTCTGAGAGGCGTTCTTTTTTTTTAATTAACTCCTTCATAAATCTGCCACACGCAATGAATAAATCATTCTATTTGTTTATTCACCATAAACTAATTCATTAAAAATAAATTTCTTCTGGGGAAAAAAAAAAAAAAAAACTCATTTACGTGAAAGAATTAGGCACCAAACAGGAAGTAGAGGCCATTCAATTCGGCTTATCAAGTCTAAATCTGAAATCCAGATTAAGTATTTCCTATTATATAACATCATATTACATATTTAAGTAGACTTTTCTGTGTATTGAGTTTAAATTTTCAGTGATTTGTTTCGCTTCTATCCGATATCAGGTTACTTTACATGTCACAAACTCTAACATCCTCTTTGGCAACAGCTGTCGCTACCCGAAACTCTCTCTCCCTGATAAATTCTACAACAAAGTTCCCCTTATTAAAATCGACTTAAACAGCCGCTTTTACATGAGCTGAATAATTAATCAAGTCCACCTTCAAAGATAATTGCCAAAAGAAAAATTACAACAGTCTTCGGAGCGAATCCAATTTATACATACATCTATGATCTCTGCCTGCGTTGTGTTTACATTTCTGCTTATATGAAATGGCCCCGAGCCAATGAAATGGGCGTGTTAAAACCCCTGGTTACAAATGCGAAAACACATTTAATGACTTGAATTATAACTTCTAATGATCTCGTTTAATTTCTAGAAAATGATGATTCATCCCTTCATTAAAATCTGTAATTCATTTGTATTTCAGAGTTTGTGTGTACATGACTGGAATGGCTGCTAGATTGTGTTTCTCGAAACGTTTGCCGTAGTTATTGGACATTCATTTATTTGGTTTGGCTTGAAGCAAACGATCCACGCAGAGATGAGATCGTGTCGATAAAAGCAAATACCATTATTGATAAGGCATCAGGAGGCATTAAGTACCGCATAATATTAATGGAGATATGGTTTTCAATTTCGTCGACAACTATTTCTCACACATTCGAATAGAAACACACAATTCGTCAAAAACTTATTAAAATTACTTGTACGAATTAGAAGCTTTATGTTTTCTGAAGAGTAATCATCAATTAAATGAATCAAAAACCACACTGAAAAAAATGCTTTGTTGGTTCAACAAAATTTTCGTTGAGTATATTTCAGAGAAATAGCGCCAACAAAATTTCATTGAATCAACAAGCTTTTGTTCAACTCAACATAACATACTTTTGAAGTAAAACTTCTTTAGGCGCAACTAGGAAGTAACTCAGATTTTTTTTTTTTTTTCTGACGGAAGTAACGCTCAGTAAAGGAAGTGACGTATCTTTTTCCCCCTTGATACCTTCATTTGCGGAACAGCACGCAGGCGTTCGTTCTTGCGAATTTCGACTGTGCTCCCTACGCGTCGACATTACTCCCTACCTGTTTTGAAGTAAGATCTTGTCTGACGACTCTGTTCAGTGGATAAGTTGACCGGCTCTGGTCAGAGCCACTGCGGGAAGCCTTTCGCTGAACTGGCGGCGATCCTACTGACTGACTCTCACTGTTGTTACAGGCGGCGACCCAACCCGTCACCTCTTATAAACAAGGCCTACGCACCGAATACAGAAAGTGGCACAATGGTGCATTCTGTGGTCCAAGCTCCGTTGCTTTACTCGCATGTTTTCAATAGCATTATTACAATATTTAATGGAATAATGAGCTAAAACTTGACATGATTGGTTACCATGATACATAAATATTGTTTGTCTATACTTAAATAGTATGTAATCTTGTTTGGTATTGCTTATGTGTTTTTGAGTTATTTATAATAATGTAAGAATTATACTCAGGGCAGGATTTAAGGCCAACCTAGGCCATGGCCTAGGGCGCAGCGGTCTAAAGGGCGCAGAACAAAGAACTCCCCTGCAGAACAATCACGGGTGAGGAAAAGGGACTGGAAAGGAGAAACGAAAACGACTTTCTTTAAGTGATTATTGCCCAAGAAAAGCACGTTTATGGCTTCCAAAAAATTCATTTTTCCCCTTGTACAATTTCTTATAGAAAACCCATGTGTGGAGATCCATTACCCCCCCCCCCTCGCAAACACCGATTTTGCTCACAGAGCACCCCAGCACAGACCATGTCCAAGTCGACGACATGTGTCGCAGAACTAAGAGATCCGCTGCAGAACAATCACATTGAGGAGAGGAGGGGCACCGGAGAGAACAATTTTTCAAAGTAAGTTATAATCGAAAAGGCGTCTGACTGTCTGTGCTCTTCCGATACCGATATCCCAACGCTCCCGAAAAAGGAACCACACCACACACACGCACAGAACGGTAAATATGTCTGCTCGAGAAAAATTCTGTTGCTTTGAGTGTAATGAGTCTATAATTTTAAAAAATTTGAAAGCGCAATATCAACTCTTTCATCCAAAATATATCGGTGAAACATCGCGCAATTAATGAAACGAGCATTTCTGGTTTCTTAGTTCCATCTAAAAGATCGCCAGAAAAAGTAAATTATCTGACAATCTTAAAAATAAACTGTACTTTATAAAACACTTTTTTACGTGACATATAGTGCTGATGAGAAAAAACGAATTATTATGCATATTAAATTGGAACTATTGGTCAATTTTTCGAGGGGACGAAATTATGGCCTTTGGCCTAGGGCGCAAAAATGTGTAAATCCGGCCCTGATAATACTTCGAACAAAACGAGCAGAGGAAAACAAAGGTTTAAGAACACTGCCATAGAAAAACGCAATAATAGACCGTACGTGCATTCGATACCAACCGACAGAAGAAAACACCAGTTAAGGAACAACGAAAAATACCACAACATTCTCTCGTTTCATACCCTACGGGAAAACGTTTTAAGAAAATAGTGAAAGAATAATAGTTCAACACGGACACTTCCTGGGTGCTATCCCGATATCCAGACGGAACAACTGTTTAAGAACACGGGTATGTAACTCCACAAAGAAACAAACATAGGCTGCAAATGGTTTAAGAACAAAACACAAGAATAACAAATAGACACTCCGTCGATTCTAACACAACCTCAAGACGGAGCAACTGTTTAACACAAGGAGAGAACACCATAATGAAACGGACTCTGGCTGCAATCAATCCCAAACAATAGACAGAACCTGCAGTTTAAAAACACGGATACAGAAAAATTATTCGAAACCTACCAGCAGACGAAATCAACGCTTAAGAACACTGTGATAGAAAAACACAAACAATGTACACTACTTGCATTCGAACCCAACAAACAGAGGAAAACATCAGTTAAAGAACACAGTTAAAGTATAATACTAGACTATGGACATTCGCCCATTCAAACCCAACCTCCAGACGGAACAATGGTATAAGAAAACAGTTAAAGAATAGTACTACAACATGGACACTTCCTGGATTCTAAGTAATTATCATGAATTACGGATGATTCTTACTGGAGATTTTAATGTTAATTTTTGTTATCCAGAATATCAGCCGTTAGTTGATTTTTTAAAAGAAAAATTTGATCTAACTATGAATAATTCTCGATTGCAATCTACAGCGCGTTTCAGTACAACGATAGATGCTGTATTTTCAAGAAAATTAGCAAATTAGAGAGTAAAATTTATGTTTCACATTATAGTTACCACAAACCTATAATTTCATACATAAAAATTATGATGACATTCAAGTACCTATTTCCAATGAATAATATGAATATAACATTTATATAATCTTTGTAAAGTACATGAATAATAAATATAATCAAATTATAACATGATATTAATTTTAAATTAAAGTTTAATCATTTCAGTGATATGTGTCGTAAACGTCAAAGACGTTTTACTTCAATCGCGCGTAAAGATTACACGCACACACTTTTTTTTTTTGTTTAAACGTCTTATTCAGATACAAATGCTTAAAAATGATTAAGATCAGTATTTTAGTTAAATTTTAAATTTCATGTAAAATAATAGTATTTATGATGATTAATTTATTATGTACATTCAATTTGCTTTTATACATTTTTATAGAATTACGATCCCCGAGAAACTGTGAATGAAAAGCAAAATTTAATGGAATTGAAAAACTATGTTCGTTTAACGCAAATTTTAGAACATGTTTAAAAAGACAAGAAGAGCTTTCCAATATTATCACAACGTTCAAAAGCTGCTGCTAAGTGGTTGAAACCTTAGTAAACAGACCACAAAAATATAGGTTTTCTCACTTCTTACTTGTGTGGAAGGAAGAACATTTTATAACTGTGCAAGCGTGGAACTCTTGCCCCTCCTGAAACGAGTGGTATATGTTTGATTTCATATTTATGAGTATTTTTTACTAAGTCCTTTATTCGTTTAGTTTTTAAATATATTTTTGTTATAAAACTGTACTATCATTTAAGTATTAAGTATTTGAGCTATTTATTCTCGAGTTTAAAAAATATCTTTCAAAAGTTACATGCATACAAACCGATCTAAAAGTTTAAAAATAAAAGTCTTTTTTACTGAAGTTTTTTGTATCAGCGTAATAAATGGAAATAATTTTCGAGGGTAAGAAAAATAAACCGGAATGACTGAAAAACGCAAATTATAAACTGAAATTCATTGGAATAAACGATATTGCATCTGCAATACCTATTTTTTTCCGTGGTGTTTTGCCTCAAAAGTAATTTGGCTCTACGAGAGTTAGTTATTTTATTTTACAACCTCTTAGAATAATTATCATCGATAATTACATTAAACAAAAACTCATTAAAATCTCATGGCAGATATTCCTAAACGGGCACTTTGAAAATACATTTAACACTGGTTAACTGTTCTATAAAATTCTCGACTTAATTTCAAAAACCAAAAACATGAGTATTGGTTCAAGTATATGTCAAAAATGCAAACAAAAGGCATTAACCAGATTGAAAACATTCTATTTGTCAAAGTAAGTGGCATTCTACAGGTGTCGGTATTTAAATTTAGATTCGCTTTCTTTAGATCCATTCGAAAGAAATTGTGTTCAGAGATGACCCTATTTATTTTGTTTTTATGACGTGATTTTCTTTCCAAGTTTTTTTTTCGATCAAACAGTTCGGAACATTTTGTGTCAGATACTTCTTTCTTTGAAGGCTTATGACGTGTATGTTAGACAAGATCTATATTTAAAGTAAATAAAAAACTTTGTAAAAAACACACATAAGATGTTATAGGTAAGAAGATACGTTTCGACCAAAAATTGTTTTGGCCTTCATCAGTCCAAGTCCTTCGTCGCAAGGAACACAGGGAACTGAAAAGAGATAAACAAGCAAGATGTTGCCACAAGGCGCAAAGACTCGTTTAGGGGCAGAGTCGTTGCCCCTTGTGGCAACATCTTGCTTGTTTATCTCTTTTCAGTTCCCTGTGTTCCTTGCGACGATGGGCTTGGACTGATGAAGGCCAAAACAATTTTTGGTCGAAACGTGCGTATCTTCTTACCTATAACATCTTATGTGTGTTTTTTACAAAGTTTTTTATTTACTTTATCGTTTAACACCAGTGTTTTGAGTGTTATTTCCGAAGATCTATATTTGTATTGAATAGTGTAATCTCTTCGGAAAAAGCACTCAAAATACTGGTGTACAATAAAATAAATAACAACTTTGTGAAAAAGCACGCATAAAACGAGTCTTATAACAAGATGCGATCGTTTCGAATGAGAATTTATTCAGTCCCCTCTGTTTTGTGAGATGCAGGGTTTTGACTGATGAAGACTGAATAAATTTTCAGTCAAAACGATAGCATTTTGTTATAAGCATCATTTTATGTGTTTTATTAAGTTTTATTGATTTTATTGCAATCTCTTCTTAATGTTAATGTTTCTTTAAGGACTTTACCACTGAATTTAGTGTATAAGATGCTTGGTGGTTTTAAATGAATATTCCTATATATGTTAGGTCATACGATATGCCTCAAACGTTTTGCTAGAAGATTTGTTTGCCATTGTAATACTTTTTTTTCGTCCATTCTTTTGTAATCTTGTCCCCCGTCGTGGTCAAATCGATAAGGTAATGAATATGGTAAATGGCTGAAATGCGAAAATCCAGGATTCTGTCCTATCTCACAGATGTTGATCTAACGGCCTGGAGGTTTGGGCAGTATTATCTAGATGTAACGTGGAAACATATTAGAAACTCACAAGAAAGTCCTTCACCCAATACACCTTTGCCCATAGGCGGATACCCTTTACGAAAATTTGCTTTTAGCACACAATGCACTCTTTGTGAGTTGATTTGAATAAATTAAGGGATCAAATGCGAGTAATGAATCAGTCCAAAAACTAATTTTGTTTGTCTTAAGTATACTTCGAAAGATGCTATTAAACCGCAACAGTTTACTGATAGATGTAAAAGTAAAAAATCAATAATTTGATTTCATTTATTCTTTGTAAAACAGCCATTTTAATTATATTTTTTGTCTTCAGTTTATGTCAATACTGATAAATAAAGTTCTCATAGCAATTTACGAAAGACAAATAATTTTCGCTGAAAAATATCCTGTAAGTAAACAATTTTCGGTTAACTAGGTTATCATAGAAATTTTGAGGGGGGAAAAATGTTTTGCAAAAACAACTAACTGCAAGCACTATAAAAATGTTATGTTAATTAATTAAGAGCTAAAAGAAGGCTTTTCAATTAATGCTAAAACCTCTTCTTCAAAAGCTATACCCTGCGTTTGCAGCAAAATAAATAAACCAAACCGCATAAGGGAATTTGGTCGAGAAACAAAATTCCTAAGACCATGCTAAAAATGTTCAAAAAACATCTATTGAAGTCATCTACAATCTTTTTTTATTTTTCCATTTTTATTCGAAGCAAGCAAAATCGAATGTAATAAAAAACGTAACCGTGTTTGAGAATTCAAAAGAAGCTTTCAGGCAATTACGTCATTTTTTTGGAAATTGAAGAAATTTCTTGGAGTGTAAAATTCCCATCAGACTTTCTAGCGAATAGTTTCAGTAATCTCATTTTTTTTTCTTTAACATATCTCAAGGAATTCCACTGGAAGAAATACCTTAACATAAAGAATATAAAGCTCGCTAAATGTATAAGCCTATATATTTAAAAAATAATCATTAAAAATTTATGTTTTATCTGTAATGTTATTTGTTTTATGTTATTTGACGATTTTTGCTTAGCGTTTTTTGTTAACTGCGAAATGAGATATTTTGGAACGTTTTGTCAGTTTAATTTAAACTACAGAAAATAAAATTACAAAGTAGACACATGAATTACTTTCGTTGTTTCAATTTGTGTTTGTTTACTAGAACCGAAATTGTGCAAACAGATTTGTTATTTGTTACTTTTTTCGCATTTTAAAGCATGCCTCCTCGTAACTTAGCAACAATCATTAAAATTCGTGACGTTATTTTGCGGAATTTAATCATAATATATTCTTGAATTTAATATATTGGAACTGTTACATTGGAGATGTTCGCAATTTTACTTAAGTTTCGTTGCAACTATATTGATGTTCGATGAAAACGAACTTTTTAATCATAAATACAAAATCAGAAATCAGAAGTTCGTTTAATGAACACAATTTCAAAAATCTAATAATTATGGAAAAGAATTTCCCTATATTGTATGCTATAATAAAACACGTTTGCATTTATCAACGTGCGCGACAGGCAGAAAATATAACAGTAGCCGACGCCGACTTTTATTTGTTCTCATGTGTCTTTCACATAAAGAATTTGTGGAAGATATACAGGGATGTGCAGTTTTTTCTATGACATCAGGGTGATTTCTTTGCACATTGTTAATGTTTTCGCTACTCTTTTTTCTAACAAAGAGGTGGTACGTTTTGGCCGTACATCGCGCAAGTACGGATTCGAGGAATGCGGAATCTGTGATTATATCACACCCGCTCACCAATGTATATCCAAATTTAAAGTTGTTCCAGTATCACATATTGCAAAGGAAATGTTTCTGCAACCATTCAATCTGCTGTATTCAATATGTGGCATATCCAATCCCCAGACTAAAATTCCTTTGACTTTTGCGTTTGGGGAATCGATTCAACTTTACAGCCATCACAAATGAAATGCTAACCTAAAGATAGTAAGATTTATATTCTATATCTTTCCTACTCAAAATTCACTCAGCATTGGAGCATGGCGACTTTTGATTTCAAGTTTCTATGATCTCAACTTCACACGTAAAAAATTGGGCAACTAGTCGCAAATTATCCTTCGACTAGCCACATTTTTGCTAGTTAAAACTTGCAATTCTTTCTGGATGATTTCCAAAACCTTGAGGCAACTAAAAAATTTCAAAGTTTTCTATTGTATTGTATTATGTATTAAGACAAAGCTACTCGAGGGCAATTTGTTTAGGGAGGGTTTTCTTTTCTTCCTCTGGGGACTTTTTAACTGTTTCCGACGCGTATTCATGTTACAGTGGGTGGCCAACAAAATTATTATACTCACTTGAAACATTTCATCTTTAATGCACTTATAAGGGTTTATCTTACTCTTAAACTAATAATATTGCTTCAATTGTTATCGTTTTAGGTTTATTAGGTTTGAACAAGTACAAATTCGATAATAGAAATACAATTTCAATATTTAGTGATTATTTCCTTTTCAGCAATCACATTTTGTATGCGCTGCGGCATACTCACAATGCTTTTTTTTACTATTTCTTGACGTGCAGGTGTATTGTGCCAAGCTGTAACAGTATTTTCCGTCAAGTCCCTTTTGTTAGCAATTATTTTATATTAGCAAATTTCATTTTTTTGTACCACCCATACACTTTTAATCGGGTTGAGGTCTGACGAGTTGCCAGGTCAGTCAGAAAGAGTAATTTTTTATCTTTTACGACATTAATAATTTTTTGGCTCCATGCCATGGTGCTGAATCCTGCATAAGACATAATTGCCATCAGGAAACTATTCCTTCATCTTCAGAAATAGTCGGGTTTCCAAAACTCTCATATACTGGTGTTGATGCACAGTGCTTTCAAAGAAAAGCAGCATATTAATCCCTCTTTGAGGTAATTGCGCAGCCTATCAAAAAGAATGCAGGATGTTTCACTTTTTCAACTACGCAGCTTTCTTCACATTTTTCTTGAAGGCAACCACGAACGAACTGAGAAATTGTACTGAATTATCTGAATATACGAATCGTCGGGAAGTCAAATCTTAACGATCAATAGTAGTAAAGAATTTTCTATCATAATCGAGAAAAATAATTTCACATAACAGCTTTAACTTTTCCTAGTCTTCAATGTTTAAGCATTTTCAAAAGTTCTAATCCTTTATCAAACATCGTCTCGGTTAATTTAAGCTTTTTTAAAAGGTCAACAACAATTGAAATTCAGTTGTTTCAAACTTCTTCACTACGCCCTGTCAGATAATCTTATTTGTATAACAAGGCTTTTATATCTACTTATTATCTAGAATATCTCATCAATGAGTTTCATCTTATTGTAGCAAAACTTTTTTTTTAGACTTTCTACGATTCTCTACAATTATAGGCCTAATTTTCTTCACAGTTCGAGGAGTTGTGAGGTGTTTTCTCCCGCATTTACCACTACGTTTTGGGATAATGACTTGTCCTCATCTGGTACTTTCTTTATATTTCGTATTGTAGACTATGAAACGCTTGCTAGTTCCACTATTTTCCTACGAGATTTATTGGTATGTTTCGAAGGTGTTCCTAACTCTGAGTTTTTCTTAGAAAAAATGGCTGCAGACTTCCCCATGGCTAAAATTTGCAATATTTGATGTTATGATAATGAAAGAAATAAAATAAAAATTATAATAAATATTTAATTTCTATTATTTATAATTTATAACTAAACAAACATTGAAACTCACTTCGAATAAAAAGTTTTCTTCAAGAAAAATAGAGTAATTTACAGTATTTTTTGACATCTTGCCGCACTCACAAACGCGAAAATATTATCTCCCTATACACTATTGCCATTTCCAAATTATTAATTTGTTTACATGTGCTCAATTTACAAAATGTAGAAAAAAGTCCTTGGTAGCGAAAAAAGTTCAGAAAAAAATATTAAAACTACACGATTTTTCCAAAGTTAGAGTGAAATAAATTTAGTTGGTAAAAATCATTGGAGTATAATAATTTGGCCACCCACTGTGCATCTAAAGAAAGCTGTCCAAAACTCCAGACCGTTAAATCGTTGGGAAGAGCAAGAATCTGGGCATTTCAAAATTCAGGCATCATGTTAAGTTTCTTTATCCACTCAGACATGGTGGGTCTTAAGTTTTGGTGAAACGTTGAAATTTGACATACCCAGGGCACGTCAGAAATTAATGAAAGCTTCTAAATTTCATAAACAAACTACAGTTGGTGATAAAATATTGCGTTTTGAGTTCCAGGCATTGCGAAAAATTGTCTGAACGTCTATAATCGTTTATAAAACGTCCAGTAACGTTCTGATAACGTTAATAGACGTTCAGAGACCATTGCTGTTTTGCTTAAGGTAGGAGTATAGATAATTTTTTTTAAGTTAAATTGCTGTGCATTAAGTATGTCAGCGCCATCTATCTGTAACCACCGATTTTCTGTCATTATAAAAAATTAGATCTTCCTCTAATCTTAATCGTGCAACCGGAAACTTTTATCAATGTTTGTATCTTTCCTTATAGAATTTTCAAATTGTGCACCGTCTTCTGACACCCCGGTACATATGTATATCGGTATAAAAACGGATAAATAAATTCGTTGAAATACGCATAAAATTAAAAATGCATGCAGATAAATTGAACCCTTTGCATATCTTTAATGCATCTACATTATCTTTTTCTCTCACTCTCTTTTACTTTTGGAGGGGGGGGCAGAGGTTGTTTAAGCAAAAATATTTATTTTTAATTACCTCTGTTTAAATCCTATACTATTTACATATCATAAGCTATTAGACTAAATTTTAATTTCCGAAAGAGTATAAAAAATGCATTTCTTTTCTATAAAATTAATGAGGTAGCGTTAATTACTGTCATACTTCCTAAGAAATGAATTAATTACGAGTGATATCCTGTGGGTGATTAATTTGGACGAAGATTAATTATAAAGTATCGAATCCATTAAAAATTTTGCTCATTAAAATGTGTAATGAATATGCTTCAACACAACGGCTTTCAACAGGGTAAATCATTAAAGGCTTATTTTACTTTTCTTAAAACTTCCTAGAAAATTAATCTATTTCTATATAAACATAACATTAATTGCATATTTTTCACTATTTTACTGATCTAAGAAAATCTATAAATTTATCAAACTGATTTATAAATCAAAATGATAAAATAGTTTCTTTAACTAAGAAGTGGTTGAAAAATTTTCCCACCTAATGAATTCTCGCTGGCATACTACTTTGTTATCAAGAAATAATTTATTGAAGCTATATATGCACTATCTGAAAAAAGATGTAACGTAAAAGATTTTAAATATTATAATATTTATGTATTTGTTTATTATAATAAATAGTTCTCATAATTAATTACTCTATTTTCTTTTCTTTTTTTATCTTGGCACAATTTTGCACATGAAATAATACGTAAGTTAATGAATTCAGTTTTTATGCAAAATTAAAATACCTCATTTTAATACATTTTAATTATTTTTTTTTAATTTTTATACTAAGCATTTACATGTATGTTACTTACTGCGACGCATCTCTGGTATGGCTAGGCTCTGCAAAGCCGCAGTTTCCATAAAAGTGATACCCTAACACTCTGGAATTTCATTTCACTTCCGGTAGTGAATGAATCCACCTTTAAAACTGATCTCACGTGCATTTTACGTGGTACAATTCAGTACCACTACGCTTTTTCCGTTATTTACGCTCTTTTAGTATTACGTTTATTTAGTTATCATCTAAAGCAGGTGCTTTAGATGTATTTAGTAACTAAAAAATTTTTTAAATTAAATATTCAGTTAAAAAGAACAGTCTCTGATCTGTTCACCCAATAAATACACGTATAATTATTAGTTAACCAGAAACCTGCAAAGTTTCACAAGTTCATCAAATTTGTATTTTTGCTCCACTGGTCGTGTTGCATGATGATATAATCTCCTCCATAAATCACCTATAAAAGCTAAATCTTTGAAAATTCAAATGGTTTTCAACTGGCCACTGAACATGCATACCAAAGTTTTGCAGTCTATTGTCTAAATGTAAACTTTCCTTTACTATGGCCATAGTTCACTTGTTGAATTTTAGGATATATACATGTAGCATGAGAAATGAAATTTTATCGTGATATTTTCTTAGTCAACTAGAAGTCAAATAAAGTTGGCTCTTCTCCAGAGATGGGGGACGGGGGGGGACTCCTATGGGGGACGGGGCACATGTAAACTAATGATGCCATTTAAAAAAATAAAGTAAAGAAATATTTTACTAAAAATTCTCAGAAAAAAGCATAAGAAAAGGCTATTTATACGTATGAATATTTTTATTGTGGGAAACTGGTGATACTTTTTCAAAAATTAAGAAAAAAAAAGTGTTCACATGTGTCCCCCCCCTCTCCCTTTACTCAAATCGAACTTCATGCTCTTCTGAAAAAGCGCGGAAATTTTTGCATTCGAAGGATTTCGTTTACGTGCACAGCCATAGATATATCCAAGAAGACGATTTATTTGTGAAAAAAAAATGAACTATGTAATCTGTAAAGATTATTTTTAAGGAATTGGAATCACACTTTCTTTTCAAATGAATATGTGATGAATGTGGCGTGATACCGATTGCAACAGCTGATTTTGTCACGCTAATGATTCACTTTTTTTTTTCTCTCGAAAATAAAAGAGAGCTGAAAATAGCAATAAATCGCTTAAAAAAGAGGAAACCTGTGGATTTTCATATTTTTAAAGTAGCGCAAATTGTGTTTTATATTTTTACACATAATTATGAAAAATTTCAAGCTGGTCGTATTAACGGTGTAGATGTTATTGCGCTTTCTTTCAGCTTTTTAATCTTTTTGAACTTTTAAATCTTTTTGGAGTAATGGCGGTAAAATATTTATATTAAAGGTTTCTGCCCGGAATGGTTACAGAGTGAGTCAAGGGTCAGCGTTACTATATAGTACTATTCTCTTAATTTGGGCAGTTTGCTTTTCGTGTAAGCCAAATAAAATGGGTATAATAATATTATTATACCTGCATACGCAGAATTATGCCGTTTTTAACAACATTTAAACAATAATTTACATGCTTCAAATGTCGATAAAATATTGATGCTTATTTTATAGTCAAAATATATCACTTTTACTAATGCATTTGTGATGCAGATCACACATTTAGTATTCACTGACATTAATTTTGGTTTTTTAAATTTGATGCATATCCAAATCAACCACTTTCATTTCTGCTCTGATTTTTCCTTACTTCAGCTTTCAAAATTTGTATTTCATGTGGTCTCACCTGCATTAGCCATATACCGAGTATTTCAGACTGGGCAATGCCTGCTTGCTCTAAAAATAGTTATTCCTATTTCGGTTTGCAATTCTATTTCGGTAACGTTTCATTCACTCCCTTTCACCCTGAATTGTTGGCTATTATTTTAAAATATTTTCTGTAATTTTTTATGCCGCGTAGCGGCTTTCGAAGTTGTCCAATCGCTTCTTATTTAGTTTAATGTTATTGGTTTAAGCTTATCGTAACTCTGCAATTGAAGATGGTTATCTCGGCCAAATCTGTGTTCTCGCCAATGTCAAGCTCTCCGTTGGCCCCTTTTTTAACTGACTTCTCCGCTTTTCCATTGTAAAGTAAGTCATATTTTTTATGATGATGGGCCACCACCAGAATCCGCGATATTTAAGTGCTTATTTTACACTGGTTCTTTAATAAATAGAGCTCTAAACCATCCGATGTCTATGTGATATTATATTTAGCATCCAACTGTTTCAAACCTCAGTATATTGTAATGGCAACGCTAAATTAATTCTGACTAATATTCTAAAGAAATATTTTCGGTGTTTGACTACAGCTTAACCGTTCCTGACGAATATTTTAAATATCTAGTAAGCCGTTTAACCAACACCCCCTAGAAAAAGAAAGCTTAATAACTCCTACGTCACCAAGCTTTGACGTCATGAATGGGCCTAGAGTTAAAGTTTTATTTTAACAAAATAAAACTATTAGAAATTTCTGGTGATTAGAAATTTACTCATGAATAACAATATTTTAATTATTAGAGACAAAAAATATAATTTTACGGAAAATGGCAGTTTAAACCATGACTAATTAGAGAATATGATAAGAAAATAGATCATAATGAATAATTTTGTATGAAAAATGTATTTTAATTTTAACATTTAATTTCATATATTCTCTAATATTCGTAGCATTCACCAAAAATTCTTATAAGTTTCACATTTTGAAAATAAAACTGCGATGACGTGAGTTTCTTAGGCCTATTGGTGACGCCAAAGCTTGAGTTGTTAGGATTTTTATATATAGGAGATGTTGGTTTAAACCTCTCACAATAAAATTTCTATAATTTAGCTTTTCAACGCATACATCGCCATATTTTTTTAATCTATTTACAAATAATTCGAACAAAAAGTTCAAGGTTGGTATAAATTATATCTATACTTAGTTGAATGTCAAAGAGATATATTTAAAATTTCAGCATTGCTTCATGTAATTATAAATTTCCCCATAAATTTATAGAATAATATAAATGTGTGCACATCTAGAACAATGCATTAATACAGCTTGCTTAAGAATTTTATTGTGTGTCTATTCATCTTAAGTCTTTCCTTTTATCCAGTAAGTCGTAACAATACAATGAAAAGGAAACAAGTAAATGAAAGAGATAAGCTACACTGTCTTTTTTCCGGAAACAATAGCTATCAATTCTCATCAAACATTGTACAGGGAAAAACCTTTTTAGCAAATATTCTGAGAATAAGTTGATGGAAAGCGGTAAACAAAATGTCATTCTCACATAACACTTCTGTAATAATGTTTTCGGCTCTTATTTGCCAAAAAATTCGTATACTGTGAAAGTGATATACCATCAGAATCTAAAAATATATAAATAGCATTCTGTTAAAAGTGTTTAAGAAACAACAGTGCAGAAGTATAGGAAAAATGTAAATATATGTTCTTTTATAAGAAACTATATATATATATATATATATATATATATATATATATATATATATATAATATAAATATATATATATATATATATATATATATATATATTATATATATATATAATATAAATATATATATATATATATATATATATATATATATATATATATATATAAATTTTATATACATATATATATATATATATATATATATATATATATATATATATATATATATATATATATATATATATATATATATATATATATATATATATATATATATATATATATTATATATATATATATATATATATATATATATATATATATATATATAATATATATATATATATATATATATATATATGTATATATATATATTATCGTTTTGTATAATAATTATTTGCTCAATAGATCCGAAAAAAAGTAATATAGAATACGTTTAGAAATCATGTTCACACACACACACACACACGTTTACAAAATTTACAAAATTATTTAAATGCAGCAAACGTATGAATTATTTAAATATTACCTCAGTTTACAGTGATAAGTTAAAAACATATGCATAGCATGGGACATAATTTTCTTAATGACGTGCACTAAAAATTTTCTTTCTTTCTTTGTAAAGGGACGGATTTTATAGAGTAAAACGGTCGATGAATAAAAATATTTAAATAAAAATCATTTCATAAAAAATGGTTCTTTGTAATGCGAAATTTTGTTTTTATATGTGTAAACACACTTATCGCTACGTGTGACTTCATTTTAAAAATGTGGTGGAGTTTATAAGTTATCGGATTTTTATTTTGGGTATGTTCAAGTTAAAAGTGGTACAATATCCCAGTAAATGAATTGACATAGTATACTTTTCTGTAATTTCGTAATATTTTTTGTAAATTAACAATATACACAGCATATGATTATTTTTCAGTATAAGGTCTTGTGACAAAAGAAACAATGCAATTGCATGGAAAAAAATTACTGTCGCCGATCCAGATTTAAAAGCTCTTCAGATCCTACTTTTAAGAATACGGGAACGTGGCCTAAAATGATCCTAGCAGGCAAAACGATCCGCACATGTTTTCTAGCATACAGGTAGGGCTATATGCCGGGTAACACATTAACTAGTTGTGCCAAGTGAAGAGGAAGCAGTGCACGGCTTAGTTCTTTCATTTTGTTGATTCAACAAATGTTTGTTTGATTCAACCAAATATATTTAACAATATGAATTGCTGCAAACAAAAATTTATGTCAAACTCGAAGAACGCTGTCTCCATGCGAAGAACCAATAGCATTTGAAATCGTTGAACAGTCAATTCATGTATACGTCAAGGATATGCGCAGGAGCGTAGTACGGTGTAAGTTAGGAGAGGAGAAGAGAGCGTAGAACGCTTATGGATATTGGAATATTTACGTTTGGTCAGAGGTCAAAAAAGATAAAAAAAAAGCTTGTCACCTATGTATAATTTTTAGTCGACCGGGTTTTACCGAACCGTAATGTCTGACAATGCATTTAATTATGGGTGGTTGTGATAAGAAATACATAACTATTCAATTGGATATTTCTTGAGTTCGCTCAAAGTTTCAAAGGTAAGTCTGATTACTTAATACATTCGTTAAAATGTACATTTTTATTTAAGTCTTTTTATAAAGATTAGTTTAAAGCTAGTAATGTTTTGACAGTTAACAGAATAGCTGAATAACCATTAGCATCAAATTTGTTAAAACGACTATTTTAACGCACGTGCCAAATAAAATATCTCTGTATTTTTAATGAAACATTTATAATTACTGTTTAGAATCCGGAATGTTAAACGGGGAAAAAAATGTAGGTCAAACTGTAAATTAACTAGCCTTCTGCGCTAGTACTGTATAAACCGGGGGTTCCCTAACTTTTTTACAGTACTAGCGCAGAAGGCTAGTTAATTTACAGTTAGAAGGCTAGTTAATTTACATCAGGCTAAAAGCATTTCGCGGCACCCTTGCCAAGCTAAAAACATTTCGTGGCACCCTTGTCAGGCTAAAAACATTTCACGGCATCCTTTTCAGTCTAAATACTTTCGCGGCAGATTTCCATTAAAGCAATATGAATATGAAGATTAGAATGAAGCAGTCTGGATGCATTTTACGTTATTTTTTGTTTGTTTGTTTATAGGGCTAACTATCAAGAAAGTACTCTCTTGGGAAAGGGATATAAAATTTTAACAATACCCCATTTCAGGGAGTTCCTATAAAAGAGAGGTTACAGGACCGTCTTGAACTTGACAGAAATATTTTTTGTTTGAGCCCACTTAGTGATAGGCTTGGCTCACTTTCTTGGGGATACCGGTTCAGAGGAAATTATTTGATAATACTCCACGAAAAACTTTTCTTGATTATCTCCATGGCACCCCTGACATACGCTCATGGCACCCCAGGGTGCCGAGGCACTCTGTTTGGGAACCTCTGGTATAAACAAAACACCCTTTCGCGATTAAAGATAAGCAGAGGGGGAAAGACCGCATTATTTGGTTTTCACAATTTCGGTTTCAACTTTTAGCATTAAATCTGAAACTGTACGCTGAAAGTTATAAATTTGATTTCATGTATCTTCGCACATGCGATGAAAACGAGAAACCCCAATAAAAGTACAACAAAGAAGTAAACTTTCTTTAACACTTTTTTAAAATTAAACTGCAGTCTTGGATATTGTTTAGTATTAACGATACATATCTATTTTACCATGAACCGAATAGCTAGTCTGACACCTTCATATTAAAATTGCAGATACATAAAAACATTAAAATAAAAATGAAACTTTTGATGAATAAATAAATTATTTGGCCTTACCTCTGAAATGTTCAATCAATTACTTAGTGGGTTAAAAAAAGTAACATAACAAATTCAACAAAAGAATTTTGTTAAATGACCCATGAACACACAATTAACAAAGAATTTTTGTTTCTTCAAAAAAAATCAGTTGATTTCAACTAAATAAACCATTTAAACATAAAGTTTCGTTAAATTAACAAAACATTTGGTCATTTCAAAAGGTCTAAGTGTGTTATATTTCTTGGCGTCATCCAGTAATATGAAATAAACTGAACAACCATATTACCGGATAAAATAATCCATCTGATGAAGAAAATTCGGTAATGGGTCCTAGCTATAATAACAGCCCTTCAAGCGGTCTCAACATCTGTGACTCCCCGAAGTCTTTCTAAATGACCAAGTTTGTAAAAGTATTGTATGCTATAAGTTTTTAATTATGATTTTCAAGTATTCCATTTCATTGTTTGTGACACTTTTTTACTATAACATTTTCATAATATAACTTATTCATGCTATTTGATTACAAAAGTTATTTAATTCCATCGTGTTTATTTAAAATTACTTTTATATTTTTCATTTTGCCGATGAAAAAAAATTACCATTATTTTCAATTGAAGGACCATTTTGCCCTTAGAAAGGGTAAAATCCCCTTTGGACACTTTTACAGAATTCTGTTACTTTTTCATAACTTAGTGTGGGTATAAAATATTATTAAAGTATAATCATAATGCAAATTAAAGTGTAAACCATACTAACAAACAATAAAGTTTTATTTAAAAAATGATTTTATTTTACACAAGCTTTAATCTTAAAGGAATCATTTTAGGCCACCTTCCTTTATATTTTGAATGCTTGTTTCCTGATTGCAACCTCTCATTGGTAGGTTTAAACCATTTACAAAAGCCAATTTTAACGTATGCAGTAGAAGATATATTTTAAATAACATATTAAAATAGGTGTATTTTTCTCGTATAATTTAATTTATTAAACTATTATATCTGCCCTCAAAACTTCACAGAATATGTGTTATCAATTTTAACGATAACAATTTTATCTGTTCCAAAATTTTAAATTAAAAAAGCATTTTACTGTTTGGTTAAATCTTCAAATATTTAAAATGCGTTACATTTCTTTAAGATTCATTTACATTCCAGAACTTTCTCAAAGAACTAAAAACATTAACCTGATAAGAATAGTTAAAGTAGTTTTTTCTCTTAGGATTATCATTTTTGAACCAAGAAAAAAAAATACTTTTCCCGTTAAAGTTAGCTTGAAATGCGTAGAAAACACAAGCGGGAGTTTTCGTAATCAAGATTAAGATGCAGATATTTTCCACCTTAATGAGAAAGGTAAACGTTTCGGAATTGTTAATTGCAATATATTTTATTTTGCTTGGTAATGTTAATGAGGAAAACTCATTAAGTTCTTGATTTAACTTTTCCTAACAAAGAAAGAAAGAGAAGCACTAGCTTATCGAATTAGCTTTATTTTCAAGGCTAGAAAGTTTCATCCTAGGAACAAGAATTGAATTATAGTTTAGAAATTCGCCCATGTTCAGTTTTATTTTTATATCGCAAAATTGTACAATGCATTCAGGTGTTTTTATTCTTAAATTTCATACCCGATTTACCGAAAGACAAATCTCATATAGGTGAGTAAAAATCAGGGGTGTATAACAATATATACTCATATATATATACAATATATATTCAGATGCTGTATTTTTTTAAAATAACGAATATATATATATTTTCAAAATATATAATCATCATAATGTATTATACGAAGAAGACACATTGTTTTCTTTTACACAAAACAAATTATTTTATATTGTGTTTCATATTCATAATGTTAATATCAATGTATTTACCGACCGGATTGTGCAGTGATTAAGAAAAAGTTTAATCACACCATACGTCCGGGTTCGATTACGGACTTGGGCTTTAAGTGACCAGTAAATCTGGGTTTAGTATTGGCCAAGTCCTATTATCGTGAAATGTCAACACTTATAAAAAAATATCAAATTATATAACCTGAAAATGAAATAAAATTCAACATGTTTACTTTATGTGAGTGAATTATCTATTACTAACTTAATAATCTATATCCAATTATTCTAATTATTTAACAAAGTTAACAAATATTAGTAGAGAGTAACATTTCCTTCGGATAATATGTACATGTAATTAAAAAGAAAGATATCATTTTTTGATACTTATAATTCTTTCGGAGCATTTTCTTTTACATTTTTATGTAGCAAGTGAAAATTTATAATAAACAATATTATTTTTTTAATCAAAGAATATAATTTTTCACTAGTTTCTCTTTTATAGTGTTAATTTTATTTTATATAAACAAAAAGTAAAATAATGAGCAACATATTCATTATGTGAGTGAGTATATTAGTTCTCAATCGATAAAAAATAATAATTAAATCAATTAAATATCATTAACATAGTCACTAAAAATAATGTGTTTTTGATTCAACAAAATTTTGTGAATTCAGCGAATACTTTTTTTTAATACTTTTTTTAATTGAACAAAAGTTTTGCTGTAACTACCAAAATTATTCGATTGAAATGGCGCCAACGAAATATTTCTAGAGTTAGCAAAATTTTGTTCAATTCAATCAAAAAAAAATTCTTAATCAGTTGACGTGCATTTTATCATTGCATATTTTGTTTCAGTTAAAACAAGCTACTCTCAGTATTGTATGATGCATTCTTTCCCCCTAAATATCTTCTAGATTTTTCACTTATGTTCCAATCTCTCACTTCTTCTTTTAAGGAAAAAAAATACGTAATACACTAAACTCGTCTTTCATTTATAGGCGAGGTTCCATATGATGATGGAATAAACCTAGGAGGTGGAGAAGAAAATCAATCGCTAGTCGCAAGTGGGTCATAAACTGCATTTCATACTTCAGATAAATCGCGATGGTGTCGAAAGGATATGAATTTAGTAGCCCCAACTACGAAATAGGAACGAGGTCGCAATCAGTTTTGGCTGTTTATAAAAAAAGAAGACGATTCGATCCAAAATATTATCGGGGATGGATAAAGATGAAGATATATTCGCAGACGTCGCTCCTGATATGCGCCGGAGTTTATTTATATAAGCTTCCGTGACAAGGGAGCGGCAAGTCCATCATAAAGTGAACTGTGTAAGAGCTTCACTTAGTGTTAATGAAGACAAATGGTGACAGCAGTTACGTACGGCATTGTTGTGCATGAATTATATTAAGCCTGAGATTTAAAATTTTCTTAAAAAATTAACTATCGCTAACGTCTTTTGTGTGATCGCTTTTAAACTGGTTTTTCAGATAAAAGTTCCTAATTGTTGTGAATAATGCTAAAAAGACTATATGATCTTCATGATTCTGGCTTAGACAGAAACATAAATATTAATTTACAAATTTTATCTTCATTAACTAAGCCATATAAAAAAAAGTAAATAGAAAAAATTTAATATATCGCGTTTTAAAACGAACTTTGTACCTTTTAAAATGAATATTTTCAGCTGCGTTAAGACATTTCAATTTTTAAATAAGTAACGGATTAAAATACCACTTCTAATAATAGTAATCGTGAATTTCTTAGTTTATTTCTACAGTAAATTTTAATCAAAATATCGTCTCCCTGTGTTGAAAAAAGAGCTGTAATAAATGAGTTAAAATTGTGGCGTAATTAAAGCTACGGACGTCATCGATCCTCACTTGTGAATTGAAATTTGGATAGCCCATTTAAAACTCGATTGGTTGAAAGAAACCTTTTTCTAATCCTTTTTGTGGCAACAACCCAACATAAATTCTCGTGCCATGATCGCAATGTAATGAATGGCGTAAGATCGCGTTGATGCTATTAAACTCTAAGCATTAGGTTGTATTAAAATTCGTAAAAAACATCTAATTTACATAATTTTTTCATTTTCATTTAAAAGAGGGAGAAAAGAATGCTTCACGATTTGTCAAAATATCAAAAAGTTATGACGAATAGAATTCAAGATGCGACAGTTTTAAAATTATTTTACGAAAAAATTTGCCGAAAGACATGCTTAGTAAAAAAAATTCCTAAAAATCGGTAAATCATGTTACGTATTCAGAACAAACTGTTTTTAAAAGAAAATGTTCTCTTCTATCCGATGATACAAATGTCGTTTTGCTGCGAGCGTAATTTCCGCTGTTATTCTGAATTAGGTGATAAAAAATGCCAAAAATCGCATAAAACATAAAATAAAAAAATTCTAGGTCGAATTTTGAAAGAATCGCTTCTAGGTGCACAACTACATGTTTAGATCTTCCCGAGTACCAAATTTGGTGTTTCTAGGTGTAGCCGTTTGTCCGTAACGCCGCCGACGCACACACATACACAGACACACAGGCATCTTCTTTTATAATAAGTAGAGAAGAGATTTCAATCAGTTCACATCTGGATATAATTCATGACTTAAGTACAATTTATTAAAAAAAAGTTTAGCCTCTTGAAGGTTTTATTGTTTACAATAAAATGGTCATAAAAGTGCCCATTTTTTATTTAAGAAAATTTTATAATACGTGTTTGTATGATACATGCATTCATTTAATTTTTTTGCAGCATAAAACTAAAAAATAATATTTTTTAAGCCAACTTACAGGGTTAATTTGACTGAATACGTGTTTTCTGGTAAACCGAGAAAAAATGAGGATTATATGTCTTACACATTAAACAAGAAATTTATTAAAATTGCTTCATAACTTAAATAAATATTAGAAAATTTTTCTTATGTGATAAATTGAAAAGATTACAAAATGCATGTCACATATACACGTATTTGAGTAGTGCTGCCTTCTGTTTTAAAATGCACTATGTACAATTAAGTTTAAAATAGTCTGGTAATTTCATCTATTGTGTAAAATGAGATATTAAAATAATTTCCCTGCATGAGAATCGAAATGTTTTAATTTTTCTGGCGTACATATATTCAACTTCTCCAGCCCCGAAATATTACAGGCACAAGAAATAGGGGGAGAAAGCTCATCCAGTGACGCAATACCGTAGCTTTAATGAAAACTGATTTTCAGGAGCGCTACAGTATTCAACTATTTATCATTCCTACAAAAGCATAAAATGTATGGGAGGTGGGTAAAAAGCAGATTATTGTTGGAAAACAAAAACAATCAAATAAGCCTGCTCTTCTGAAGTATATTTTTCATAGAAAAGTAATGCTTATCACGTGTAGGCATGCTTTTGCTATTTAAAGATTTCGATGTTTCTGTATAGTAAAGTTGATATAACTTCGTTTTAGAATATATTGCTAGAAAAAATATGTATACACAAACCAAACTACACAAGTACTCTTAATGTGCAAAAGAAAAGAGTGATTGATGCACAAATTTTTGAGGAAACACAAACATTAGAAAAATCACTCCAATGAATCACAATAGAAGGAAAGAAATCCCACCATTGTAGACATAACATTTAAAAAGATTAAGCGGCTTTCGATAACTCTTGCAGAAATCAATAACAGTCCCGCAGAAGTTTATGCCTTTCTCTCACTTATCGGGTCCACAAGAGAAAGAGAATAAAGATTGGATTTCTCTACTAACATAATTTATGGAAACGGGTTCAATATGTTGCAAACAAAATCATTCTTATTGTTTCCGTCATTTGATCGTTAATCAAGTCCATTATTGCAAAGCGGACTTACGGTGAAAGATGGATATGCCGTAGTAGTGAATAAATGCCCTGTCACTGCTAATAGAGTGCGCTAGATGACGTGAATAATTATTCAAGCATATTAATGTTTGTAAAAATGTAAGGAAGCAGGATAATGTATAGGTACGTTTGTTCGGTTCACTTATTTTTCTGTAGGCATTAGTATTGACGGCGCATTAACCGAACACTTTAAACTGTGCAAGGATCTAGTTGCATTATTTTGCGCATTTTAATCATTATTACACACGTTAATGTGAAAAATTAATGCAAATTTGACCTAGGTGTCACAGACCCTTTACAAACATTTGCATTAATGCAGTTTTGGGATAAAAGCTGACACAAAAGTAGAATATCAATAATTGTAGCAGCTCAGTAAACCTAGTATTCTAGAGTAACTTATATATAGTGAGTTACATAGCAGAGTGACAATATACTTAGCGAGCAAAAACTTAAAGCATTGAATGCATATAAAAAGCAACAAAAACGCCTTATTTATCATAGAACTTAGTTATTAAAACTGATTTCTTCGCAGTTTGTGTCCTTGACTTATTGGATTATTCTTTACTATAGTTGATACGAGTTACGTTTGACCCAAGTCTCCCCGACTCCACATATACGTTTCAGTAAGTAAAATTTATTTTATGCAATAATTCCCTTTTTTGGGTTCTGAGCACAGTAAAAATTAATGCGTAAGTTTTACATCTTTAAAGATGCAATTACTTTTGGCAATTTATTTTAGTGATTTACAATTGGTTGTTTGTGTCGTAAATATGGTACTACTAATCTAAATGTTTACTGATTTTGCGTAAAATGTCACAAAGGTTTTCGTATTTATAATGTTTCGCATTTCACAATTATGATGTTACATTTTAATTAAGATGTGCATTGCAGATTACGTAAGATATTTTTAGAATAATAATTGTAAACTAAATGAAACTTATAATTCTTAAGAAAATGTTAAATATTTGATGATATTTAGTTTTATAAATGCATGTAAAATGCATTTTTGTGAAGTGCTTTTATTTTATTTATATATTTGTTTTATTCACATAAGGTAACTCTGCCATAGACTGCATCTTACGGATATATAGAAGAAGGTGGCCCCAAATCATCCTAGCCGACATAACGATCCACATATGTTTTCTTCCAAACAGGCTGCGCTTTCTACAATGCAACATATAAACTAGTGGTGCTAAGTCAAGAAATAGGAATTGCGATATTTAAGCGATCGATGCATTACGTTTCTAAAGAGAATTCTTCTAAAAATTGGGTTCTATAAAATTTGTTAACAGGTCAGCACTACCTTTCTTATTTATTTAGATATACAGACGTTAATGTACAGGAATATGACTTGGTTTACTGTATGGAGTATGTTTTCGGATGGGAATTATACTTGTGAAACTGGTTAAGTTTCTCGGCGTCATTCAGTAACATAACCTAAGTGGGAAACCATATTGCAGTATAAACGGATCATTCGACTGAAGAAAGTCCAGTACCGAGATCTAGGCATCTCATGGCAGACTTTCAATCGTTCTCAAAATGTGAGAATTCCTATTTCATAAATTAATTTATTTATGTGTTTATTGTAGGCAATAATTTTTGAATTATAATTTTGAAATATTTCACTCTATTGCTTGTGACACTTTTTTTTAATTTTAAAGTTTTCACAAAATGAACTATGGGTACTATAGTATTATAAAACTTTTTCTGTCTCATTTTGTGTAGTCATAATTGCTTTTACATATTTTATTTGGCCCATAACAAACAATTTACAATTCTTTTCAAATGAATGATCATTTTGCTCTTTGGTTGATGGTAAAATGAACCTTTGAAACTTTATCCAAATTCTGTATTTTTCATTACTAAATGTGCTTTTCAAATTCTATTAAAATATTTTTATGATGCAAAATACAGTGTATATGATAGCAAAGAGTCGAAGTTTTGTTTAGACATTTATGTCATTTTATGCAAGTTTTTCACTTAAGGGGATCATTGTAGACCACTCTTCCCTATATATTAAATATAATGAAACAGCTGTAACTAAAATACAAAAGCTTCCATGACGCGAACAGATTAAAAAATATAATAATAATAATTCATAGCTATTTAAAGACATGCATTTTTGCAATCGGATAAATGAACTGTTTTTACTATATGTTTTTATTTGAACAGTATAACTCTACGATAAATTGTTTCTTAATATCAGTTGTAACTGAAATTAAAAGCGCCTAACACTCGAATATATTTTAAAAAATGAAACAAATCAGTGTTGCATAAAAAATAAACCAAATTCTTATACCTTTATAGCAAGAGTATCTATATATACTTCAATGCCAATCATTTAAAAGCCTTTCAAAATAAAAACCCTTCGGGATTTCAAGGCTGGAATTTCAGAGCGACATCATTAGCCACTTGGGCTTTAGATGATTTCTTTCTGTCAACAAGTGAACAGGATAAGACAAAATCCCCCTATACAGGCGCGGAAATGATAAGAACCTTACGTCCATTAAAAAGGAGCCACACAGATCCGGATTTCGGGGAAGAGGCGAAACAACTTACGAAATAGTCCCACAGTGGATTAAAGACTCATTTTGTGAGATGTCCGATGAGAGTCCCTAGAAATATTTATGGACGAGTTTGTTGAAGGGCATCTTTATTTTTTTTTTTTTTCAGCAATTCATGTGAAGCACGCTTCAATCCAGTGAATGAAGAGATCTGTGTATTCGAAAGTGCTAGTAAAATGATGGAAATTTGTGAATGTTGTCTTGATATTATGAAATTATTAATGAAGAAATATGCCTTGTAAATATGCATATGAAAGCTGTTGAAATGCTCATAAAATGTTTGTATTTGGAAAATTAGAGGAAAAAAAGGAAAAACACAGAATTTTTTTTTACATATTTTTGGTTAACTTTGGTTAACTTACTTCGGTTTGTGGTGCCATTTGGATAACATCACCGACAACTGAATTTTTTTTTACCATCTCTCTTGAAACAAAGAAGTTATAATTTGATCAAAAATTTTGTTTCTGAAATTTAATTTTTCATGCATTTTTTATTCATCAAACTTTAAGGCAAAATTCAAATCATAAATAGCATTAAGTTGTGCATTTACAAATTTGTACCAGTATAATTTTTGCCGTATGCAGATGAACCTTTAATATTTCAGCTACGCCATAGAAACAAAAAACACAAACAAAAGATACTCAAAAAGATACTGGCGTTTAAAATATGAATATTACATCTGACTTCATATTTTACAAAGTTTTAATTATTTCAGAAGAAATGCAGTTTTTGAAACATTGTTTAACATGTCATTATATAGCTGATGAGTATGTACAACATCTATTCATATAAAATAAGTTAAGCACCGCCTTAATAAAAAATTTATAGCGGAAGTCAGAAAGAACATTTAAATTTAGTCTGACCCTAATTAAGCAATAGTTAAATTTTCCATGATTTAATAATTGTTTTACATAAACGATTTACCGAAAGGAATTGGATCACCTTTCGTATTCAAACGAATAATCTTATAAATATACTGTATTATCTATTTGTTTATTTAATTTTTTTTATAAATATATTCATGAATAGTGTTTTCTCAAAGTTTTTCTCTTACATTTGACTTCAGGACTTCCATTTTCACCACAAAGAGATAAAACTATCGCCTATGTTATGCGATATTATAATCATGGAATCCCAGGATGTTAATGTTTCGTAAACTTAGACTTTTCGGCAAGTTGTATTAGATTTCGGCATTGCATTAGATTTTCCTTGAGAATTAAGCTTTTCAATGATTTTATGAAAAAATCTGAATCCAAACTGCTTCTCGCTCACTAGAACACCTTGCATAATAGACGCCCAACTGGTATTTTAATCCCTATTGGCATTTCAAATCATCTTGATACACTGTTTAAAGAGAAATTCTGGTAGATCGGCTTATTTTTTGTGGATATCAATCTCTCATTGCCTTTAACTCATTTGAAAGGATTTACTTTACTCTCAAATATATTTTAAAAAAGAAAATCTGAAAGACTAATGCTAGTCACTACTGCTTTTCTAAATCGCTATAACATTTCTCTGAAAATCTTTGAAAATCGATTTAATTTTCCTTTCAAATACGATTACTGGTATTCAAAAAAGCCAGAAATGCGTTGATAATGTTTCTATGGTATTTTGTCACTAAAATACATTACCCTATACGCAAATACAGAAATATCTCTCAATTGAAAATACTTGTCTAATGAAACGGTTATGTTATCAAAATCTGATGATTGCTTTTTCTTATGAACATTTTTTTAAATAGCTGGAGCTTGCCGATAAGTCATCCGCCACTGCAATGGACGAAAGTAATTGCCCATTTACCATTGGGGGAACCTAGTAAGCGGCCTTTTTTGAAGAGACGAATAAGCTAGCATACAAGCTCAAACCAACTACAGAGCCTCGACCCAAAAGTGAATCAGAATAGTTAATTAGCCACTCCTTCACCTGGATAGCACTTTTAAGAAATTGTTCATCGGTTTATTGATTTAAGTGTGACTTACCATATACATATAAAATTATTATCTAATGATATAAATTTATTCATTGTCAGTACTAATTTCTATTTAAAAAATACAGACTACATTTTTAGATATTTTCGTAATTACTAAACTATGTATCTTCTTTATTTTATAAAGGTCACATTTTATTTATTCTCAATGACTTTTCAATACTGAACTCTTAGATAACTTTCAGACTGTTAAAAACACAGCAGGATGACTTCATAAAAGTAAAGAAATGGAAACAATGTTGAATTTCAATATTGACGCCCCTGCTTGTTATGCATTACTACAGCTGCATAAAACATACTTAGTAACATTTTAATAACCACATCAAATTTTTATTCGTGCAATCACTCGATAAATTCTTTTCTGATATCCTCACTTAATTCATGAATATTTTTAACAGATTACATCAATACTGTAAGTAGCTAATCCAAAACGCAATAGATGCACTTTCAAGTATATAGGTTAGTCATTAAGGCATAATTTTCTTTAATGATAATGATCATTTAGATAGATGCACTTAAGGAAGAAAAATGAATTTTATCTCCATCCTGAATCAAGAAGTTTAATTATAACCGAAGATCTTTCCATTATCCGATTTAATGATATTGGTGATTGCCTAATACTAATCACATAAACCTAAAATACTTCTAAGTTTAAAATGGTCTCTCTCAAATGCACTTCAGAAGTGGATTCTGTGTAATGACTGTCATAATTTTCTATAGGACTCCTAGAGCTGAAGCTGGCGTCATCTTAAATAGGCTGGAGTATTATTATGATACACTGTCCTGAGGAACACTAAGCTTTTAGATAAACTCTCTGAAGGAAAAATAAAATATATGATTTAATATATGCGACCAGTAAAATATCGTTACTTCACACTAAAATATTTTAATATTCCATACAGTCATCATGTGGTGACGTTACGTCATGTTTTTGTTTCATGAAAATGTACGAATTATGTGACGGCCTTTCGCGTCAAGCATGTGCATAGTGACGTTTCAGTATAATTAAAGACGTCCATGTGGGTCACTTTGATGTCCCTAATGGTCACCATATAATGTCACAAAAATGATCCCTGTGAGACATTTGCTCATCGCCACAAGCTCTCAGCAAGTGGTGCATTCTGTCACTTCAGTGGTATATGAGCAGCTTCAGTGCTATATGAACAGCACTGAAGAATTTATTTGCTCCTAGGCTGCATAAAACTGTGCTGTAAGTGTCTATAAACGTTCAGAGAGAGGTTACAGGACATTATTAAACGTTCTTCGAAAATTAATGGATGTTCAGGGAGACTGTTATGCTGCCTGGGGTATTTTTATTGTGTCTTTATATATTGTAAAAACTGCTTGCTTCAGCAGTATAAAATAATGCATCTTTTATTATAATACACATACAGTAATACAATTTATAAGACAAATTAAATCGCATAATTTATTTTGTCTTACATTTAAAATTTAGTTTTTCAAATATCGAAGCCCTTTGAAATTTTTTAAAAAGGTATTTCTATTAACCGGGCAGCAAAAGATTTTCTCTGAACGTCTATTATCGCCAAGCTATCGTTCAGTAATGTTCTAGATCAGGGGTGCACTAACTTTCAGAGAATATTGTTGTACTGCTTGGGTAATTTTCTATTCATATTGCTTGCAAAAAGTTAAAAATGATAGCCAAAACAAATAGAAGATGCCCATCATTAAATACCGTATTTTAAAAATGTATACAACCTAAACTGGTCAGGTGAAAACTGATATTTAGAGGAACTGATAATACAAACATGATTTGCTTTCAGTGAAATAAAAGTAGTTCAAAATATCAAAATTGATTGTCGTAATAATTTTAAAACATGTTGTCAAAAAATGCCAATTTCTTTTTACGCAGAATCTGTTATAAAATCAGGAATATATTTTTGAGATTTTTTTTCTGTTTTAAAATTTTGCTTGCTTATCAATCGTGGTCAAATCTGTGATTCATGAATATTACACTCCCTAGCTGTCTATATTTGGAAAGCATTTTTTATTTTAAACAAATTCTCATGTTTAAATTAACGATCCAGAAATTTTCCGAAGATTGTTTGAGTTGTATAATATGCATAGATTTTTAATTAGACTTTTTTAAGCTCTATGAATATTATGAATTTTAAAATATATATTGCATTATATTTTTATAAGAATTAGACAGTGGGTGTTTGTTAAAATTGCACAAGATGGAAAAGCGTTCATGCTATTCAATTCCCTATGTCAATTACTTAGCTGTGCTCTCTATATCCGCAGTCAATCACACTCAACTCATAGCGAGATAATGTCTGGTATTTATAGATTTCCAAGCAGGTCGTGATGTCACATACGTCGTGACATCATATTTATTTCGTAACTTTTTTTCGTAATTGAGTTATATCCAAAATTCTACTACTTTCGAGAACTTTATTTTGGTCGGCAAGGTCACTAAATTTGTCGCTAAGTCAACAAAATGATCGCCAAAGCAATGGATCAAAATCTCATTCCCCTTGTAAGAATGACTGTACAGCTCTCCTTCCAGCAACACTCATTAATACGGAAAAACAACATTAAAATTTTGTAACAATATATTGTTAAATTTCGCAGCATCACCTAAAAAAGCAATTACGGTTTATAAGTTTATCGAAAAAAAAGCATATGTCCATGTACCATAAAACAAATTCCTGTCAAATATGAGTTAATGAAATTTGCATTTTGGATTTTTCTGTCATAACGTAAAATCCCTTTTACCAGCCCATCAGAAATAATGTCATGAATTCAGGATTATTCTGCTACACAAAGTATTCTCTTTAGACAAGTTATCAAGTAGGCCACATAATGAAATACTTCAATCACTCCCTTTGAACGAACCAATTTTCTCATCACACATACAGCCACGTGTGTTCGATGATAGCTCTAGTTAAGAGCGATATCTATTTCGGTCACTAGCAGATGACAGCAAAGGAGATAAATGGAAAACCATTTCCCGGTGAATTAAGAGCTCTTATTTCGAATTTAATTATTTTAATTAGCAGCACTAGGCGGAATACTTTTAAGCCTTATTAAATACACTATCTGATTGACAAATTTTGCGTGTAAGGGAATGCGGATATAATGATATCGTATTTTTATGTCCAACGAGAGATGCCAAATATTTTTTTTTACAGGCATTCCTCTGAGTACTTCACTTACAAGGCAAAACGAACAGACACACACACACACACACACACACACACACACACATGCACATATAACATATATATATATATATATATATATATATATATATTTGTAGAAAATGTTAGTAAAGACTAGCTTTAACAAGTACTTATTTTTATTTATAGTTAGGAGTAATTGTGTTTCATGCTTTAACGAACTCTAGTTTATTTTAATACCACTTCTTAGAATTTGTAATTTTGGTGATAAAACATAATCTAAGCACTCCTTGCTAGATAATTTATTGATAATGTTTAGGAAAATAATAACTGGAAAATGTACCTTTCATGAATTTCAAATACTGTTTGAGCAATAATGTGTTAGTCATGAGTTTCAATAAGAAAATTTCATAAAATTGTACCTAACAAGTATGAATTTAACTATAATGCATTTGCTTAAGAAAGGGAAAAAAGTAATTTTTGGAATAGTCCTATTGTTTAGCAATATCTGAGCCACTGTGATTTTAACCGCAATTTATTTTTAAAAAGCAGCAAATCGAGAAAAAATAGAAACATTAATTTTTAAAAATAAAATCTGAACTCTAAATTTCACTGCACTTTGCATTTACACATAAAGACATTTGAAAGTACTAAAAATCTTCGAAGCTTCGAAAAATAACAAAAATCTTGAAAATCCTTATTTTACCGTTTTACTATCTTCAATTTATGTTACTTTATGCACATAATTTTTAAAAAATGAATCGTGAAATTAAGTCTCTGTTACTATTCTAATCAATATAATTCAATACCCAAAACATCTCCCCCATTAAGCTATAATTTCCTGAAAATCACATTTCAAATGTACTTTCACAAAATGCTTTCTTTTGCCGTAGCCTTTACTTGGCAAGTGCGGGCGAATTTGTTCGGAAAGGAAGCTACGAAACCGGTAGTGAAGTGTTCCGAAATTCAAGCGTGATTTACTTTAATGATAATGACCACATTAAGGCGGATGCCAGTGTCAGCCTTGTAGAGAAATGAAGCGCTAGTCAACGCATTCCGAAAAGTGTTCTTGCTGTGGTTGATTTCGGCTTAATTACAGAGGTGTTTACGTATATAGGGGATTCAGGCGAAAGGTATTTAGATATTGTAAAAGTGGCCGCTACTAACTGGTAAAGAAGTAAATGGCATTAAGAAGTAAATGGCATGGATTTCCATTTACTACTGTAGCCTTTTTTTTAATTTAAACTTTACAAATTTTTAAAAAAGAGCTTTATATAGTTTGGAAAATCCTTTTAAACGTTTTGTCCCCATAAAATTCTAGTATGCATTTATATGATATAAACACTATACTAAAAATTACTTAAGACTTGCCTTCATGAAAAGTAGTTGTATGCTATGTTAATGGATGGCGCCACGCACATTTAGGCAAGAGGTGAAGGGAAAGGCTACGGCATTTTTGTATTTTGATGTGCTATCGTTTTTGTCGAGGCGCGTATTTTACTGCAGTCTGTTATAGAGTGGCTCCTACATAATAAAACTTCTGAGAGACATTATTAATTTTTAACCACAAATATTTTTGCTGTTAGCATTCTAATATCTTAATTAGATTGATTTTGGGAGAAGATAAAGTTTTAAGTATATTTTAATGTATTTTGAACTTTTAAAGGAGTTCTTTAAGCGTTTTCACTTGTATAATGCTGGTTTGTATGCATTTGAAATCCAACATAACAAAACTGAATTATTTATTATCATGTACTACTTAGTGTTATTAGATAGCGTAATTTTCTATTTTTTGAGAACGTTAAGATAAATTTAGAAATAGTAGCTTATATACATATCTCTCTCTCTCTCTCTCTCTATATATATATATATATGTGTGTGTGTGTGTGTGTGTGTGTATCCATTAAAAGTTTTAGTTTCTTCAAAATCATTCTTTCAACTATAGCTTGAAAATGGCTTTAAAAAGCAGAAAACATTCTGAACTCTACCAATGAGCTACATTCATCAGTTGAAATTTCAGACACATATCATAAAATGGTATTTTTAATGCATACTTAAAACATGCCCTTCCAGACAATTAAAAAGTCCCGCATCATTATAATAATAAACTACAAATATATGTATTTATGATGGAGTGCAATTTAGAAAAGTTTTCATATTTCACACAAGACACTTTCGCGACAAACTGCTCGTGAAATTTTTATCACCGCCCTTTGAATGCTAAAATGAATCCACATATAGATTGATACCAGCTAATTTCAAAATAACAGAACTTTGATTCATTCTGCAACTGTTACCCATATTATTTTTGTGTCTCGAAAAGCGGACGTTCAAAATCATTATGCAGCACGAACGTATAATATGTGCAACAAATAAAACAAAACCCCGCATCAAAAACTGCTCGTAAAGGGGCATAAATTTATAAACATCCATTCATAACTTTTAAATTCTTCAGTGTCGAAAAAGAAATCCCAAAAAGGAAAGGAAAAAAATCACAAGTTCCATCCCCAACTGTCATTTCTTATCATCAAGAAACAGTTAAAATTTCTCCCACTCGAAGACTTTCCAATATGCATCATTAAAGATTTTTCATAAATATTCATCGCTGCTAGTGAAGATATGGGAACATCAAATGACATTACCAGAACATAAAATATATAGGTGCGCTGGCGATCAGCGTTTACGTAGGCCGTGTTATGATAGCCATAAATATTTTACGCAGCAACTGTAGTTGTTTCTCAAAAAAGCTCCCCGCAGTCTTATTTTCGATGAGAGATCTAACAAATAGCTTGAGACCTTTTCAATTTACTTGATGGGAAATCTTTCCAGACGCAGTGAACTGGTGTTTTTTTTCCCCCTTCCGATTTTTGCATCATTTTATTTAGAAAGTATCTTTTGGTTGAGGTTTTTCATTTGGGGATGACGTCATTTACATGTAAGGTTGAATAGCTCAATATGTTAACACTGGAGAGGAAGTTGATAATTTCAATAACGCTTTTGTAAAATAGTGTTTCTTTTCCTTTTCTTTTTTATTCTTGTTATTATTTCTCCCAATGTAATAGAACAACGAATATTGTATTTCTTGTGTGAGTAAAATTTCTGTCGCAGATTTTTTTTCGATTGTAAAATGGGACTGTGTGCATGTTGGATATTAGACTACGGTTGGGATGCCTTGAAAGTAACTTTTTAAAAAAGAAATCGCGCCGATTTAATTCGTTTCATTCTTCGAAACGGCGTTAAACCCGTATTTTTTACATTTCTTTAGAAATTTAAATACACCTATAAATGTACTTTTAATGTACCTATATTCATGTTTAAAAAAACTGAATTATTTTTTAAAGGCTAGTATATCTCTTAGGACAAAGATTTCTACATCTAATTAATACCTAAGATAAAAAGTATTCTTTTCTCTAACCTTAGATATTAAGATTAGATTTACATGTTGCATTTGTGATCTTTAATAAAGTTTCCTTTCTCAGTATATCCCTGGGAATATATTTTGAATTATCGAGATATCTTGGTAAAGGATGTCACGGAATTTTCAAAGTTTTTCATGTGTTTTATAAATAACTGTGATATAAAATATAACTAAAATATTAGTTTTTGTCACAGTTTGTCAAATATGCGTCTATAGTATAGTGATTTCAGAATGCGAAAAGATAAATACTTTGGCCGGAGTTTTAACTAATTTATATTTTAACATAGTTAGAAAGTACATTTTCTGAAATTTGAATTCGATGAAAAATAGACTTTTATGTAGCTTTTTTTCCATGGTTGTTTTAAGAAATTGAATTGTAAGGGACCTTATATTTCATAAAACCAAGCATAAATTCTTACAAGTATTTCTTTTTCCTTCTTGCTAAGTGATTAGAAAATTTACATATAATACAAAGAAACAGTCACATAAATTTTCTTTCTATGAAACAGTTGCATTGTCTAAAAATATGTAAATATGCATTCACATTTATTCTACATTCTCTTTATCTAACCAAACCAGAGTAAGTTAGCTAGAGCACTTTTCTACCCTGAAGTAAAGCAGAAAGTAATTAAAGAACGCTATTGATCAAGCAATTAGTAGCTCTTGATGTTAGCTAAAAATAATCAATACAAAAGTCCAGAGCTGTGAGCTGTTCCAATGAAAAAAAATCGATTAAAGTAATTGAAGAAAGTTTTTCTTTGTTAAATTATAGTTTGATGACCGCCTGTGCTAAGTACAATAATTCACATGTCTTTAATAATTGAATTTTAAACCTGGTAGTACAAAATATCTAACGTAAAGCGGCAGGCAGGATAGCGAACTGTCATTTATCTTTTAAGGTTACAGTATGCATGTGATATATGTAAGAAGCAGAAACCGAGTTTATCATTGAATTTTTTCATTTCGTAGTTACTGTTAAAGCTCTCTGGGTTACGTTTACTTTATACTACTGCATTTAAATCCAAGAAATTTAAGCAAATTTTACTTGCTCTGAATTTAGCCAATTTTCTTTATTTTTTAGACGAAAAGTATTCAAACAAGCTGAAATAATTTATATTGCAAATCCAAGAAATTTAAGCAAATTTTACTTGCTCTGAATTTAGCCAATTTTCTTTATTTTTTAGACGAAAAGTATTCAAACAAGCTGAAATAAACTTTAAAAACTATACTCAAAGTGCATATTATTGACTTAAGATAATTTTGTACAAAAGTAAGAGACGTTTGCTTTCCATAAATTTATCGTCGTTTATTATTAAAACAAGCCATAAAAATAAGTAAGATTAAAAAGAAGAACGTATGGAAACGTAAATTAAGAACATTTTGTAATTTTTCGCTTACATGTATTTTGTATTTTTAATGACATGGCCATTCAACCTCTCTGTTACATTTAAAAAAAAAAAATTATTCATCGTATAAATTTATATTGCAAAATATAAACATCCAGTTTTTTTTCTAGCTTTATTTGAGGTAAATTAAATAAAAGGATTTCTAAGTAGCTACATAAAAACAACGTTTGTGTACCAAAGACTTAAATACAGTAACTTCAATTTTCCATTTCTCGAATTTGCTGCTGTGCATTTAAAAAATATAAAAAAAGTTTCTACACTATTGCACTGATTGAGGTATATAATGTTTATCACATATTTGTTTGTTTATCCACCTAATCTTCCGGAGCTGTGTAATCGTGGAAATTTTAACTGCTTTACGCTAATTAGTGCCTCCCTCCCCCCCTCTTCTTTTTGATTTACTTTTGTAGCGTGTTTTAAATTGTGGAAAGGTATTTTGAAAACTGAATCTTTTTTTTCTGTCAATCATTTTCTGGTTTAAATGTATTGCTTCTATCTTCGCCGTCTCATACTTATAAAATATATAACTCTGCCAGGAATTCATCTTTAAACTGGTCGAGCACATTGCCTGTTTAAAAATATGATGGCAAAGCAAACAAATTTTAAATATTTTTTTCATTCGCATCGATGAAAAAGAAAATTGAAGGAATTTTTATGTCAGGGTATAAAAAATACTTTGATATAAATAGGAATTTTATTACGGGGGAGGGGGGGTGGATGGTCGTAAATTGAAACAAACTTTTATTATAATTTACGATTTATAACATATACCATGTGGAATCAAATATATTAGGTAAAATGAGTTTGATTGTGTTTGTTATACTATTATTATCTTACTTTCATGAAATTTTAGGTGTTTTAAATCTTTTAAAACAATCGTGAAAGGTAATAGCATAATGTCAAGCATTTCTACGTGTTTTGCATATTTGAAGTAGATTGAAAGTAATTAAAGCTTTATTTAATTCATAATTAATTCACTCTATGTAAATTTATCAGATCTAAAGAATTAATGTTTGAAGTTTCTTTTCTGATATGTGTCTTAGCAACAGATTGAATGTAAATTTTTAGGTATGAGACAAATATTTTTCAACATATCAGGAAATTCTATTTAGGTCTTTTATATACGTTTATAAGCAGTATACGATTTTTAGGGCAGATCTTATTACTCTATAGAAATTTTGCTTACGTTTTCAAGAATGAAAAAATAATTAGACCAGAATGCTGACATAATACAGAATGAATTACGCATCTAAAAAATTACTTACTATATGATTGAATGGATTAATGGGTTCTTATTGCCTATAAATAAATTTATTTTATATAAAGCTCGGAAACTCTAGTGTTATGTTTAATTATGTGCATTTAGTATAATTCTCCAGATTAGGTTATTTCTTTGTTTTCAACTGCAGTTTAATTGTTTCCAAAAATATACTTACATTTTTAATAGCAGTGGATATTTTGTGGGTATTGCATTTTTAAATGTCATCGTGTTTTTTTAATAAATTAATTTTAAATGCCATCGTGTTTTTTAATAAATTAATTTTAAATTTCGCCATGTTCTTTTAATGAATATTTTTCTGATTAATGTTTAGCTCAAATAAAGTCTAAAATATCATATAAAAATGCTTTTACATTTCACATCATGTTGTAATGATAATTAACGTATCAGGTTTCATGATAACGTGCAAAAAATATTTTCTGAAATCAACATGCTTTGAAATGCAATATTTTATCCTTTTTCCTCCTTCTTAGGAATAGAAGTCTTATAACTTTCCCAAAGTATTTTTTTAATGGTACCCATTCACTTTTCCTCACTATCCCATTTTCTTCCTTTTAAATAAGAATTCAATGAAAACCACCGCTGCAGTAGAAGAGAACACAAAAACAAGATTGTTATTTTGTGGTCTCTCAAGCAAAGAAAATATTGATTCTACGCCTATAGTACTAAGAAATAATGCTCAACAAAAGGAAATCATTACTAAATCGCCAGTGTCCGAGTGCATGAATGCGGTCTTCAACTGACCATTGTCCTCTTTCCTTTTGTAATGCATCTGGAACTCGAGTAGTCATTCTTCAGAGTTACGGGAAGTGTTTAAGAAAGGAGTGTTGTGGGTGAACCCTGCAATATGTTTCAGAAAACTTATTATTTTGATGATAGATTTTATTCTAGATGTATGTATTCAGAAAGTTCTACGAGAGTGCCTTTTTAGTTCAGTATATTCTTGGTCTAGTGTTTTTGGGATGTATGAGGAAGATCTCTATGATGTTTAGTTAAGCAATATGGAAGAAGAAATGATGGACTGTGGTAAGCATTTTTTGAGAATGTTTCCAAAATAAAAGGCTGAACCGTTTCAAAAGATAATAAAAAAGCATAGAGGGAAAAGAATGGAGATATAAATGTACCGTATCTTGCGTTATCAAAGGGAAACCAGATGAATTCATGTCTGCAGTTTTCAAAACTAGTTCCAAAGGTCTCCAATGTGATAAAATCAGGCCAGTTCATGGTACATTTTTTAAGCATGATGTGTTTTCAATCACTGCCTGATAAATTTGCATAAAGAAAATCGAACTCTTCAATCTTTTGATATCAGAAGGCAGATTCATGTATCTTTTTTCTGGAAATATTGGTCAATTAAAAATATCATTTATTAGTTACTGAATTTGTCATTAGGATATCCTCATCCCTGCTTGTTCCGTGTCCTCACTGAGGAGCGCCTTCTGTTGATGACTTTTCTAAATAATATTGAAAACTGGGGACATAAATTTTGCTGGTGCTGGCTCTGGTTCTTTCATGTAGTGAAACATGGAATCAATATCCCCTTTTTTTCACATTTCACAATTAGAAAATAAGTCGTTGCAATTCCTTGTTTATGCTTTTTTTTGTAACAGTTAATTTTAACTGTACTCAACAATAAAAATTATTACAGCCTCTTTTCTTAAAAGTATCGAATGGATATTAACAATAAAAAGAGATTTCTCTAATTTCATTTCGACTTTTTGAACAGGGTAACCATTAGAAATATTTAAATAAACAAGTTTTATCGCTTTCAATTATATGATCTACATTTGTAGTATTTTAAAGGTCCTTGATTTTAAATTTAAGATTGGACTTAATACTAATATATTGCGATAAAAATTGATTATTTTTAACTTAAACTATATTAATATGCTTATTTTAGTTTTATACCACTAAAGAGCACTGTCAATGATAATAAATTTTAAAAGTATTCAAAAACACTATCGCTATGAAAAGCTAAACTACTCAACATTTCATGTAATGAAGTAGAGCCAAGTGCGTAATTAACAAAATATTGCAACCCCTTATTTTACACCTCTAAAAATAGAGCTAAGTATGCATACAAAAAGAATCTCTGTAGGCATGTCAGTTAAAAAAATATAACTTAGTATTATAGAAAAATGTGAGCTGTGAATTTATTACTTAAAGTCTTTTAATATGCAATGAAACTTTTCATATTATTGAGAATACAGATTTAAGCTAAATTTTACACCATTATAACTTATTTTCGATAGGAGTTCCAATAATATACAGAATATAATATGAATGTTCGTACAGAATATTATCTTGAATATTTCAGCTGTATTGAAGTTTTTGGTGAGTATTCATCACCTGTCTATTGGATATGCTAAAAAAAAAAATTGTTTTCGTAAAAGAATCTGTTGTTGCGTATTGCTTTCATCCCGTATTGATAAATAATAGTCAGATATATATATACACTCTATAACAAATAAATCGACGCACCAAGAAGGAGGTGTCCGATTGAGACGAAAATTGGTGGATAGGTAGACAATGTACAGAATAGTAAATGATTAAAATTTCAGAACAATTGAATAATTTATTTCAGAGTTAGAGTAACAAATTCAATAAGGTGTTCACTCGCCGCTAGCCTGGATACAAGCTGCCACACGGCGTGGCATAGACCGATAAAGCTTCCGGATGGTCTCCTGCGGTATTGCCTGCCAAATTCGCTCCAATTGTCGAACGAAGTCATCAACAGTCCGTGCCAGATGCAATCGCCTTCCCATCATATCCCAGACATGTTCGATGGGAGAGAGATCTGGCGATCTGGCAGGCCAAGAAAGAGTTTGACAAGTTTGCAGACAGTTTAGAGCAACACTAGCCGTATGTGGTCCGGCATTGTCCTGCTGAAAAACCAGCCCAGGGCACTGCGAAAGGAACGGTAGCAAAACAGGTCTTAGGATGTCGTCCACGTACCGCTGTGCAGTAAGTGTACCTCTAATGACGACCAAAGGGGTCCGGCTGTCAAAGGAAATGGCACCCCAGACCATAATGCCTTGTTGAGGGCTGGTGTGGCGTGCAATAGTGAAAGCAGGATCCCCACTTTGCCCTGTGCGTCTCCAAACACGTCTTCGGTGATCGTCAGGGCACAGTTGGAAGCGGGATTCGTCGCTAAAGACTATACGTCCCCAGTCGGCGTCATTCCAACCTGATCGAGCCCTGCACCACTGCAACCTGGCTCGACAGTGTGCAGGCGTGAGTGGCAGGTGGCGTAACGGTCGGCGCGAGCGTAGATTTCGCTCTCTCAACCGTCTGTGAATGGTCATGACGGACACTGGTGTTTGGGTTCAACGTCTGATGGTTGATAGAGATGAAGAAGGCGCTGTGACAGCTGATCGGACCATCACTCTGTCCTCACGATCTGTTGTAGACCTAGGTCAACCGCTACCATCCTGTCGCTGCACTCTGCCATTTTTCACCCATCCTTGCCAGCATCTTCGAATCGTCGCATCGCTTCGACTCAAATGACGAGCGATTCTCCGATTAGTCCAACCGGCCTCTTGCAATCCAATGATACAACCTCTGTCAAACTCTGACAGTTGCTCGTAATGAGCACGAATCCTGCTCCTGCAGCGAGGCATTTTTTAAGTTGTTGAAAGGTCATCTGAATCGCAATTTAACCAAAAGTTTTAACAGCCGTTGAAGAACTGCTCCTTATATACGTCTGCTGGATGCGCAGTTCCGATGCGCTGGAGATGAAACTATTCATTCCTTGGACACAAAATTTGAATCATTTACATATCTGTTCAAAACATTCATGCATACGAAATTTCAAAGCAATCGGATGATTGTTTCTTGGCGCGTCGATTTTTTTGTTATAGAGTATATATATATATATATATATATATAAATTAGCCGAACTAATAGAGCTATATCAACTATTAAAGCAATATACTAGTATTAATATAAAATATTATTATAAACCATGTTGTTAAGGAATTTAATGTTTGAACACAACTTATTTATAATAATTAATGTTCGCAATTTATCGATTTTAAAGCACCCTATAACCATTACCATTAACTATATAGAAGAATTAATGACCATGGAAATTTAAACCGAATTTCAGATCAAGAATTTCCATTTTCCACCATGGAAGTCACAGGGAGTATAATGTAACGCTATCATAACGCGGAGCTTGAATGACCAGACAGGCATTCATCTAGTCCCACCGTTTCAATCTTTGTAACGAATCCGGCTAGTTTACCACTCGGTAATAGATGCTGCATCTTAATTAACTCCCATCAGCAACGCGGATGTGATATCTGTGCCCAAAGCAAAGCGTTCCTGCAGTGTGTTGGAACTCATTGCAAACGGTTTCCCAACTCATATCTCTGTTTCTCTTCAACTAGAGGTAATTAATTTCGGGCGCGGATGGAAATTGAAGAAAGTGTAGTACGAAAGTAAATGGTTTCCCTGACCCTTTTCAAGTGTACTTATTACTGGGTTGTCAATTATAAACGACATTTGAAACGGGGAATTCATTGAGTTGTTCTCGAAACGGTGATGTCATTGCAAGAATGCTTATGTGTCATGTGGAATTGCATAAAACAATTTATTTGATTTATGATATGGAATAGAACGTTTAGTGCAGGATTTGACTGTGAGTAATGCTGATTGTGATTTGTTTGTTTCAGAAAAGCATGTGCATCTGGAAATAGAATAGTCCAAAGTTGCTGTTTGCTTCTGATTTTCTTTTAACTGTCGTTTAAAGTTTCACAGAAAATTGCTTAATTAGTTTCAGATTAATTTTCTTATAGTTTTCACTTTTTGTGCAATAAAATAAAAACCATCGATACTGCAATCCATGTCAAACATATTTTAGTTTGTAATAAATTATTATATAACAGTACACAATCATAACAGATTCAGAAGCTTCGATGAATTCTCCATTTGACGGCAAAATTATAATTCACAAAACAGAATACATTCACTGAAACAGTTTTTTACATTTTTAATACAAATTAAAAAATTGTAACAATTTATGCATAGCATTTCTGGAACTTATTCCTCGGTACAAAATTCAATAGAATCCATTGCATTATCGAGAACCTCTTCATATTAACAAAACTATTCAGCATTCTCATAAAATAGCTTTAGTCGGAGAAATACTTATTTATCAAACTTGATTGTGTAGAACCTTCACGAAATTTAAGATATTTTATATTTCGTAGGTAAAATCAGTGAAACGCAATTTTTAAAAGTAGAAGAATTTTTTAAGGTAATTTTTTATTGTAACATATTTTTCATAAAATATATTAAATTTGAAGTTCAATTTATTATTTTAGTTTATCATTTAATTCAAATGATTTACTTATATATTTATTTATTTAAAAATTTTTGCAGTGTTCTTTTCATAGTTGTAGTTAAATATTAAATTTTACTCGGATGTATTAGTTTAAATAATTTAAATTACTTCCTTGAATAATTGTTATTATTTCGTAAATTCTGTATACTAATTTACCCATTGCACGAATTGTTAATTTATAAAATTCCAAAGATACGCAAATTTATTTTCAATACGTGTTCATCGATATGTCTGTTCCGTTGTCTAGTTTAAATAAGCTGATATTTATTTCATTCGGATATTAGTATCTAAAATACGTACATGCTGAGAAAATCAATATAGAGCGGTTCCGACGCCACGAAAATATTCGATAGATATTCGATTTTCACACACAATTTGCAATATTTGACTAAGTGGAAATTCCTTTTAAAAGACATTAAACTGGCAATTTAGAAGCTATCCGTAATGAATAATGCTGCAGACGTATCTAACATATGTTTGATAAATTGCTTAGAATATTGCATATCTCTAAATGTTACTTTAATATCACTATCGGCACAACTGAAATTCATTTTATATAATTTAGAGAACACTAATTATAAGCAGAGCAAAATAGTTGGTAAATCATTATAGTAAAATAAATAAAATAGTCTGCGTTTTAAAAGAAACAGTACGAAGCAATCTGAGGGTAAGAAGAAGGATTTGCTTTGAATTGATGTTATGAAATCCTAAAGTATGATATACAGTGGAGCCTGTTAAAGTGGCCACTACGGTAACGGACGAATAAACACGATTGGACCTGAATGTTAGCAGAGGATAGCATGGTCTTGGCCCTAGTTGGCGACCCAGGTCACCTGATCTGTGTGCGTGCGATTTCTATCTGTTGGGAGCTCTGATGTCGAAGGTGTATTGCCGTCAAGAACCGCAGCAGGACAGCATTTCTGATGAGAAAGCAGCAATTCCAACAGTCCAGCTTCGATCTATCCTCAAAAAGGTCCGAAAGCGCCAAGAGATGAATGGTGGCCATTTTCAAAATCTGCTGTAGGTAGGTTAGTGAATTATGAAGTATTTCCTTTCCTGTAATGTATTTCTTTGTAGTGATTTTGGAATTTTCACTAATGAGAATTTTAAGATGTAGAAAAATGAATCTTACTTAATGAAAATTAAGAAAATTTACGTGTGCGAAAACCAAATAAATTTAAATAACTTTCTTGCATCATTGTAACGCTTCAAATGAAAACACGTTTTTAAAACATATTAACGTTAAGCTATATTTTTACTCCTAAAGAATTACTTCCACTGCGTTTGCCTGCATTTGGAATTTTCCATGAATTTTACCAACGAACACCATCATAACGTCTTTAAAATAGATTCAATCCTGTATCAATCCAAATGTAAACTCTTGATAAATAAGTTCTTAAGCTTTCTTGAATCCACAACAGTTAATAAATTAACAAATTGTTTTTCACGAGCTTTAGGAAGTAAATAAATCTTGTCACTAAATTGTTCCCCTCGGAAAAGGAAGGCGGGAATGAAGTTTCTGTAGAAAATACTGGACAGTTTTAATATTTTTTCTAGCTCTAGTCAGCCTGGTATACGCACGAAACATTTGTAATAGAGAAGAAAATTGGACGGAATTAGTTTTATAAGTATTTTAAAGTATATTTAAGAAATGCATTGCAATGCATGAGGATTATTATTATTTTCTTTTTAAGTATTTGAATACAGTGGAAAAAGTAAAAATAATAATAGTAATAATAATAATAATAATAATCAATTTTTTGCCATTTCTTTAGCACATATTCAAGTGTGAAGAGTGTTAAATAAATAAAATGCTAATGCAAATGAACGTTGCAAGTTTAAAGTCAATAAACTTAATTGTAAAAAAAAAACCATAAAACAACTGATTTCTGTCTTAGAGAAACTTTCTATTTGTTATTTAAAAAAAAAAACTAATGATATTTCTTGGGGTTTTAGTAAACTTAATGGCATATTTCACCATTTATATGCAATGTATACCATTTATATGATGTTCACTTTCGCAGTTTTTTCTTTCATTTCTTAAAAGCTTTCATTCTTGAATGAAAGCTTTTATGTTTTCCATTAGATTTTTTAAGTGATCGAAATTAATGCACAAATATAAGGAAATTTAATTTTAAATTATTATTTTTAATTATAAATTATATCTGCATCAATATAAATGAAATGTATGTCACAAAATTTAAACTCTCAGATATTTATTTTTTATCATTATTGGTCTTGTGATATTTATATATTTATTGACCAGCTTTTTATTTTCCAACTGAATAACTTAATATTGGCAATACATATTCTCTGTTGTAAATTCGTTTGTTTTTTGTTATTGAAAGATTACAAATATCTTATAGTATGACATTTACAAACGTTTAAATAATATTTTCGGCTACTTAACCGCACGTTGTATAAATACTACATTACCAGATAAAAGGAAGAAAAAAGTAAGGAAATTGCACTAATTCTAAATCTTACTTTTACTGAGGCATGAATCATATTTGAGTAGGCAACTAGTATTTACGTTTATTGCATTCTTGAAAAGTACAAAAACACATCAACGACATTCCAACAGACGCCCCATTACAGCTGAAAGGAGCGTTTATGTGCAATTGTTGGAAATGAAAAACTTCTTGCTAAAGTGCTTTAGAGCCTGTTGGTCGAATGAACCATTATTTCCTGAAACGTATATTCGAACGTACGAGAACAAATGAATAAATCAGCGTTTCTCGAAAGTTTTCCAGTCCACGTGAAATGGATGTTACTCAAAAAAAAAATTATGAATTGTCACGAAAGTTAATCTTATATTTTACACTTGCTGTTGAAATAAATTTGTAAAATTTAGCTTGCTTTCAATTTAAATATTTACTGAACAAATGGTTAATCGATTTTAAGACTGAAAATCGTGAACTGGAGTGCATGGTAAAACTTTATTGTGATGTTTATTGAAAAAGTTACCTTATCTTTAGAAGATTTTTTCCACATCGAAATTTCGTGTTATTTATCAGATTAGTGATAGCGGAAAGTTAGTTATAAAAACTTCAGGGTATACAAAATTACATCATTCAACAAACTGTATGCACATTTGGTATATTCTTACAGGAAAAATAAACGTTTTTCACAATCAACATGTCTCATAAGCCATTTTGTGAATCATATTTGTGAATTTTAAAGCTGCGTATCCACTTACGCAATCTCGCGGCAAGCTGCCTCATCCAGAGTGTGGGAAGTTCAGAGGTTTCCCCTTGGGCTGCAGGCTTCAACCCGAGTTACCCATTTTGCCTCTTCCCGAGCACACGTATGATTGTCTAAACTAAGCACACGGCCCACACTGAGATGCTTTTCAGCACCGACTTTAACCGACGTGATTTGGCTCGCTTGGCGGGCGTCTCGTTTGGTAGCAAGTAACAGCAATCCTGGACTCGCTGTATTGTCTCCATTGTCTTGCTATGCCCTCGCGGCTGTCTTCAGTCTATAAGTAACTTTTTACGAATGCCTATGTGCTGAGGAAGCAATTTGCTGAAAACATTTTCACCTACGTACTACTACGCTTTTCAAAAATCTGTCGAACTCAAAATACAACCTGTAGTTCTAATTTACGTATTGACAAAATATTTGTATCACTTTCCATTGGGGATGATAATTTTATGGTGTATGATACAATTTTTGCTTTCAGCTGACATTTAAACATTGTGACTCTAAGTTCTTTAGTACCTTTTTATTTGCACTTCTTTTTTTTCCATAATAGAAATGTGAAATTGTAAATCACTTAAAGAAAAAATATGTAAAATGGACAATTCATTAAGATAAAGTCAATGTTTGAAATTTTTAGACCTTATATTAGGAAATATAAGTACATGGCAGCGTTTTGTTTTATTTTAAATTAATATACCTAAAAAATAAACATAAACGAAGTAACGTAAATTTTAGTTCTTTTGTGACAAGAATTTTTAAACTATCACCTGATGAATTTCAAATCAAGCCTGAAGGTATGAAATTTCCGATTATATCTTTTTATAAATGTCAAATTCTGCTTTTTAAAAGAGTATCTTTTTAGTGATACCTTCCCCAATATATCACTCTCTGAATTTTCAAATTAGATCAATGACACATTATTTTTTAAATTAAAGCCATTCGTTAAAAATGCAGAACAATTTTAAAATGTAAATGGAATGTACTGACAGTTTTACAGTCAAATAATAAATTCCTATATAAACTCGTTAAGTAAAGAGGACAGTTAAAAAAAAAAAAACAGAAAACATTCACATATAAAGAGTGACCTATTTTTTTAACTGTGATATTCAGAACACGATATATTACAAGTGTTCAGTTTTTATTTATTTATTTATGATCATCCATTTTTTAATATTTTCGTTATTTCAAATGTCTGTATAGAATTTCAGGAAAAGTAGAATTTTTAAATAAGAATAAATGTAAAATAAAAACTTTAGGAATCTGCCTAAGGCGTGCGGAAAAACAATTACAGCAAATGTTATAAAAGAAAGGAGGATGCTTGCAAGCCCCCTTACCTCCCTTCTCCATACCTGCGAAGTTCGTGACACACGTTACAGAAATTGTCACGGAAGTTCTCATTTTATTTTATTTAGAAACATCAGTCATTTCCATGGTGTGAAAAGTATTTTCTGGAACATTTGCTAAGAAGGAAGGGGATGTGTGGTGGAAACAGAACAATGATGAAACAATTCTAAGAAAGTTTCCGCTAGTTCCAAGTCTTTAAACAAAGTATCTGGTTCGTTATTTGAAGATTAATTGTTAATTTAAGCAAATGGCGTGCGATTTACATCACGGTTTTCGCAGAGATTTTGTTAAAATAAAGAAAGCGTTTGACGAGGTGTATTAACCAAGAAAAGTCGACCTTGTCAGGAGAATTTATTGGTATTATCTAGTTTATTTCTTAACCATGTTGCTTTAATTTAAAATAATACCTACGCGGCTTAAATTTGTGTTTGGTTGGACATTTACATTTCAAATGGCATATATTTCTACTGCATCTTCCACCGAAAGAAGTTGTATATATTTGAAATATAATTATTTTGTTGCACGTTTATACTAATGGAGTGAAATATAATTATTTTTTGCACGTTTATAAATATGGAAATTTAACTTCTTTACCCGTTTGCAATTCAACTATTCTTAAAAATTTACTCAACTTGGTACCGTAATTAATACTTCTTATGGAAGTGAACTAATAGCTGACTGACAGCTGAATGGCTGACAGCTGACTGATAGCGAAGTGACTGTTAGCTGACTCATGGTTAGATTAGAACAGTAGTGAGTGATAGCTGAGTATTCCCGGTACGGCAAACAGCAAATATTTTGCTAATATACGTAAATGGAGTTTACTCAATCGAAGCATAATTTTTAAAAATTTCAAAAGCTTCTAATGTAATCGCATTACGTTACGAAATGTATTTATAATGCATTTTTAAAGAAGCGATATAAAAATTAAGCCAGTCTCAATGGTGACATTTATTGAAATTATTACAATAAAAAGATCATGCCACAGCTTTTACATTTTTGCCTATTGAAAAAGCTTAATAAAACTGAAAAAAAATATCATGAAAAGACTCTAGTATCTTTCAAATTTTTAATGTAGCCTGCGTTTATCTTTACGTTTGTTTGCTTATCAATACAAAATTTAATAAAACAGCGTCAAAATAAAATATGCTTTAGGGTTAAATGTTGAACATATATGCATACACGCGCATATGGATAAGTATATTTTACGTTTTTATTTACACAGGATTATGAGTTAAAATGTATATTTCGTTACTTAGGGATGGCTCATCAGCGGAACAAACTCAGGAATTTCTGAATGTATCCCTACCACCTAGAAGAGTAAGAATAACTGCACGTGAAAAGTGCAGTTAGTCTTACTTTACTATTACGTTTTGTTTAAAAATAAGGTGAATAAAATTATTTGTTAAAAATATAAAAAATATATATCCTTAATAACATGGCAAACAAACGTTCAGCCTGCCTTCTTATAACGCAGGATGAACGTCTTGTGAACTAGTTGTGCATTTTCATATGGATATTTAATTCCAGAATTATGAAGGAATACATCTTCAATGTCTATCTAAGATGCGCTAGTTAACAAAATATTAATGAAAAAGCTGTAAGCATATTGAAAATTCTCAGAAACAGCCCATAATATTTTTTTTATTTATATACCTTTATAAACCATCTCAAAGTTAATTAAATGAGAAGGAATTCACCTTTCAACTGAAATATTTGCAGTTATAATTTTTCCTTTTCTGTTCAGCTGATGTGTTTTATTTTGCAAGTCTGTAATTCGGAAAGTACTTCATACACGTATACATCAAAATAAATCTAATTATACAAAAACTGACATTATTCTGCTCCCATATTTTCCTCTTGTAAAAAAAGGAAAAAAAAAAGTGAGCGAGAGCTCTGTCATTTATAACATTTTTTCTTGCAAAAAAACATTCAAGCATTCAGACTAAAAAAAAAACCTTCATAAAAAAGAAAAAAACTAATTCCAGTTTTATTACATAATGGATTCCAGCCAAAGAAAACTCGGAGTCATTCATCTTTCAAATGCCATGCATTCAAAAGTTTTATTTTTAAAAGCTTCACTATGAAGTAAATCTGAAAATTTGAAGTCATTTTTCGCTGTGGAAAACAAAGAAATATTTTAATATTTTTTCGCCTGTGTAATTAAGATTTGTTTCATCCAATACTTTACTGGCGGTAAAAAAAAGGGGGAGAAACGTTACTTTTGAAAACAAATGACTTTTAGTTTCATCTTGACATTCCAAAGTGTTCGGGCAGCGTGCCAAATTCTTTAAAAGGATCATTTGTATTTTTTTTTAAATCACATTTTCTAAACTTCATTGATGCAAGGAGATATCACGTTCTATACAGGAGGAAAAATCTTTTGTTTATTGAATGCAAAGTAGAAGAATTTTTCAAAAAAAGGACGTTAAAAAATATTTGCACATTTTTTAATTTAAAAACATTTAGTTAAATTATATGTAATCAGTCTTTTAATAATAATTTTATTTAATAATTAATAATAAAAAACTTTTAAAAGACTTTAATTATTTTCAGAAGTGTGAATTCGATGGTGTAGCCATACAGAATTATGCTTTATGACTTTTTTTTAGATATAACGCATTAAGAACAATAATCATACGAAATATATATGTATCTTTATATATATATATATAAACTTGGCTGTTCGAGACTCGTCAACGGGAGATCCCCTGAACCCCCCTAATTTTTTAGTTTCATTATTGCCATATTAAAACGATATTAATTGTCTTTGCCATTTTATCGCTCATTTTGCGCGTGTTTCATCTGGTAACCCTATGTTGAAATTTTTATGATTGTAACCTATTTATAGAAAAATACATGTGATGCATATTCTACAGTTAACGAGATATTGTAACAATAGATTAAAGATGTTGTGAGCTAATCGTATTTAAATACATTTAAAATTAGCAGACTTTTATGTCGCATTTTTGGGAGACATTTTTCAATGAAGGGTGTTGAGAGAAAAAATCACATAGTCATTAATATATGTGTGTGTGTGTTTTTCTAATGCATGTTTATATATATATGTAATCCAGCAAAATAAAAAAAAATAGAAAATTGTCTCTTTTACTTGAGATATAACATAAGGTAATGTTTAAAGTGCACTTACATGTTTAGTAAAACGTAGCAAAGATGATTTTTCTCAGACTTACCTGTAAAAAGAAGAAAAAAATGAATTTAAGAGAATATGGCAAAATATTCAAAATATTCTATAATAACTATACTAATCGAAATCGAAAACATAAAATATAGTTTTCTCAATACTTTAAATTGCATCTTATAAGTAGAAAATACATATTTAATTAAACCAAATCAGAAACTCCTTATAACATTTTAAAAATACATGTATGAAAACTTAAAAATGTAAGAATACGAAATTGACGAAAAAAAATATTTACAATGTGGTGTCTTGAACTTCACTCGCTTAACAAATAGCGCTTAGTTAACTAAACTAATTTTAGACGGAAAAGTAGCAACGAGTGCATTTATGTCAACTTTTACAGAAGAATAAAGTTTTGACATCAAACATCATATTTCTACATTAGTCTACATCATGAAGTCCACATTCAGGTTTGAGAACCCTCTATCTATTATCTCATAAAAATTTTGAAATCTTGGTTTAAGAAATATATACAGTAAAATAGAAAAGCCACAGAACATCATCTGTACAAACTTGTGTCATTATACTCATACTATATTGTTGCCATTTGAATGCTCTAAAAGTATTAATTTCTTGCTTAATCCCTAGTTTACATATTTTTAATTCTAAAATGCAAGAGTGGCTTTGGATCTGAAGTGAACACAACTTAAATTTATGTTCATTTTTACATAAATACTTCAAAATCTTCTTTTAACTGGCACAAAATATTCTATTACTTTTTATTTAGAGTAACAATAAATTCAACGCATGCAAGTGAAGAACTAACACCGCTTTTATTATTTCGTATCAGTTACATAATTTATTTTTTAATGTTTTAAAAATGTATACTACAGGCACTCTAGTTACAAACAAGTAAAATTTACTTTACAGGTCATTCAAGATAATATGTTCAGGATGCGGAAAACGATTAAAGAGAGGGAAATTTTACAAATAAACCGGCTTAGTTTTCAATGTTTTAAAAGAAAATAATTTTAGCGAATACAACTCTTATCTCCTCTAAAAAATTGCTATTTGCAAAGCAAGTAGAAAATGTATTATATTTTCTCTTATTTTATATATAGTGGTTCTTTCTAAAGTATACAATACGTATGTTTGAGTTGTTGCTACTATAAAAAATATAGACGCTATATCAAAGACCTAATTTGAAATAAAAGAAGTACAGGAGACCTAAATTTTGCAACTGTAAATTGCAAAAATAATTACTAATTTTTCGTAAAATTAAATAATAATTAAGTTTTCTTTCTGTAATTATAGCAATGTAAAGCAATTAATATGAATAGAAACACTTATGATATCATTCATCATATGAAGTTTTTCATCTAATATAGAAATTTACTGTGAAAAAATAAGTGGAGGAGCTGAGTAAACGTGGCTCGCAGGTAAATTAAGCTTTGGATATTTATATCACATAGAAAAGATTTCCGTCAATGGAAATAAGCATGTCAATGTTTCAATTTGAACAATAATTTTAAATTACTTTTAAATGAATTTGCCAAATTTTTTTCAGAAGTGATCATTTTCCCGCCTATTCGACATATAATTTTGTTTAAAAATTAATTAAAATTATTCCTTTAGAAAGTATTGCTGTTTTGAAATATTCAATATTTGATTATTTCCGACAAATTTTAGAACACTTAAGTCTAAGTGAGTAATTTGTAAAGTATTTACAATATGTTCCATGTGTCGATTTAGCGAAAATGATTTCTAAATAAAACTGAACATTTCTTTTTTTTATGATTTTTATTGTCCTAAAATTTATATTCATTGTTTATTCATACTTGCTTGAACATACATTTTTTATTTCTGTTTTTATTAAGAAATCACTGATGAGTTGGAGGAAAGTTCAACAGATGGCATTCATCAGCCAAGAAAGTTGTTTTTCTGACTTTATACCAATGTAAGAAACTATAATTTTCTATGTGAACAAGATTTGGGATGGAACGTAGACGTCTTTAAAGCAGTTGATGATAGTTTGATTTATCAAACGACAAATGCAGATGTTACTTACAATAAAGGCAATTTATTTTATGTCTAAAAGACAACAAACTTCCTTGAGGCTTAAAAAATATGCAATATAACGATTAATTTGATTTTAATTCAATTTATTTTTTAACTAATATTTTTGTTTAAAGTTATTTTATGTTCATTTATTAGGTTAACATTTCGTCAGTATAAAACTTTTAAAACAGTTGAGAGAAATGCATAAATACTAAATACATGGAAATATCATATAAAATGCTTTCAAAGTATCATTTGAGTGGAAAAATGTTTTGCATTTTACTGAAATTACTGGATAATCCTCTGTAATCCCACAAATCAAATCAAATCAGTTACTTAACACAACGATGTACGGACTTTGGTAGAGATATGAGGGATTTATATTTTAGATTGTTAAAAATTGTCCCGATGTTTGATGAGTTTATATTTTTACATATTCTTAATAAATTCATTTTAACAACGGGTATATCAATGATCCACATGAACATTTTATTTTTATAGTTGTGATTTTTATTAGTTGAGCTTGTAGTGTTCCAATCACTCAATAATGAAATGAAACATTTAGTAAATGATCCTCTTGGAAATTCTCAACATTTCAGATAAAAATTCTATCAGTGTTTTAATATCTTTATGCAAACGTTTGCTCGTCCGCAAAGTCGTGTACCTGCAGAAAACTTGTACACGAACAGAAAACTTGTACTAAAATCATAATAGTTTATTGAAAATATAACTTAAAGAAACGCAAAAAATTAACTAAAGGGCAAAAATCTGTTTCAATTAAGATAGAAAAAATGTGACCGAGTGTTTACATTTTCCAATTTCTCATTTCAAAATGTTTGCAAAAATAATATTTTCTAGGAGTTATCCTATAGCGTTCGTTTTAATAATTTTGTCTTCTTAGTAAGAGCTGTACACTTTAATTTTTTATTTATTTTTAATATGTGAAATTTTGTCACATCAACCATATCTTATTGAATATGAAAATAATGAAAAACCTGTGTATCATTTATTACATAAAAGTGAAACTTTGTGTGCTATTATGTGTATTGATTGTCAGATAACTGTTCGCAATACAGCTTTCTAAAAGTTACAATATATTACTAATATTATTTTCATGTAGTGTTGTTCTTTTTGTTTCCCCAGATTTTGTTAAAAAATTGTATTTTAAGTATTCATAAATTTTACTTAAATTACGTTTTGCTCTTTATAATAAATACGGATTGCCAGTATTATATAAATATTATATTTTTTTGATATGGATACATTCTAGATACTTATTTGATACTGTTGCAAGGGTTAAGATTTTAGATATGAAAACAATTTTCTATGAAAGCTTGCCTTTGTAAGTACATTTTTCATTAAGTTTACCTTTTGCTGTATTTTTCAGAACTGTTCCATATGAAATAATTTTCAATAAATAACACACACTTTTGCTAAATTAGCCAAAACATAAAAAAATGCTCTATAAATAGCGATCGCTTTTGCTGAACTGCTATAAGCTGTTGCATATTAAGTAATAGTTTATAAATAACGTATTCTGTAAAAAATATCGAAACATTTCATGAAATTATATGAAATGCATCAGATATATAACAGAAATCTCTGAAAGACTCAAATTTGAAAAGTATGGTGAAACCTCGTTTCTTTAAATAATCCACCATAAATGTTTGTCAAGTTTTCTGAGAAACAATTACGAAAATATTTGCCTTGCAGTTAGGTAAAACGTTTCTGAATTTTTTTCACAGTGTACCGTTTTGCCTGTATTAGCCAATATTTTCTGTACCAAGTGATGTTTTAAATTTAACTTTTGGTTTTACTATAATTTACAAAACGCTACCATGCGTAGCAATGTTATTTGATAAATGCACGCTATTAAAAGGAGAAAACTAGTTACAAAAAAGACTGTTAAAGAACAAACATGAGATTCCATTGTTTAGGAAATGCATTTGCCGATTAGATTCCACCGCAGACTCATTTGTGATTTTATTTAATTTGCCTGGCGTAACTAAATACACCATTACGCTATAAAAATTCTCTCTCAAAAGAATTCAAAAACTATTTTCAAAATTCCATTCTCACTTCATTGAGCAATGTGATTAGTTACGTTTCTGCGAATTCAGTTATCACTATATGCGTATCACATCCATTTCCTCTGTTAAGACGCTGCAAAATGCATTCGCTATTGCTCTCCATGGAGTCATTTTGAAAACGGCTTAGTGCACATTTTCTAGTAGAATTTAATACAGGCTGATATTTATTTCCCTTTCGATCCGGATGGAATCTAAATGTACTGCATTTCCATCATTCCAAGAGCTGCTCTAGTTAAACCGATTCTTAGACATAAATGAAGTAAACGAATACCCTTTAAAAACAATTTTATGTATCATTTGTCACAAAAATTTTTAAGGTTTTTTTTTTGGTTATTTTGAATCGTACCACCAGCATATTTTAAATTTTTCTGCAAGGCTATTACGCTTCATGAAAATAAAAAAAAAAGAATTTCCATAAAATATAAATAATAAACTGTATATTTGAGCATTATAAATAAATTAGTTGGTATTTTATTGTTCAAGGCTTCTTCAAGAATTTGTTATCGGACAATTTATTTTCTATTTCCCTTGCACAAACAACATAAAGTATTTAACAGCTTCAAATCAAAATTTAGAGTTAATATCGTTTCCGCTATTTTGTTTGATTGTACATAACGCAATGAATGGAATTGAAAATTTATAGTAAGTAAAACGGGTTAGGTCAATTTTACACCTCCAACCTGAAGACTTTTTTTAATAATGTTAAATCCAGGATCCAGTTTATTACATTTTATTGCTGGTTACATTTACGCCGAACCTGTATTTCTATCCTTCACATTGGTAATTTTACAATATAAAAATGGGTTGTTGTTAAAAAGTAATATTTTCTCTAAAAGTTCTTCATTCATCAAAGTATATCTCATAATAGTAATATGAATCTTTTACACATATAACTGCCGTATCACTCTGCTAATTGAAATATCTTGCAACATTTTTAAAACAAGTATTTACAGTGCATACCCCTGAAAAAAATGTATCACTTTTATCCGAACGTTCTGCTGTAATTATTTGCAACTACTCTATAGCCAAACTTGTAACTGCAACATGCGTTGCAGAGTAACAACATCGCAACGATAGGAAAAAAAATAAAGTAAGTCATTTTTTTTTCATTCTACATTGTGACTCTTATTTTTGAACTAAATTCAACACTTTCTTTAGTTAATTTTTACGCAATACATATCTTGCAAATTAAAGGACTAAATATATTGAAGAGCAACAGCGTTTAAATTTTTAATATGCTTTTAATTATTTTCAATTTTATACACCAACTTACTTGTTGTTTTTCAAACTTTTACAGTAAAACGTAGTAAGTTTTGACAAAATAGGTTATGTATAGAAAAATGTGAAAGTAACAAATTAATGAAAAAGGTTAAGTTCGTAAAGTACGGTAAAAAGTTACTGAAGTTTCCAACAACAAAATGGAAAATTATTTGAAGAAAATTACAGATATATGTAATTACAGGAATCAATCTGAATAAGCTATCTAAAATAAGATATTTCTGTAAAATTGTAATTCATGGGACAGTTACAATAAAAAAATTTCTAAATGTACACTTAAACATTCTTATTTAGTTTTCCGTTGATAATACTAACCATTGTCAAATGAGTCTTCCAAGATACCTGAAATATGATGTTGATTATTTGCGTATGAATTTCCGTGCATTTCGCATACATTTTAGGTAGCAGCATTTGTAAATAGATTCTAAATTAATTCTTAATTTATAAATTATTTCGAGAGCAAGCGTAAAACACATCATATTAACATTATTATAAAATTTTCTTGGAAAAAATTTTTCTTATCGAAAAATATATTCACCTTTGCCTTTATTTTTAAAAGTCTAATCGAAATTAAATATTTTATTAAGCAACTGACAAATTGTCTAAAAAATCGATGTATCTTCCTTCCGAATTTCAACCGCTATCTATTCAAGTTCTTCTTTAAAGTAGAGATTCCTATGCATTATGCAAAGCTATTCCATTCAGTATTTTAAGCAAAATATATATACTTAGTATTCTCACGTGACGAAACGCGGTTTTTATTGAAAGGATCCATGATGTATAGGTCTATTGAGTCTCTTTGATGCGTTCAATCAATCTTTTAACCATCATTCTGAAACCCTTTTCAATATCTATAGAGAATTGCTACGCTATAAAATATGGGAATGCTTTTTCAGCAAAGACTTTAGAGATAAAATTTATGGTTTATTGCTATATATTGTGATTTTCTAAGCATTCAATCTTATTTTTTTTTGGCTTATATAAATGTTCTTCATAATATTTCATGAAATTTCAATAAATTTACATATAGGAATAATTTTTTACTTCAAAATGAAAATATTTAATTTATTTTTGATGGTTTCGTTCGTAATTTTAGCGATAAAGTATATTATATAACCTTTTAAATTTGTCCTTATATAAACGAACAAGTCGATATAAACGAGGAAAGCATAAAGCTACTTCTACTAACATATTGTCAAATAAGCACATTCAGTCTGAGTTATATACCTTAAATAAAAGATTTGAGGTTGACCATAATTGGCTAAAAATACGAGCCTACGTTTTCTCTTTAAAGAAAAAACACCTCTCAAAGTATTATAAAGTTTTCACTTCCTATACATTCTCTGACCATTTTGCCCACTTGTTTTATGATTTAATAGTTACTCGTGCCAATGCACTAAATTACAATTTACTAGGTCACAATCGCAATAGTACTAAGCTAAATTCCAATTTTGTAATTAATTTCTCCAATCCTGTTTTCAATATGATTAACTTCAATAAACTTTTATCATCTCACTCTGACTCTTTCCCTTTACCGCATCTCAGCCTAAAAAAATCTTTCAAATACCCTATACCTATGGGTAGAAAGATATTTAATTATAACTCTTTCTGTAGGAACTTTGTACCCGATGATGAGGTACCCTGTCTTTGTACCAGTGGTCAATACAATTCTTATGTTAATTCTGATTTTGGGCATATAGTTACCGGAGATCTTTCTATTATCAAAGATCTTAAACTTCAACGGATCATGAAAAGAGGTACTAAGTTTAGGTTACCCACTAAATACTGTATAGATGATATAATAGATACTTTTATTTATAATATAGATGTATATATATATAACACTTCAATAAAAAACAGCAAACCTTCCGCCTTCTTTAATGAATGGAAATTTAATATTATTGCTGACCTTAAAAAACAACTACTTTGTAAATTTAGATATACTAAAAATATAAAACTAAGCAATCAAATAACAGAGCTACAGAATAACTTTATCATTACTTATGTTGATAAGTCTAGCAATAACTACGCTATAATATGTAAGCAGTTATATCACAATCTCTTAGCTTCATCCATTAACAATAATCCAAATTTCAGTATAACATCTATCTCTGAGATAACATTTAACAAAAAGATCTTAGCTTTCCACAAGTTACTTAAAATCAAGCATGACAATCTAAAATATCCCTACTTAGTGCTAATACCAAAGTTTCATAAAACGCCACTAAAATTCAGAACTGTTACTATAGGATGTAACACTTATAATAATGTAGCAAGCAAAATATTACTAAAAATACTTACTTCTATGCATGATCTGTACATAAAATCTAACACTACTTCTGTATCTATAGGTAATAGCTATGAACTAAAAAATAAGATTAATGCTCTATACAATGTAATTAACATATCAACTTATGATTTTAAAGACTTATTCAATAGTATACCACTAGACGACTTATACAATATAATATTGAATCTATTTATACATAGTAATAATAATATAACCCTGCCTTCTTACATAGATACTATGTATTTCGAAAATCTTTTAAAGTTCATAATCTATAATAACTACATTCTACATAATAATAAATTATATAAGCAAGTTATAGGAATTCCACAAGGTGGTTCCAATTCCAGTTACTTAGCAGACCTATATTTATATAATTATGAAAAAAATTACAATAATCCTTCTCTTATAATATATAGGTACATAGATGACATAATAACAATAGCTACTGACAATACTTATAGTGATACTGACCACCTACCCATAGCCTACCATTCAGCCCTAGAACTAATAAAAAATCCTAATAATAATAGAATAATTAATTTTTTAGACTTACAAATTAGAATCAATGACGATAAGAGTCTATCCTTTAATATATATAATAAAAGAAATGACTTTAATTTTCAGGTTAATACCTTCACTCATTTCAATTCATGTATGCACACTTCTGTATTTAGAAATATTATCTCTAATCATAAGTATAGAATAGAGTCTCTATATACCAATAGTTTTAAGGCTAATAACTTAACTGACCTATATAAAAATGCTATAAAATATAATTATCCCAGTAAATTTCTAACTTCCATTTTATATCCTCTATGTAATCAAAAAAACTGTATGTCCTAATCAGAATATTGGTTGGTGAGGATGGGGTTGGTTGTTGGTTCTTTCTAAATTTAAAAAAAAAAAAAAAAAAAAAAAAAAAAAAAAAAAAAAAAAAACATAAAATATATATCTATATATATTTTATTTAAAAAAAAAAAAAAAAAAAAAAAAATCTATTCTTAAGAATGGTTGATTACTGGTACTTTTTCCTTTTTATGTGAGTCTGTAACCAATGAAGCCAAACAGAGTACTGTTCTAACTAAATATTTTACAATTATATTAGCATAAATAGCAATAATAAATGAATATAATTATTATCAATATCATTATTGTTAATATTATTGCTACAGTTTTTCTCCATTTCCACAACCTCAACTAAGTACATCTTAGCTACTGCAGCTAGTACTACGTAAAACATAGGCTAGATATACTAGTGTAATATTTATTTTATTATTTATTCATTTAATTATTACCATTTTTATTCTTTTTATTTATTAATTTAATTATTACTTTTTTTATTTATTTATTCTTATCCTTTCCATACTTCCAAAGTATTATTAATATATCATTTTTTATTCACACTCCATGGCATTACTTGTCTATTGATTGCAGTAAGCCTTCTCTGATGGCAACATGCACTAATACTGCCTCCATTACTGAGCTTTGATCTTCGTGTCGGTCCACTTCCTCGTTGTTTTTTTCTAATAGCTACGGTCGCGCCCCCAAGTTACAAAAGGACCCTAATTTTGGTCAGGTAACTTGCAGAAACCTAGCTATTATTGTTTTTTTCGATTAAATTGAAATGTGTGTGCGGTGGCGCCTGATGATAGAGCACACCTTTTCAATATTAATTCCATTTTCGGACTATTTCTGATTACATGTGATTAGGCTTAAATGCACACCAGTTCTAATTTGGCGCTCTATATTCAATTTTTCCACTCTTTCATTGCCTTAAAAGGCTATATTTAAACACTTATCCGGAATAAGCTCGTTAATTGGCACCATGTGCTATCTATTTTTTATATTTTCTTCACTTTATCATTGGATTATCTTGGGATTTCACTTCACGTAAGTAAGCTATTATATATTATATATATATATATATATATATATATATATATATAAATTATTTTGCTGTTAGAGGTTCGAAAATATTTTGATGTTCTATTTTGAATTAAATAGAGGGTTATGGTCTCTTTTATTAATTTAAAAGAATTATCTGGATTGCAAACACTTTTCTTTTTACTCACTAGCTGAATAATTCAAAAAAGGTATTAATTCTATAAACATGTTTACTATACTCAAATATATGTTTTAGTCTAAATATGTGAATATTGTCTGGTGTCTTTACTCAGCTAATTTATACAATAGACTTTCATACAATATACTTTCATAAATAGACTTTCATCAATAGAGTTATAAAAAATCATTTATTTTTAATTCATAAATTTAATGAGAATTCATTACATAATGGAAATACATACAACAACTTATTTAACAAAAATGCTACTCAAATAGTTCTCCTTAGATTTTAGCACCATTAATAATTGTTGTAAGCCGTTATTTTTAAACTTTACTTAGAAACAACCTTCTTACTGAAAAACACGTATACATAAAAGTTAAACCAATACGCCTAATACTTTAATTTCCAAGTGGCATTTCACTGTAAAAAAATTATTCACAAATTAATTACTTCAATTTTTATGCTGACGCTTGCAGCCCATTCAAACTTTTGTTTGATCACGTGCAACAGAAGCTAATTAAACGTTAATATACTATTGTAATAGCGTGTTGGACAAATAAACTATATTTAAGCCATATAAAACTAAGTATTAATATATTATAGCTAGCATCATTAAGAGGATTTTTTTCTTTACAACGCATTCTTATTCATGTTAACTGTTGTGCTATTGGGGCGTAAGCACCTAAATTTCTGTTACTAAAAACTGTGTAAAGTTAACAGTTATCATTAAATTAATACAAAAAAAAACTAAAAACCGTTTATCTTCAATACATGGTATTATTAATCATCTTAAAAGCTATTTTTACCTATGCTTTAGGAAAACTCTTAGCAATCTAGATTAGAAGAGCCGGAATTAGAAGGAAATGTTGAACTGTAGATGTTTGTTAATTATATTAGGTTATAAAAAGGCACAATAAAAGATCATGCTTTATCTGAGTGTTTTATTCTGAAGAATATGTACATTAAATATTTAAATATTACTGAATGAAGCCTGTCTTCATAATACTCTCTATTGAAATTATGTCTAAAAATGTGTTACATCTCACATTCAGCGAAAGCACATCTGTTCGTCTGAAAGATTTATGCTAGTAGATTTCTGTAAACCTTTAAAGAACGCATTCCAGTATAAGCGAAATTTCCTATTTCGGATTTGCGAATATTTAATTAGTTTTTGAAAAACATACAAAATGACAGAAAAATAAAAAAATGCAATTATGTATAACCGCATTCATATTTTATGATAAATAATTTTTGATATACGAAACTATCATAGGATTTTGATTTTTACTCGAATATTTTTTTGAGAAGGTTTACATTGAAATACCACAGAAATGCATTTTGAATTTTAATAAAGCATAAAATAAAATTCCTATTTGTACCAACAAGTAGTAAATGTATTAGGTTAAATATCTGTGGGTTTTGACACAGATTAATTCCTGCAAAGAATATCTATTTTATTTTCCTCTTTGCTAAAGACTGATAATGCATTGGCTCCAGACGCATAACAAAATGTAATAAGACTTGCGATAAAGGGATCTGAAAATATTTTTGCTAACGAAAAAAATAGAAACTTTTATAAAAATACTCTATGCTTCCAGACAGTTCACTGCAGAATCAAATGTCTACGAATATTTACACAAAGGTTACAGCGATAAGAAATTGAAAGGATACCTGAAGATGTGTACCGACATCGAGCACTTTTCCCTTTAACAATGCCAGAGACATCTTCCAGGAGAAAAGAAAATTCTTGAGCCTGTTATCAGCGACTTTTCACTTCTTCAGATACCTTTCGACGTGTCATAGGGAAGAACTTTCAAATTGCTCTCCTGACATTTCGCAATGGATAGTCAGGGGGAGGATTATGGCATAAGTAATAAATAAATAAATTTTAACGAATAAAGTTAAGTGATGATAGAAAACAAAGTTTGGAAATATTTTTTAATTAAATTGCAAAGGCTTTTTAAATCATTTGAGTATGCGAAAATTCATTTCATTGTAACTTTAAAAGATATTTCTATCAATTGTCACTTTAAATGATATTTGTAGAAATGAATTTCTGTTTGGCTGTTTGTGCAATCTAAATGTGAAGACTTAGCACTATAATTAATTCAGAATACCGTTGTTATGATCAGATAAAAATATTCAGTGTTACTGTAAAGAGACATTTTTAATGACACATAGTTCTTATGTTCATCTTATCCATTTTTCAAACGTTTTTCTAAACGTTTAAAGCTCGATTAAGTGCGTGGAGAAGAAAATGATGAAAATTACTAAAAGTAAAATTTCTTATGTATCTGCGAAAAATACACAGAATAAATTTAACTATACGATAAAGCTCTTTTTTTTCTTTTTAAAATCTACTCTAAATAATTATAAGAACGAATTTCCATTTTTTATCATGAAATCCTAGTAGGAATAATTAAGAATTCAAAAAATTAGGACATTTAAAATTACTTACACTATGCATTTTAAAGCAATACTTAAACAATAAAAGTGAATTATGCGAAATATATCTATAATTAAACAGTTTCTAACACATCTGGGATCCTAACAAAATTCGAATGTGCATCGTTTGCTAAATTTGGTGAGATTTTGCTTATAATTTTAAAGAAGCTGTATCTCTATCAATGCAGCACTTTAAATAAATTTTAAATGTTATTTCTATTCTTTGAATGAAGTATATGCTTCTAGAAACATGTGTAGACTTGTTGAGTTGTGTTTAAAATGTATTGGAATTCTTATGAATGCTACTCTAAAAGAACTAAAAATTCTACATGTGCCATTTTCTACGGAATAGGTACCTGGTTCATAGCAAAGATATACATAAATTTCATATTAATCGATACATATATACGACTGTTAGACGCGGACAAACAAACTAGTAGATCGAAATTATTTTGTTAAACGCTGTTGGAAAGTGTGGATATTCTAAATTTAAAATGCATTTTTTTGGGATGGAAGGTGGGATTTTACAAAAACGAAAACACTTTTTGGATGCGTTTTTGGATTTGAATCTACAAATCTACAAGGTCAGTGTACTTTATATCGTACTAGCTGAAGTACCCGTTCTTCGCACGGGAATGAATGGACTTTTTGATATTAATATTTGTTGTGATTACTATTTATTGTAATAAAGAGATATAGCAAAATGGATATCGCGTTATATTGTGTTCAATAATCATGCATACTGAATTTCAAGGCAATCGTTTTTACGGTGCAGAAGGCGATGCGGCGTAGCACAATCTAGTGGCGAGTTTTAGCAAAACGGATACGGCAAAAATATTCTTCGCATTCAGATATCGATGTGTACGAATTTTCATGACGATCGGCTGAATAGTCTTGACGTTCATGTGTTGACGCGACATCTAGTGTCAAGTTATAGAAAAATGGATCGTGCCAAACTCTTCCCCGTGTTCAAATATCTATGTATACCTATTTTCATAGCGATTATTCGCACAGTCAAGAAGTGATAAACTGCAGGGCCATCTAGTGGTTAATTAAAGTAATGATTTGCTACAGCGCCGTCATGTGGCGAGTTATAGCAAAATGGATAACGCCAAAATATTCTCATTGTTCAAATAGCTATATATACTGATTTTCATAGCCACCGTTTGAATGGTCAAAAATTTGGCCTGCTGCAGCGTCATCTAGTGGCGAGTTAAAATAATAATGCATTGCAGTGCCATCTAGTGGTGAGTAACATCAAAAGTAACGCAGTTAGAATATATTCTTCGTTCTCAAATGTGTAAGTATAAAAAATTTTATGCCGATCAGTCGAACGGTATAGAAGTTGATGCGTTGCAGCGCTATTTAGCGGTAAGTTACAGCAAATGGATAGTGAAAAATATTCTCCGTGTTCTAATATTCGCGTGTACCAAATTTCATCGAAATTTGTTGGACGATATTCGCATAGCAAACGGCTAAACGGAATAGAATTCGACGTTCTGCTGCGCCACCTAGTGAAAAGTTAGAGGAAAACGGATAGCATAAAAACCTTCTCCATGATAAAAGACTTAGGTGAACCAAATTTCATGGTGATCGGTGAAACGGTGCTGGAGTTTTTCAACCTCCTACACACATACCAACATTCATTTTTATCTATAACCAGTCTTATTATACGTATATACCAGTCTCAAGTAAAATCCAGTTTCAAATCTAAGCCTCGCCAAAGTGCCAGCATACGCCATTTTGCAAGAGTTTTTTCAGGGAATCATTCGAAGCATTGACTTAGCAGCAATCAAAATGGGAAATGGTTCGACCGCCAGGCATTTATTTGAAAAGTGGAATCCCTTAATACAGCCGCATTTTTTAAATTATCCCCTATAACATGTTTTATTCATCGTTACCTCGATGTACTAAATGCGAAGATTTCAATTTTCTGAAATTTGGCGGATTTCCCCCAAGTTAAATCAATATACTCAATTGGCGCGAATTCTGAAGCTACAGCGCTTGAAATGCCCTAATAACTGCATTATTTCTGCACGGATAGTTAAAATTTAATGCTGTATTCTAAGAAAACCTATACACTTGTTTTCAAAAATGCTATTCCCATAAGCTCTCAGTAAATTGAGCCAAAAAGCCTAAAACTGTGCAATCCGCTAGAACTCACACTCTAAAAATCGGCCTATCAGCCATTTTATTTTTCGCCAAACTAAAAAAAATTACATATTAGTCTCGGATATCTTCGATCCTCATTGTTTTGCGTATAAAACATTTCATTCCTGCTCTCATTTCTTATGCGCACACGATATTATAATTAAAAAAAATAACTAAATTCGATATTATAAACTAAAAAAATCATTATTATTCTTTTATTACCCTCCGCTAAAGAGGGTAATAGTTTTTGGCAGACGAAAAAAGTCGTGGATGATAATTGATAGTAAATAAAATCTTACAGATCTCACGGAAATTTGAAACACACCAAGATCCGACACATGATTGGAATAATGGATACTTGAAAAATTTCAAAGTAACGTCAGATGAAACAAAAGGGGAAACTGTAAGATTTTGTCAGAGCGTCTGCGACTGGCTGTCAAGTTCCCGAGGTTCCGATTTCATTTTTCAGAACTTGGATTTGTTTCCAGAGTCGCGTTCAAACTTTTGTCCCTCCTCGGAGCAAGTGGTGGTGTTCTGTCGTGGCATTTCTAAAATTTTCATTTTTGCGGGATCAGTGTGAAATAGCTCGTAGGCTTGGTATTTCACGCTCTACTGTTCAGTATTACATCGTTAAATATCAGAAGAATATACCCGGGACTGTTGTTCAAGGCCGCGCTGGCCGTCCTCGCCAGTTGTCTAATCCGGAAGAAAGTCATCGTGAAACTAACCGTCTATTTATGCAAAGAAAAAGGGAAGATCCAGATTTTCGTGCTCAAGAAGCGGAATCCAAATCCAGAAGACAAGACAGAAAACGTTTACGACTCTGTCTAGATATACCATCGAAAAGACCAAGAACAGATACTGATCTAAATGTAAGGTGTGAAGAACTAGAATTTCGTAAATTAGCTGAGAAATTTTTCGAAGCTGTTGCTGATGGTCCAATCCACCAATGCTATTGTTTTGATCGACTGTGGTTCAAAAAGTCAATAAGAACCCATTCCAAAACAACTTTACTGTCCAAAGGAGCGACAACGGACTTTATAAAACTAGTCTTTTACAAAGATATCGATGATATTGGCAAATTTTGCAAAACATGTTACGATTGTTTGATTAAATTGACAATACCAGAATTAGCTATAAGCAATGGCTTCGAATTCCCCGAAATACCGGATTGTTTAAAATACTTGACACCACTGGAAGAACGGTTGGTTTCTCCCCGTTTGATTTACATGCAAATACATCCTGTACATGGCTGCCAATACAAATTAAAAGGTTCTGTCAAAAAACCTCTTTAGCGGAGGGGAAACTAATTTCAGCTGAAGGCTGAATATTTTCTTTGAATATGAGGTTTCTATTGGTTCATTTTTTTTTTTTTTTTTACTTTAAGAATTTAAAACATTTTATTCGGCAAAATCGCCACACATGGCAACCAAGATGCTTATTTCACACACTATTTTCACTACAGGGGTTAATATTACGTAAAGCTTTCTGTGTGGAGAACAGAAAAAATCTCTTAAATTCCGGGAACGGAAATTAAGGGAACCCTTCAGGAGGAAAACGTTTTTAAGTGGAGTTTTAAAGTTTTAAAGTGGACTATCATTTATTCTATATTATTTTACATATCTGTGTAAAATTTCAGGCTGACAGGTCCATTTTTGTGGAATTGTATACTACCCAAATCAACAAATTGACAAACAGAATTTCATTTTTATTTATAAGATAACCTACGCTTGTTTTTAAAAATACCCTCTCATTAAATTGCGCCAAGCGCTAGAATCATAGAAAATCTGACACACTTTCAGATTTTTAAATACGCACTAAAGTGCTATATATAAAAAGAGTTATAATCCATGGGTCTTCCCTATTTTCGTTCCTACTTTCATTAAGTTGGAAAGTGTATCATTATTCATGAGTGTGATTAAACAAAATTAAAATTTATATTTCTAACATCCTTTTTTCTGGATGTAATATAGATACAGAAAAGCTGCTCTGAAAAATGCACAATTCCAACTGAATAAAAATTTCAAAAACTTATACGCAGGTGTATTCATAACCCAAATAGCAGACGATTAAATTACGATAAATAGCGCCAAGCGTTAGAATCCTCCTCAAAATCGCGAGAATGCTGAAGATAGATCGCTTGAAATCCCTTAATAACTGCATTATTTTCGCAAGGATCATTAAAATTTAACGCTGTATTCTAATAAAACCTTTGTACTTGTTTTCAAAAATCCGTTTCCTTAAGCTCTCAGTAAATTCGCCAAGCCGGAAACTGTGCAAACCGCTAGAACTCACTTTCTCGGCATTTGAGCCATTTTATTTTTTCGCCAAACTAAAAAATTTTAACATATTAGCCTCGGAAATCTTCAATTCTTATTGTTTTGCGTATAAAACATTTCATTCCTGCTCTGATTTCCCATGCACACGATATTATAATTAAAAAAAATATAACCTTACGAATATAAACTAACAAAAAAAATCATTATTATTCTTTTATTTTTACTTTGAGAATTTAAAACATCTTATTCGGCAAAATCGCCACACATGGCAACCACGATCCTTATTTCACACTTTTTTCACTACAGGGGTTACAATTACGGAAAGCTTTTTGCGTGGAGAACATAAAAAATCTCTTAAATTCCGGGAACGGGTGGACTTTCAAAGTTTTAAAGTGGACTATGATTTATTCTATATTATTTCACATATCTGTGCAAAATTTCAGGCTGATAGGTCCATTTTTGTGGATTTGTATACAACTCAAATCCACAAACAAACAAATAAACAAACAAACAAACAAACAAACAAACAAACAGAATTTCATTTTTATTTATAAGATTATTTCACATATCTGTGCAAAATTTCAGGCTGATAGGTCCATTTTTGTGGATTTGTATACAACTCAAATCCACAAACAAACAAATAAACAAACAAACAAACAAACAAACAAACAAACAGAATTTCATTTTTATTTATAAGATATAACCAAGGCATTGTTAATCTGTTGAATTGTAAAGCTCTGGATGTAGGCAGTTTATTATTATTAATAATACTATACGGAATTTTGGCAAAATAACGTTATCTAAGATACATTTTCATGAAATGCAACCATGGCTACTACAGCAACTCCAGAATACGAACTTCTGATTTAGGAATGGTATATCTCATTTCCCTTAAATCCTTAAAAGAAAAAGTACGCCACCAGTTACAACGTATGTATTAAAAAATAAATATCACTTAAGATCGCCCTGATACAAGTACCATGACACTCAGTTATTTACTCTTTCTCTAAGGGAATCTCCTCTATTTCCTTTTCCTTGAAGATAAGGCATTTCTGAATTTGTAAATCTGTTTCCAGGAGTGTAATGTAAACAAATGGTCTAGGTAATTACTACACACTTTGCTATAGTCGTAAAATACACAGCAAAAGACAATGCATTTGTGGAACAGTTGAGATTTGCTTTATTGTGGAACAAACATTTGCATGAGTAAGGTTCAACGAAAAGATTAATATTTGCACAACAAAAGTAAAAATTATTTATGTAAATTAATCGGATAACACATAGGAACATTAAATATACTTTCTAAAACATTTACATTTACGACGACACTACAGCAAATTGTTTCAACAAGAAGTTAGGTTTCCACTACAAGTACCCCATTACTCACTTTCAGTGATTCTTAGTATGAACTAAAGAATTATCTTTAAAAAGTAAAAAAACATAAAAAGAATAGTTTATTTATTTTACCGAACTAATGAATGTGATTAAAGGTTACTTTCTAAGCTCTTATTCAAGCCAGAGTACTTATGATTTTCACATCAAACAAAATTTTCTTCCAATTATTAACATATTTAGACCAGGATTTAACTGTCGGGACGAATAATTTTTAATTATCGACAGGAAATCGGATTTAAACGTAGCGAAGACCTCATTTATGAAACTATGGAGCAGCTTCTATTTATCATAATCCCTCATTAGAATTAATATTACTGATGTAAGAGATAATTTGGTTCCAGAATACGGGATGAGCGATTGAATTCGCCGCTCAAAGATATCAGGTCTGATAATACTTAATCTCTTTAAAATCGGGAACACATGCTCAGAGTGAAGTTGGATTTGAATATTGCAATTAAATGCATTGCTAAACGGATAAAACAAGAGAGTTTTCGAAAGATTATGTTACTAGATTTAAAATTCTTGTAAGAATGCTTTCTTACAATTTGTCGTAAATTCTAAACTATATTTTCCAGTTTAAAGTAAATTGTGAATTTTCGTTGGACATCAATGTAACGCAGTACAATGTGCATTCAGTTATTAAAAGCCTTTTTTCAATATTACTGAATCTACTTTATGCACTTGCATTTTCGCAAATTAAATATGAGAAATGTAGCTGAATTGTGAAAAAAATGTATGAATATTATTAATATTTCACCCTGGCATCTATTCTATTGTGGATTTATAAATGATTTTAGATGAGCGCACTAATCAATTCTGATGCAAATACAATGGTTTTAAGTAAAATTCCCGAGAAACATTTTTGTAGGTTATTTATTTGAATATTTGGAAAAGCCTGTGCTGTATACAGACAAGCGAAAATAATTACTCTAACAAAGAAATCCACGTTGACGTCAACTTGTGGCGAACTTTTAGAAGCACATTTGACCCTCAAAATGGCTTACAGAAATGTCATTCATATAAGGTGATTTTAGGAAATTTTATGTTGAACAAACAGAGTTACTAATAAACCTGCATGCATGTTAACAAATAAAATAGCATCCCATATTAACGGTAAAGTAATAGCCTGCACACTCGTAGACTGCACGATTGTACACATATTAGTGGGTTGTCTCACGGTTTTTCTTCCCTAGATACTGCTTGGATATTTCATAGCTGTCAATGGGGAAAATCTTTAGTTACATTTTAAAACTATGTGAAGAATTTATATATATATATATATATATGTATGTGTGTATGTGTGTATCTTGATTTTCTGTGTGAGAAAGAAAAGAATTTAGCCTTCATTTTAGGTGTAAAGGTACTCGAAAAATAAAAAAAAAAATCGAAAAACAAAAAAATGAGAACTATCAGAATATAATTCTAAAATGAAAAAAGAAAGTTAATTCACCAGAATAATTTAAAATATTTTAATTTGAATGATTTATATTTATTCGCCATCAATCTTAGATGGATGACTTAGAAAAGATGGTTAGAAAATAAAATAAAACAAAAAGGTTATTTTAATCAGCGTGAGAAAATTAATGGAAATAAGTCAATGCATATATCATATTTTTCTTAAAGATCAGGATTTGATTTTCGCTTCTGAAAATGAGCTATAGATAGGTAACATATTTATACATACATATTTCAAAGGAAAGCTTTTGCTTATTCAGTTAAAACCATGAGTGAATAATCCAGGACCAAGATCCTTTGTTTACGAAATTAGAATTTTTTTATATTATCATCATTTAATTCGGTCGATTACAGCTCAAAACACGAAATGAAGGTTATCGTCAATATGAAACTCTATTATGCGTAATCTCTTTGAAATATAGATAACATTTCTAATATCTGTGCATTGATAGAAAATTGCACATGAATTTGCAACTGAATTCAAGAACAGACATTCGGCAAAGTTTTTTTAATAGGAGAAAACACATCATATACAGCAACAGTTTAGAATTATTGCTAGAAATTGGTGTTTATCAGAAAATAAATTATAAACTTGTTTCTAAAATATAGACCAGTTTAAATTTACATGTCACCACAAGTGTTTCAAAGTAACCACTATTTCCTTGCTAGTGGCTCGATTTTTTCATCATGATCTCATAATACTGAATTTTATATGCATATTTCAGATCTTTTAAAAGTTTTAGAGCATGGTTCAAATTTTAGATTAGAAATAGGAAAGAAAGATGCAGACATCATTTATGGAATGCAACAGTTTCCATTTTGCCATAATCCTTTTTTAGAAGCTTTTTAATGAGATTGTATTTTGCCTTTCCGCCATCGTGTCACGCTTAGAAACAATGAGCTTCCACTTTATAAAATTCAGAAGTATTGGAGTCGTTTTTCGATCCCATTTGGGGATCCAAAAACGATTAAGATACTCGGATTAGTCCCTAGTGATTAGGATACTCGGATCTCGCCTAGGAGACGCGGGTTCAATTCCCGATGGAGGAAAATGGATTCCATGGTGTAATAGGCACGTTTTACGATAATTATAAGAAACTTTCATAAAATAAATTAATTTTTAGTTACAAATAAACTTGTGTTTTATTAGTAACTACAAATATTCATGCGAAGATATGTTATAAATGAATGAAAGTTTCAAAACCAAATTTTGAGAAAAATATACATATTTCACTTTTTCAAGAGATGAAAATATTTTAAATATTTTAAAAAGCATTACAGACCGATATTTAACTTGAGCTGCATTGTCTTGTAAGGCCTTGATTTAGTCATTAACTTATGTTGTAAAAGTCCCGAATGCTTTTAAAATATTTTGAACATAAAAAATTTTAATCGCTTAGAAAAGTGAAATAATATCTATATTTTTCTCAAAAGGTTTCGTAGTTTTGGAACTTTCATTCATTTACAGCATACCTTTGCAGGAATAAATTTTTATTTTATGCAGTTAATGGTTCTATAATAAAAAGCTTCAACTTTTAAAAATTGTATTAATGTATTTCGGTGACTGTTCGAATAAACCAATTGCATTGAAAAGAGCTGATGAAGCATTATCTCTCTGAATTTGGAAAAACATGCTCCGTAACAAGATGGCACCAGAGAATGCAATTAAGTTTGTTAAGGAGTATTTTGAATCAATGATTTTCCATCAATTTCACTGTTGAATCTTCACTCTTTTAAAGGACTCTATGTAACAATTAAGAATTAAAACATTACTTTTGTAAGATTTCTGGAATAAAGAGTTTTTAAGAAAAGTATTTAGTTACGAACGGTTACTGTTCCATTGAAAAGAATGCATACTTTTTTCAACATGTTGTACTGTACATGCAAGTTTGCAGCACAACGGTGGGAGTCTGTACCTGAGAGGTTAAGGGAGGTGTCCTTCTTTCTGCTAATCAATTAAACGTATGGTCTGCGGTTCGATCACCATATACCTCAGATTTTTGTTGTTTACCCTAAGAACTGTAAATTTCATTCCTCTGCGATAGTGAAAACTTTGTCCACTTTATTCGACGAGGCTTTATCAGCGGGTTTTTTAAAGCAAGCAAACAAATCCGGAAATAAATGTTCGAAATACAACAACAGGAGCTCTATTCTGCCACGTCTGTTTAAGCTAACGTTCGGATGTGTGACATCGAATTGACGTCATTCGCATCCTGCTAGCGTATGTTGGTATTCTGAATGGTACGATAGTGCGTTAGGTATATATTCTCCCTACCGAATGTTTACATTAGCATACGCTCCAAATTACGTCACAAACCCAAACGTTCGTTTAAACGAATTGCTGGGGGGCAGAATAGACCCCCAGAAACACTAAGTGCGGTTAACAGTAAAATATACTTTTTCTAAGTCAGGCTTTTACCTGCTTGAAGTAATCATCTTTCTGTAAGTTTGATCGCTAATTTATTTACATTTTTTGAAACTGTTCGAAATTTATGTCTTATGTACTTTAATTGACTGAAACAGTATTTGTATTGCAATTATAGCCGGTAGCATTTATAATCTCGCACCACAGTCTGGCAAAGTAATCCCAATTCAATACTAAAAAAGATGAAAAACGATGATTTAAACATATTTTAATGTTACTTTATAATGATGTTGAACCCGTCAAAATTGAAACCTGTTATCCGATTTTTTAAAATAGTCACTGATTTTTAATATCAAAATTTTAAATCTAAAAATTCACAAAAATATTTTTATTAAGTATTTTAAGCATTCCTATAAATAGTCATTAATACTTGGCTTTGTAGTATATGTTTTTAATGTTCAATTTGACTAACGTTTTTATAGTACCTAAAAACATTTATGGAAACTGATTTTAAAATTACGTTAATTCACGAGCAATTCAGTCAATTTTATAAAATTTAACTAAAATTAAATCACAGTAGTTGCATATTTTGTTTCCATGTTATACGTACATTTAAAGTAAGTAATGCATATGATTTTTATTACACTATGGAATACTAGCAGAAAAAATTATATTTATGCATACATACTTTTGTGTACTTTATTGATCGTAATTCCTGTTGTTAAAGTGTGAATGTTATGTATTTTTTCGAAGACTTAATTTAAATTTCATTCTTTCTTTGCGAAGAATAAATTTATGGTTTCCGTAAAAACAAAAACGCATTCCATTATAACAAAATGCTAGCAAATATATAACACTTTTCGAATAATATATTCTATGATTCCTCTTCTACAATTTTTAATTAGAAACGAAAATATTCCTTTACTTTCGCGCTGTTCAGAGATTCTTTCATTTAATAACTCGCATTAATAAATATAATTTTCTGTAATAGAACTATTTGCTTACACCCTCAGGGGAATCAAATTTAAATATGCAGCTCTAAACATCGTTTATGGAAACGAAGCTGTTCTCGTTTGAAGATAATCCCCGGTAAGAATCAATTTCGCAGTGGGATGGGGGATAATTGGAGCTCCCTAATTCAGAATAAACCATCGCATATATTCCTTGCACTCTGTACTTGCCTTCAAAGCTGATAACATGTAAACTCATTAAATTTGAAAATGAGGAAGCCAATGGATGTAAAAGCACCAAGAAAGAAGATAACTGAAATCTGGCGTAAAAGGGATGCGATTAATATGTCTGTTAGATTGTATAGTTATTTCAGAAATAAAGATTAAGTAGAAAAATGAATTCACGACTCTACTTCAGCCTTTGAGGGACGAATATTAATTACGGATTTTGCACCCGGTAGTTCTTCTATGGGGAGAAAATGAAGTAACTGTAAGCGTAATCTTGGGGGGGGGGAGCGTGGCTCGATAAATCGTATGAGCTCCAAACGGCTCTTTAGCTTCGAGCCACGTCCCCCAAGGTTACGCGTAGGGTTACTTCATTTTTCTCCCCATAGAAGAACATAGCGGACGGAGGAAAAACCGGTTGCAGTTATTGCTTCACTTTTTCCCCCTCATGCCTACTCCATATTATTCTCTCCTCCAAGACTTCAGTTGGAAGTCGCCAGGGTTTGCAATTTTGAAGATTTATCGCCAAGTCTGGCTCCACAAACTAGGTCCAAATAACTGAATCTAGTTTGGCGATATCTAGAAATTGGCAAACCCTATAGTTTATAACAAAGGAGAAGCATAGTTAGAATATTCCCGGTGACGATAGTAAAACAGTTTTAGTGGGCGATTTTGATATAGGTTTTCAATTCCTAAGAAGCGTTTTATGAGACAAGATAAACAAATACGATACACTCATGGATTGTGATGCACATTTCAAAACAGTAGTTATAAAAACTAAGTATAGTTAGCAAACACCTGACGAAGATTGCTAAACAGTTTTATTAGCCGAAATGAGTGTAGATTTCGATTTAAAAGAAGTATTTTATGGAAAAAAGGAAGAAAAATACCCCACACTCATGAGTAATAATACAGTTTCCAACTGAATGGAATAATTCAGGAAAATAGGGACGCCGCATGGGTTATGATGCGTTTTAATACATAGCACTTTAGTGCGTATTTCCAGTAAAAGTGTTTCAGATTTTTTTTTTTTTTTGGTTTGTTTGTTTATTTTGGTACAAAAAATACAAGAGATCTCCTTAATAGGGGGAGGGGTGTTTGAATGGAGGACATTTTAAACGATAGTAATGCTTATTCACGATCCATATGGAGAAAACTGCTGAATCTCCAGACCGCTACAGATCTCATTGTTAAATATCTTATTGATTCGGCCACTGATCAGACGTAATATATATTTAATCACTATTAGTTAATTAATATGTTTTCACTATTATTTATGTAAAGTTATCTAATGAACAGTATTTTAAAATTTCACATCAATATATTTGTGTAATGGAAATATATCGGCAATTTTTGAATAGTCATCAGAGTTGTAGCATTAAATACCATTTTTCTGGCTTTAAAATCAACAATCAGAAATTATCATACACATCATGACTTCTGCTAATGATAACATATTAAATCAATAGGTATTTATCGATATCTGAAGCCCAATCTTTAAAACAAAAAATATATATTACTTTTTCTCGAAAACGATGGAGTAGTAATCAGTATAATCGCAAGGTATGATTTATTGCCAAAGCATCTTTGATGTTTTTTATTATCATACATGCTAAGCCATCATAATTATCATACTATATAATTATACAGTATAATAAATAGGCTCTTTATTACGTATACAATTTTCATTTAAATTACATTTGTTTTTGGATTTTCAGAAACCTGCACTCAACTTTTCTCTTTTCTTTATATTCCTGTTTCACTTATCTTTTTTTCAACACCACAGTAGATCGATCTTATTCTTCTTTTCCCGTTCTCATGCCCCCGGCGTTTTGCTAATGTGCCAGCTGTGCCCATGCCAGAATGCAATTGACCAGAAGTTTTTACTTTTCGGATTGGCAACGAAGATTTTTCGATCTCTTTAATATTCTAACTGAAATCTGAATTTATCTAACAAGCTTTTTACAAAATCTTACTTTTGACTTGTTGTTAATCCTAGTTAGCGAAAACTTCAAATATAAGAAAATACTTTTTCAAAATATATGTATATACATATATATATATGGATTATTTGTATTATCTACATCTTTTTTTAAAAAGTTAAATAATGCATCCACGATAGGTTTTTTTTTTCCTTGCCTTTTACCCAGATTGTAAAATTATAACGACGAGGTGCGAAAATTTTAGTATTACTAACATAACCCTTCATTTTATCAATGAATTTCAATAGCCATTAAAATGTCTGAAACCGGCTGGCAGCAGATCGGCCGATTAAACTTAGAAAACCGAAAGTGAAGCAGTCGCGGTTTGGCCAGGGCTTGGGAGGGTGAACTTCTTCCTCCACCGAGTCTAATAGGGACAGTGTACTCTAAAGGGAGCTGGTGCACGCAAAATCTGTCGTGGCACCAATGTCCTCAATGTTCAAAATATACCTCTGTGGTGTAAATCCAGGTTCTAGCTCTCTAATTTGGAATTCGGTTCAAAAATTAGGAGACCAATTATAGGGGGAAACGCTGGTTTGCCTACTAGGACATAGTGAAATGACAGTTAACTCCGGCCCTCGTAGCCGGTCAACCCCAGAAGTAGGCGGCTGACCCGGCCATTAGAAAGGTGAAAAATGCCTGAAACAAATTCAACTTTTAACAAAAGCTAAAAGATGAACTGATACAGCTATGCTCAACATTTGAAACATTTATAATTATTAAAATACTTCAGCATGTTTATTTTAGCTAAAAATACGTAAACCATGAAATGTATTATTTAAATCTGCATCTCAATCAGCACACGCCGGTTCTTTGAGTGGTAATAGACGTTCAGAGAAAGTAGCAAGAAAGTTCTCTGAACGTCTATTCACTTTCAACCACATTTCATGTAAAATAAGTGTTTCTTTGACAAATTTTCCTTATTTGTCAAATCTACATTTTTAGAACCAGCAAATGTAGGTTATTTTAGAAAATGTTGTGACTGTGTTTAGTATTTAACACATATCCTTCAGTTTTGTCTCTTTTAAGTTGATTTCCTGGGAAAATTTGGAAACATTTACAAACTTAAAACTGAACATCTAGCTAATCTGGGCTAAACTGTCTTAAAAAGTTCTCCGCGATAGCTTGCCCCCCCCCCCCTTAAAGAAAAAGCCCTCGTGCATTTTTTCCTTAACCAACTAGCAGACCGGGATGAGCTCAAATGTTTAACGTATATAAGTTTTAAAGTTACCCGACTGATGAATTTATTTATTTAAATTGAACTAGTACTCAATCTTCGTCTTTTAATAATTTTATCAGACTTTTAACTTTAAAATAGCTACCATATAAAATACAAAAGCTTTTTTAAATATATTTGACAAAAAGGTTCTCTATTAATTTTTCATAGTAGTCAATTACTGAACAGATGATTATTGCAATTCATCCATTTCAAATATTCCCTTTTAACTAATTTGAGCAGAAAGTATATTTTAAAAACTGTTATTATCACAGTTAAAAAAGCAAATTAAAATGCTTTCACCATCATAAATAATCACTTATTTCCTTTCAGTATAAACAAGATAAATTGTTAATCATAAAAAGTGCGGTTTCTTTCCTTTTTCTGGTAACAAGAACATATATGGGATATTTTTTTTCAAAACAGTCTGATTAATTTCCTTTCACAAAAGAACTATTTTTCTTTGGTAAAATTTTTCACCAGCTAAACACAATTTGAGATATGTTCTGACACATTAAAAAAAAAAAAAAAATCAGTCAGCATGGAGGAAAGGTGTATTTTTTATTTATTTATTTATTTGTGATGTGTCAAAAAAGAGCTTCAAGGAAACTTCGTGCAGAAGGAAAGCACATTGTTTTTTGTTTCCTTCTTCCATTTTTGAGCATCGCATCTGTCTTAATCGTAAGTGGAATGACGCTATATTCGTGATATATTGAATACTTTAGCAGACACACTTCCTCTGTACCTTTCCTTTCATTGAAGTTTAAATGATTTTTGTTTCCCCGTTTTGTGAATTTCTGAAAATTATTTTTAGTCCTTACCAACTTACGATTCTACTGTGAGAAAAAAAATAGCAATGTTTAACAAAGTTTTGTATACTAAAACTGTTATTCTTTTCTATTCATTAATTAATGTCTTGCTTTTTTATAGAAGTTACAAAATATCTATGGCAGTTACCTTTTTTTTTCATATTAACTCGGAAATGAAGTATATTAAAATGAAATGTGTGAATTTCTTAAGTGATTTATACATTAAACTGGTCATTGAGATTTGCATTCAAGGACATTTATACATTTTAATAATTTCTCATTATTTTTAATAATAGTAAGCACATTATTAAAGACAATAATTTTTTATCGTGAATAAAAATAATCAGTGAAAGTATTTTTTCAGCACTGTAGTTTATATGCAATATATGATATGAGGTGTCCTTTGAATTTACATGCTGTTAAAATTTGCACTGAAACCGAACATTACCTACTTTTAAACAAATAACCATTAGTTAGTTTTAGTATAACTTTATGTATTGCTTATGAAGCATTAAAGATGTAATATAATGTCATATATCCATCTCAGTAATTTATCAATGGTATATAAAGAAAGATAATTTCAATTTTATATTGCAATATTTCAAATTAGACATACCTGTTTCAACATAAACATTAAAATCATCCTTTTATAGCTGCTCTAATAACATTTTTAGAGAATTTTAAAACAATTAAGATCGGAGAAATTTATTTTTTATTGATTATAGTTAGCATTTAACTAGTTATGTTTTTTGAAAGGCACGGAACTGAAAGAAATGTAATGCACCTGAAAATTCAAGAAAGTTATTTATGTATTTATTCTTAATATAAAATATTTGAAAAACTTAGAAAATTACTATCAAGCTAGAATTACAAATACAATCGAAAGTAAGAAATTCAAAACTATACAATCAAACTAATATTGATGTAAGCAAGCATAAACAATGTTTATAATGAATGCTGATAGTAAAATGTTTCAGTAAATCAGTAGAATCCAATATATTTTCAATGCTCATATATATTGAAAATTTACTCAATTAAATAAGAAAATACAACTTTAAGAATGCATTATTTGTGCAAGAGAACCTCCTAAAGGGACTATCCGATTAAAGAGACCACGTGTCTGTAGTGACCACTTTTGTGCAATTTAATGACCATCTTTATAAGACGGCCAGATTTGTTCTTCTCGAGGGTGGTCACATTAGACACGTTTCAAATGTAATTAGTTCACAGATTACAAAACATAGAATTACACTTATATTTCACGGTATTTTGATCAGGATTATTAGCATCAATTATCAGATACATGAAAATCATATTTAAACTTCCTTCGATGAAAAAACAACCATGTTGTTTTCCATTTCGCATTTTAGTTAATGCTTCAACATACGAACAGGTGTCCCGCAGTGGACTGGGCGCTAAACTCCGTTCCCATAAGAACACGGCAAGTGAAGCAGCATCTGGCTTGGCCAGTGCTTGGGAGGGACTTCCCCCTCTCGGCCCGTCCGCTGTGGAACCGTGTACGCTAATGGGAGCTGGTGCACGTAAAATCCGTCGTGGCTCCAAAGTCCTCCAAGTTGTTAAACGATACCTCTGGGGGTGCCGATTTCAGGGGGTCGGTCCCTCCTCTGGAATTGGTTCAAAATTACGGGACCCCGAGCAAAGACGGACTTCCTCCCACTGGGGCTCATTGAAATGGAAGCCGCTCCTTCGGCCCTTCGCCTGCCTATATAGGGGGATCTGGCACCGCAACGCGGTTGCCAGCGGGCATTAGCAACAACAACATATGATCAGTCAGCATATGATCTCACGTTGAGAGATCATCTTCTTTCGAAACTACCTTGCACCAGTATTCATTATAGTGTGCTTATAAGATTTTTCGGTTTACTGAATAACCAAGCTTGCGAAATTAGGTATGATTACTGTCACTCAAAATACAAAGCTCTCAAAATATTCGTGCAGCACGGAGTGATCTACATATGCTCTCAGTTCATATACTGGCGTTGAAAATTAAAGTCCACTATGGAGTTTACGGTAATAAAGTCGTAGATTTTCCAAAATAAAAAGGTGCCTCTGTCCTACCCCTTAACTTGAGCTCCCTTTCAACTCTACTCGATCAAGTCAATTGATTTGAAAGTTGTCAGGAAATCTTTCTTCGGGGAACTATCAAATAGAAATAGAGGTAAATGTTGGTTCAAAAAGTATCTGGAAGTGTCTGCACGGTCTAGAAATATGCTGTAATGTTCTGTTTTATATCTGATCAATACCTAAGAAAGCACGTCCACCATACCATTGTTTGTCCTTATTTTCTTTAAAAAATATACCGACAGGTTACATCAACGCATATACCAAGCTCTTTTTTGTACCTCGATGTGGAAGTATTAGTCGACTAGGAATGCCCTGCGTTCATACATAAACTGATCTCAATTATTTTTTTCTTTTATACTGTAGTTAATGTACACTTGTATTGCAACTTGACTTCAGACAAAAAATATTATTTTGTTGAACCGGACTCGACTAAACCGTAGATTTGAGGGTTAAAAATACGCTTTAATTAATATGAAATGATATTAATACTTGAAACTGTTTTCAATTTTATGTATGATGTTATTGTATTGAAATACATACACATTTTATAACTAATGAAGGTTCTTATGTGAACATTTGAAAATTTTCATTTCCAGTATTTATTAAACTATTACTGTCCAGTTATTTTTAATCTCACTTTAAAAAAAAAAACCTTTAAATAAACAGTCCAGTTTTACCGACAAGATCCCAAGCAATTTCAAAAGATCATTTCAGCACATATTAAAAAAAAAGAGAGCCTTTGCCTCATGTGGCATTAAACGGCGTCACCCTCCATAAAGGAGGTTCTTTAAAGCTACATGACTTTCTGGATCACGTATTTTGAAATAAGTACATCCTTTATTTTGTTAAAATCATTTCCCTTAGACTTTAGAACAGTTTTTTTCTGACATTTAAAACTTTTCTGCCTTCAAACATTTTGAGCTCGTGTATTTCTATTAAGAACTTTAGTGCAGCCAAAAATGTGCAATTGAATGTCTGAAATCCACGTTAGTAGAATATAAATTGTACACTAGACATTTATGACGCTGAAATTTTATAAATATTAAATTTGATAAGAAATATTTTTCATTCGTGCAGAATATAGACAAAAATTATCTTTTTGGAGAACATTTCGCTCTTTTTGGGGAGTTTTGAATTTTAAAATAGAATATTCTTTTAAAATTCACAACTTAAGGATAGCATTTTAATAATAGATAATTTTTAAACGCATTTTGAAAATTCTAAAATGCTGGTACAGTTTTTGGTGTTGCATATTTTTTTTCTTTTTCTCGGAATTATTTATGTTCATATGTTTTAAAGCAAGGGCAAGCTAATCTGCTACCTGAGAAGAAATTGACAAACCATATGTACAATACAGGTTGATTATAAAATAACGTAAGACATCAAGAGCCCTCTAGTGTGTAAAGTAATAGAAAAAACGCAGGCAACTCGTGAATTTCGGCGGTTAAAGAAGTTACGAACAGAACAGATGATCGTAACTAACAAACGCCAATTAAGAGATAACGAACGACAGTTACAGAGATACAGTAACTTTAGACAAATAAAATTAAAGTAATCAAACCGAGAATGAATGATTTTGAAAATTGATGCATGGCAACAAAATAAAATGCGCCTAAAAGGCACTAAGAGAAGAGAAACAGGAGTTAAAAAATATGTTAATATTGCAATATAACGCAAGAGAATCTATTTTTAGCCCAAGAGGTGACACACTGCCGAGAAAGTAAACAATTAAAAAACTAATTCAAGCGGTGAAAATCGAAATACAAATTTTGAATGGCGAAGAAAGAAAAACTGAGAACAGAAATAAAAGTTAAGCTGTTTGATTTTTAATAGATTGAATTTAGGAAATAAAATGACAATTAATATTAAGTATGTGATCTTCATCACCCTTGCATCCACAATAGAAGACAGAAAATTACCTACACTGTCGTGCAAGATCGCTATTCCAATTTGTGAACATATGGATGATCCTATTTTTCCTCAAACTTTTAAATATCAGGATGTTTGATTTTTTGAAATTATAAATTTATAATCTCTATTATCAAAAGGAAAACTATTAAATTCAAAGATAATATATTTAATCGGGTCTGAAGGATTTAAGCATTTGCTAAATCACAAACCTGTTTAGTATAAATTCGAATAGATTGATAAAATAGAAAAATATCTCCATACGCGAAAGGAACATTAAAAAACAATAAACGCACAATGTATGCCTATTGTTCAAAATCTGACTTATAACATCATCATACGCAAATGGTTTATACACATTTAATAAATGCATAGCGTTTGAGATTTAAAAAAATCGTAGCAAGAAGCGGAGTAATTTTTTTTTCATCTATTTATTTAGTTTGTTGCAATTTCACATTTCACTGAAGCAAATCAGTTGCTCGCAAACAAGGACAAACATGCTAAGCGAGACGAGCCTAATAACCTATAATGATGGAAACTGTATCCGAAAATTCTCGAACAATGTAATCTATTTTTACGTGAGAGACAGCATTAGCCCAAAAGGAACAAATGCGAATCATCTGTGTTTGTCTCTCTGCTCTCCCGAGATCAATATCCTCCTTGTATCCATATGCGTATTTATTTTTCTCAGCATTGTCACAAACATGTCGCATTTCTATTATATCCCGGGGCATTTCGAATAACAGAGCCAGCTGCGTTCGCGCCAGAATGCAACAGCCCAGCGGGTTCTTTTAGAATTCGGATATGTGTTCAGTTGACCGTTCATTATTCCCAGTTGAAATGCAGATTTCCAACTGGAACAAAACATTTCTATTCATTTTGAGTCGTTACGTACACAGAATATTGCAAATCCGCTGAAAGTAAAGCGCCTGTTTTATAAATTCTTCAACTGGGGGGAAAGAAAATGTTTCTTAAATTTATAGCAGAGTTCCAATATTGTAGGCAGTATGTTGAAACCATTCTGTTATATAATTAGTTGAGCATATTATCTCATCGTAGTAAGGTGAAAGTTTTATTCATGATAAATAACCAATATTTGACTAGCTATGATAAAGTATCTTCTAAAAAAGTGGAATAAATATCGCAGAAAATGCTACAGAATCTATATATTGCATATGCAAATGCCATTCAAGTAGATAACTCTTTTATATGTAAACAGACTGTTTAACTAAATGAATTAAGAATGCTTAAAATTTAGAAAACTGACTTATTATATCTCTTTTAGTATCTCTACTATATGTGTCTACTTGTTTCTACAGGTTCATAGCACTGCAATGAACATGTCTCAAACTTGCAGTATCTTCTAATAGTGAATAAAGATTTACAGTTTTTTTACATCTGTCCTATTCAAGATATATGTGGTTTATAATAAGCCTGCTCAGAAACTTACTGACGTTTCAAAAGGTAGCTGCAAAATTATCGTTAATATGTATATTGTCCTTAATAATCCGGCGTATTAAATTTTCTATATTTGGTTGCTAATTTTTACATTTTCGTTTACTTTTTCATTGTACCTCGACTGAAAATCCTAGAGGTATCGTTTGAGGACGGAAGAGATTGGAGCCAAAGATTTTATGTAACCAAGTTCTGATGAATCACACTGACGCTGTAGAAATTAAAGAAGATTTGAAAAGAATAAAAAAATAGTACAGGAACAGTGACATTACGCAATTGTAGGTATATAGAGTGCATAAAACACTTGGTGCAATCCAGAAGGGGGACTGCTGTGAGGCGTAAAGTTGAAGTGTTGTTTTTAACCGTCCTAAATCATATTTGTGAAAGCTGATTTGCGGCCGTGAATTAATATTGAAGTGGTTTGTATCTCTGAGAAAATATGCACTATTGTCATGAATTGCCAAGTCATCATTGTAATGAATGTTAATACTGTTTTCAGAATGCGAATGGATGTATGATTGCATTTTGGGAATTTAGAAGGGAAGTGCCTGTGTCTAGGGTCATTTGTATTCTGAGAAGCAGGGCGCTCCATTTACTAATTCATCGAAAACAGCTTTATGTTGTTAGTATCCTGCAGCTTCCCAATGTTTGGCAAAAAGTACTAAATTTTAGTGATTATATTGAAGAAAATGTACTGTAAATTTACGTGTAAGATCATCATGATCGTTTTTTAAACTATTTTACCACTACTTTATTTTCATTTCATGTATTTACATATGGGTGTGTCTGTGTCGTTGCGGGTGAATTTACTGTAAAAATGCGGAAGAAAAATTCTGAATGCTTGAATATCCAACGCAATAAGAAGAAACTTTGGAAAGAAATAAGTAGAAAAGATGTATGGAACGAAATTGTGTACCAGAAGAATAAAGGAAACCACATATCTCAGAAATTGGAATTACAAAACCTACAGTTTTTTCTCACTTGCGTGTTTCATCTGTCATAAACTCAAGTTAGTAGATGACATATACCGAAAGTATCAAGTGGTTTATTCAACGCTCCTCCTTCCTATGATATTTCGTTTAGATATGCATCAGATACGGATGTAACCCCACTTTTAACTTGGAAGTATTTTTACAAAAAAAAGCTTAAGAAAGCCTCAACTTATTTCTTCCGTTTTCTCCTTTCAGAGTATAAATAATACGTTTGAAAACGGCGTACATTTGCATTTTATAGGAGATTTTCAGATATTTTCTGACACGTAAGCGATCATTACTCGTTGAAATTAAAGAAAACCACTGACAATTTGTTCTTCATTCCATATTTCTGCAAGAAAAATAAAATTAAAGTTGCAAATGAATGTTGATATTTGCACTAACCGTCTCTTTATGCATTTAAGTAGCATACTTTCAGCTGTATATTTTAAATAAATTTAATCTGATTATGTAAAAAAAGCCCGTTCAAATAACAAGGAATGGATGTTATTTTAACTAAACTTTTTTGAATTTTTCACTGTAAAAAAATTATATATATATATATCTGTATTAACATCTCCCACATAAGGTAATTAGTATACTGCGGATTTTACGCAATTGCGTATTTGATATGCAAGTGCATATTTCTGTTGTTTTTGGTGTTTTGCATAAATGATCAAAAAATTTCATACTTTCTCTTTTATTTGAATACATAGTTCAATCGATTCTGCGTTGAATTATCATTTCTACCTTCATTTCAATGTGTTTTTTAAAAAGATTTATACAGACATCTATTATACATACACAAAATTGGCAGCTGTAAAACGTAGAGTTACAAATTTAAAGGTTCGTCTCAATATGCCAGGAGAGCTGTCTTATTTTAAAGCGTAGAAAAACATTTAGTGCGGATTGCAGTAAAAATTACCGAAAATTAAACAGCTTTATAGCATATTTAATCACATATTTTATATCACTACTATTGCAGAATAATAACAATAATAATAAAAATAATTTTAATTAAAAGATTAACAGTATCTCTGTTAATTCAAATTTTCATCTTTCACGAAATTAAAAAAGAAAAAAAACGCATTGTGTGCTAGAACGTACTTTTAGTTTTAAGTACATTTTTTTTCTGTAAACACATCAACATTTTTTTAGTCATTTAGTGCATATTTGTAGAGTTTTAGTGCATGTTTTCAGAGTTCTTTAAGCATATTTTGCATTTTTAAGTGCATATAATCTGAGGTCTAGTGATTAGAGAGGATTATTTCACTTGAATTAAGAAAATTTAGATTCGTATTTCTTCGGAAACTCTTTCCTATATGATGAATGCACAAAAAGCCTCAGAAACAGATATAAGGATTTTAAGAACCCACATGCTGTGTCTAATTCCTAAAGATAAAACTCAAAAGTTGAAGTAAAAATAAAGTTATTGCTTTGATGTAGTCAGGATTTCATTTCAAAATGATATTTTTTTTACATTGTACTCCGATACAAGATCTGGGAAGATACAAAATTGAAAGCATATTTCCAAGAGAAAAAGAAAGAATAAAATAAAAGCACTTGTCAGTGAATGCAATACAATGAATTTGCATTCAGATTTTGTCAAGGCAGTTGATTTTGAAAAGAATTGCAATGCTACTGAATGCGCATTTGCAGGAAAGTAACCTGCTTTTTATTCGACGGCAAGAAATATATTACATTGGTGCTGTAAATCCGTGCCCATTCTGCAGATTTTTTTCCCAGTTGCGGACCCAGTTTTCCCAGTTCCCTCTGCCTTGGACGTTTTGGCTACTACTAACTCCGGATTTGTTGGTCTCTTTATTATGGGGGCACCTAGTGGGTGGACCAACGTCGCCCCCTAAGAATGGACTAACATAATGACGGCCACGCCCAGTCAGGGATTGAATCCCTACCGCCGGCAGTTGAACCCGAACAGTACGGTGCGTTACCCACCATATAATCTAGTCGGCCTCATTCTATAGTTCACTGAATGAAAATGTTTCAAATGATAATGTGAGAAACACTTGATCATTATACTATTTTATTACACTATCACATTGTTTCAAAAATTATTAGGTCTCTGTATGCAAAAACTTGATTTATGAAAAATCTAGAGATCCAGATAACACATTTACCACACTATCATAAGTAAACATGACATGCTTTTCTTAAAAAAAAAGCATTTACGGGTACACTTATTAAAAAAATAACAGCATTTACAGTTAACATCGTAAATATTAAATGTAAATGAACAATGTACTAAATATCCATTGCCTCAACAGAAACACAAATACACTAATAAATATTTCATTTATTTCCGTTTTCCGTAAAGTATTTACAATAGAATGAACTATATTCTCGGTCATTATGCATGTTTTCATTGCTTAGAAAATGTCCATGTTGGAAAAAAAACCTTCTCTTTCCTCCTGGAAATGTTATACTAATAAAATTTAAATAAAAATATAACATTAATAAAAAAAGGTATGTTCAATTTTAACATAAGTTACATATTTTCAGTAGCATTATGTGCGTGTGTATGCTTTGAAATTTTAGTTTAATATACTTCGAAGTGTTAAATAACTTTTGAATATACACTTTCAAGCATTGTTAAAGGAAAAAAACCTTCACTGCTAAAGCTATTTTATAATATTTTTAAATATATTTTTAATGGACCATTTAATTAAATTAAATTAATAATTATGGTTAGTAAGCACCTAAATGACAGAGCTAAATCAAACCAACTAATTATTTCTAAAAATTAAAAGTCAATTTTTAGGACATTAAAAACAGAAAAAAGTTACAATTTACTTAATTATCGTAAAAGGATCACTAAACAAAAATAAAGAGAACTTGCATAATACATAATTTAATGAATACTTTAATGAAATGAGAAAAAATGCTTTGAAAATTAAAAATTCTTCTAATTATAATTAAAAACGCATTTACTTTAAATAATAGGCAGCGAATACGATTCACCTGTGGGCTTTAAAGGTTTTAGTAATTGTCGACAAAAAGCTTTGTAATTAATTATAAATGAAGCAAAATATTTTCAAGTAGTCTTATCTTCATTTAAAAGCGATTGAGATATTTTTTCTTCTTCTTATACTTTCATAATTTTGTGAGGGAAAGATTTGAATTTATCAGGTAAAAAAAAAGGAAAAAGAAACAAAAAAAAATATGTGAAAGCATTTCCTGATTAATATCATAAGTAGAATTCGTGTTTGTTTATGTTGGAGACATTTATGTCTGAATTTATAACTTGACTGAATTTATAACACGAATAGTTTTATTTGTTTTGCTTTTTAATGTTATGTCTCAAATTAATATTTGTAATTAAATCTAAATTATATCTGAATTCACAAAATATATAAACCGAAATTCTTGAAATTAAGGTATAAAAATGTATTTTTTCTTTAAAAAAGTGCTTGAAATTTTTTCTATTTGTTCACATAATTTTTCAAACTTTCTTCATAAATTACATCGTGTTTTGTTTTTGCTAAATATTTTTTCAACATTTAGAGCTATCATATTGTCCGGCTGTATAAGTTCTCCATTTTAAAAATCAAACTTTAAGAAAAATCATTTAGATTTGCGTTATAAACAAAGGTTTTATGGTAAACATACAGGTGTGTCAGAAATTTGATGAGAAATATTTTATACAGAAAAACATTTAATTTTTTTCATGGATGTATTTTTTCAATGTGTTCTAGTTTTATAGAAAATTGTAGATTTTGTGTACAATTATAACAGTAGTTTTATGAGGAATTGTACATAAATGGATAGATAAAATTCGTTAATATTTATGAAAATGTTTTCTGATGAATGATGCTTTTTTGCATATGTGTCAAGAATATATTATTACATTACAAACAGTTTATTTTATCGCATTCCAGCTACAGTTATAGGATTCGTTAAAAACTAAATCATCACTAGACGTGAAGGCAGTGTTAAAATTTCCATAATAGCACGCAACACAATTTCGAAAAAGCATGCATACAGTAAATTGCATTATTATTTGCCGGCATAAGTAGGAGGTGAAATTTAAAACCTGAATTAAGTATGAATTATTTGTTAAATAGTTTGAATATTTTGTGTATATATACAAAATATTCAAACTATTTACTAAAATTTAAAGAAATCAGCATTATTAATTTTTTTCAGGATGATGGATTTCAACTCCTAATATAATAAAATTGAGATCAATTCATATCATGTTGTAGCAATTGGCCCCGCTGTGTATCAATTATGATCCAATTTCTGTTTCTTTTTCTTAATTTTGAATGTTTGTGTGACATTCAAAATAAAAATTAAATTGAAGTATCATGCATAATATATTTTCTTAAAGCTCTCTTCCATCAGTTTCCATTGAATGTATTTATTACACCTCAATTGGAAAGTTTTCTGAGAAATGATTTTTTTAAATTCTTTGTCCAATAGCTTGTGTGAGACATGATATTTTACAGTGTTTCAGAAACCTATTCATTATTTACTAACTTTTAAATTTGACTAACATTCTAATATTTAAATTCAATATTTTACTAAGCATATTTTCGTTCCTTACGCAGCATTTAATTTTCAAGAAACTTAAAATACATTTCTAAAATTCAAGTGCTATTGGCATGAAATAAAATGATTGATTTTGAAAAAAATATATAAATTAACATTTAATTTATAAATATTGATTGTTAGTAAATTTTAAGTAACAGTTTTTTAAAGAAAAATTACTCATAAGGGTATTGCTCTTTAATTTCAGAAACGCGAATTAGCAGTCATACAAGTACACTGTCGACTACCAGTAACTTTTTGAATTTATGATTACTATGCGAGTTTCAGTTTAAGAAGCTAAACCAAATATTTTCACTAAGATACTTTTTTCTCTATGTCTAAACTCCAAAATAAAAGATAGTTGTTTGTTCTATTCCAATTGTATTTACTTTACTTTACGAATATTTTGTTTCTTATGTTCCCCAAACAAAAGTTCATTCTATCGGTTTCCTTTATTTCTACTGACGGACAAACACATTTATTTTACTCCCGCATTACTTAACTTCACAGTGTGATCACACATAAAATAAACGATAATACAAAGAAGGGTATTGTCTGTGCTTCCTACGAATGAAGAAAAAAATATCCTTTTGGTCTTTTCTAAAGAAATATAATCCCTTAGTTGAACGTACAATATTTGTGTAGCTTTGTACGTTGATGCTGGTGAAAAACTTCGTCATCTTGTTGAGAGCAAAAATTCGAAGCGAATCATTATATTTACTTGCATGTTGTTACAAAGCATTATTTTGGAATATTAACATGTTATACACATAAAAACGATATTTATTTGTGCATACAGATAAGCGTAGGCCGTAAGCAAGTAATGTTTGAAGCTATACGCGAAAACTGCATTGGGAATAGCTGGTGCGAAGCCAAGCGAAACTCGAGGGTATATATTTTCGAAATGAATGAACTTACCTTTTAGCAGAAGAAATAAATTTGGAAAAAGACCTAAAATGTTTCTAAAAAAATAATTACTTATAGAATACTTCACATCGTGTCAATTCCTTTTAAGTTTAATGAAACGCGAGACAAAATCGAGACACTGGTTAGTGGTTACATTTCTCAAGCAAGAGCATTTTAGAAATATTTTGCGTACTTTTCGAGAACATTTTACATAATGTTCTCAGTACATTGTATTTCAGTAGCGTCTTTATTGTAGAGGAAATATGTTTTGATTAGAACTATTTTAATACAGGTATTTTTGCAGCGGAAAAGTTGTAATGTTTACATTTTGTTAAATGTTATGGATACTGAGCAACTGATTCGGTATTTCATTGCATAAAAATTATTACGATAAGATTCGTATCATTCAATATTCAGTTCCAATTTGTTTTCATACGAAATGTACGTTTTCCATATAAATTTACCTGTTATCAGGAACACCAACATGGTTAAGGCGATTTATTTTACGAGAACGTTTTTATTCTATTAGAGAGTTTTTGCATAGCGGTTTCATTCACGCTAACGTTAACGCTAAGTGCCATTGGACAGTACAGCTCATGCTCACGAAAATTCCGACACCTGATTGGTCAAAGTACTCAGAAAAGCGGATAGCGTTAGCTTTAACGTAAGAAGAAATGGTAAGCAAAAACTCCCTATTATCAAATGTCGCTAAGTTTAACATGATTTTCCATACAGTGTTTCCTATTTTTAAAGTAAGTTCAATAAAACACTTTTTTAATTTCCCCGGTTTTAGTTTACATCTCAAAAGAAAGCTAGTTCTCTCTATTTCACGCTTGTAGTTGTAACATTTTTCGCTCGTAAATCAGTCCATCAGTTAGTGGGATTTCATTTCATTTCAACACACATAAGCATTTAAAATTCAAATTTTGACACACCGAAGCGTATTCTTGATCTTAACAAAATACGGGAATGCTGAATTCTTTGAATTTGAACTTTTATTTGGTAACGGAAGACTTTCCTTCAAAAAAAAGGTAGTTCCATCCAACGAGATCGTTAGTTCAATTGTTACTTCATGCGCTACTGCCTTGTTAGTTTATGTTGAATCTTCAAACATTTTTTTTTTTTAAGTTTCTCCCAAACACGAATGGTTGGATCTTTTTCTTGCAGCAAACCCTTCGATTGCAAAGAAAATCGTGGTATGATTTTTTAGTGCGGAAGTTCACAGACGATTTATAAGTAACTCTGAAGTTCCTACCTGCCAAATGATTATTTAATAAAATGATCCTATACGTTTTCTTTACAAATCTTTCAAAATATTTTTTATAATATATTTATTTAATTTTTTTATGATTTTGGTTAAATTTTGATTCTGTAGCATATTTCGAAAGATTTTCAAAGCTTTTATTGAATAAAGTGATTTTTCTGAGCTTCAAGAAGTTTCAAGAAGTCTGAGCCCACGTACGTTTAATGTAAAAATAAACCGCACAAAAATATTTCTTTTATTTGCTCTCCCCATGTTAACTTTGCTCTTACCTTGCAGAACATTTCTTTTAGGAGAAGCAAAAGAGAAACACGAACGTTGGAAGGAGATAGTCTGAGATATTTTTCTTTACATCCCAAAGATCTAGATTTATATTTAAGATATTAGAAATGTGTAAAATTTAAAATAAAAATCAGAATGCACAATTAATGTTTTTTTCAAGAGCTAATGTGATAAAATTTGTATTATAATTAATGTGATTCATACATTTTTTCTTGAGAATGGAATCTAATTTAGATAAGTAAATTTTTTGCAAAATTTCATGATACATATTATCCTTTGAAATTTTAATGTAAAGACTCCGAATAAAGCTGCCTTTCAAATTAATTCATGTCTCAGGAATTCAAATATTTAATACTGATTGCTAATTTGCTTATATTGAATGTTGGAGAATTTATAGGTAATATGATATTTTAAAAAAATCTCGAATATTATTGTTTTTAATATGAAAAATACAAATGATAACTTTTTTTGAATATGCGTGAAGAATCAAGTATAGTTTAAAAAGCTCTGTATCGTGCCGCAAAATTTTCAGAAAAATAAATACCATCAAACCTGCTTAATGGAATATCGGTTAAAGGAATGGTCCGTTTATTCTATATAATAAACTACTAATATACCAAATCATAATAGTCAGTACGATCCTGGATAATAGAATATCCCACTTATTTCAATAAATTATTAGACTGTAAAGCAAGATTTTCATTCAGTTCTAAATGCATTGCCCTACACTAACATTTTTTGAGTCTTCGTCGACATTTAAAAGGATTATTTTTATAGCTGTTAAATGCATACTAGTTGCAGTTTTAGTAATATAAAAGAGTTCAGCCTGAATTTACAATTTTGTACAGATTTTTACACAGTACGTTTGACTATATGTTTAAGTTTTAAAAAGTTTACTTTAAAAACAGATTTTTTTTTCTGTTTCAGTACTGTAAACATTAGTAATTATTAATTCCTGTAATGATCTAATGAATTAAAAATCCAGTCGTAGTACTATTTGAGCTTTCCAAACATCGTCATTTACCATAAAAAAATCTATTTCAAACGAATAAATTCTCAGAAATTTTAGTGATGGGGTTTCTGGCTGCCAGGTAACAAGGCACGAACTTCGTCTGAGAAACCTTTTTTGTTGTCATATACATTCTGTTAAGTCAATGGACAGGTGAAATTGTCAATAAAACTTTAAGCGAACTAAAACTAATAAACTATTTTTGGCCATCTAGCGGTAAAATGCAGAAACTGGGCTATTTAAACGAAAACTCGTGGTGAAAATGTTCTTTTTCTGGAACAAAGATGCAGTGTTGAAAGTGATAATATTTCTTTGAAACTTTAGCAGTTCGTGATCGTCGACGAATCTCTTGTCCTCGTTGACTGCGACTGTACACAGATGAGAGAATAAAGGATGGCTGATTCTTTAAGTCGCCATAAACATACGTACACATACACTTATAGATATGTGTGTGTGAATTTATATAATTTTAATGAAATTTCAATCAATAAATTCGGAGTTATAAAATCTAAAGCGGCATCATTATCGGCATTCTAAATCTCAACCATTCTGTCATTCCTTTACCAGAGGTAAATTCTCAAAAATGTTTTTTTCACACTAATATCACCTTCCTGAGGCGCGATATTGCCGTGGCAACCGTGTAAATAAAATGAAAACATTGCGCAACGGTGTTGTTGCAGAAATCCCCCCACTCCAGCCTCATCTTAGGTGTAAACTTCATACAGTCTGTAAACCAATGAAATAAGTTGCACGTCACGCAGCGTGACACAATGCCTCCAGCGACATGCGAAGTCACGGTCTTAGAGGTCATGTGACGCAGTATTTTTGAGTGTGTAGAACGAGGGAGAAAGGGCTCTTTTCATTTGTTTTTGTATTCCTTGAAGTCTATGTCAACCTCTTCGATGAAACTAATGACTGAATAAAAGTCTGTGCCATGATTGCTTGACTGCTATTATTTCAAGACTACTCCTTGACTCTAGAGGCCGGCGGGTTATATCTCTTCATATATATACACAAATATATTTCTATAGATTTCCTTTAATTCTGTTACTTCTGACATCACTTATAGAATAGTGTTATAGCTTAACAAAAATTTACGAAAGATACATATCTCATTAGCAAAGATTTTCTATGAAATGCACGAATACTTTACTCTAGGCATCCGAATTAAACCTTTCCCGCAATTAATTCATTATTGCTACACACTCAGACAATAGAATGTGGAAAATCTCCCATATTAGTAGAAGCTCATCACAAGAGTTATTCTCTGAATCCATGATAAAATGCGTTTGTTTTAATATGCGAGAGGAATAAGCCACAGCCTCATTCCGCTTTATTTTCTTCTGATGCAGCTTCATTAGCGAGCTCATTACCATATCTGTCCTACGATGTCATCATTGATATTCGATTCAGTTTTCCACAATTGTCTTTCCTTCCAATCATAGCAGAACGCGTAAAACAATGCATAAGATTAGAAATGCGTGAATGAAACCTCTGCAGAGGATTTGATAGAGTGATTTCGTCAGGCTAATTTACATAGGAAGGCATCTGAATGCAGACATCTTAGATTTTTAGTATATGTTGTTTAGGAGTTTAACTTAGTTTACCAGGTTGAAGCAGTCTTAATCAAGTGTGTGTTATCTGTTTACGGAATAAATATTATTCGTAATACAAATACGTTTAATTGTTTTAGATGTGGGTATGTTAACAAAGTATTGCCGATTCTCCATATGTTGCCTTCATTAGCTTTCTTCACAAGATTTTATAGATAATTTATGAGAACATTTATTCTAACAGAACAAGCACAGAATACATTAAGCGAGATTGTAATGTAAATTTAGATTTTAGAATTGAATATCTATTTATATGAAATTTTAAGTGTGAAAAATTGATCAAAACCACATATATCCGTATTTTAAACACAATAATAATGATACAATTTAATGGATAAACCTTAAATGCTATATCCATTACATTTATTCAAGTAACCAAATATTAGTCATCCTATGCTTAATTACTAAAATAATACAGAACGAACATAAACAGCTCGCTCGTTTCTCAATTAATAGAATATGATATCACCATTTGTCAAAATATGAAATTACATTTCTTTTACGTAGTATTATATAGGAGAAGAGCAGTTTGGAAAAATACTTTTAATCTCCATACATAATAGAAGAGGCACATACACACAAAACCATAATCATTTTTTTTAATTTTTCACACTTGCAACAGAAGAAACAAGGATAAGAATTTAAAATAATAAAACACTTTGTAAAATAAGACCATAAAGTTTACATCAACGGCCAAACAGTTGTTTCGAGCAAAAAAGCTCTTTTACCCTTCCTTAGTGACAAGCAACTTGAAGATAGGCTTATCCTGAAGGTCCTAGGCATATCTTCAGGTGATTGTCAGTGAGGAAGGGCAAACAAGTTTTATGCTCAAAACAGCTGTATGGCCGTTGAAGTAAACTTTATGATGTTATTTTACAAAGTTTTTTATTATTTTATGTTTTAAACACGAGTTATTTTGAGTGATTTTATTAAAGATGAGAATTCCTAAACACAAATATACAAATTCTTTGCTTATAAAATTTTTGGTCTTTTACTAAACATTAAAGTTGCGTAAAAAAAAATCAGATGAAAGAAGAGAGATTTTGAATTCCTACCGTCAAATGTAATTCCTTATGAAATGTATCTGAGCAGAACATAAGACATGAAATACGTAATACTAAAAGCGAACGAAAAGAGACTTTCTTGACGGATGATTGGACATAACTGATGATAACTGCGAGAAACTACTTTATGTATATATATATATATATATATATATATATATATATCCTTTGAGTTCTTTCTTCCCATCTCTTTTGGGAAGATATTTCATGATATTGATTTCTTTCGCCTTTTCTCTCAACTAGGGGCAAATGCATCTGTTTTTTCTCGATGCGGAACATTCGTTAGAAGCTCCTTTTTGTGTAGTTTTTTTTCCGTGATATTTTTTGTATTCAAGATACTAACAAAATGATGAGAGATAATACTTTGAGAAATATATGAGATATATTAAAAGATAAATCAAAAGAGAAAGTTAGAAAATTCGCTGATTCTCTCATGATTCTAGTGTAATTATTCTGAAAGTGATTTGCGGTGAACTTTAAAAAGTCATTATTTCTTTATATATGCGATTATTTGTAAAGTGTGTTTATTCGTTGTACTTTATTTGATTAAAGTTAAACCCGAATCTTACAAAATATATCTCTGTTTGGGAATGCTTCTATCTTTACTTCATAGAAGCATAGCTTTTGAAAAATAATGATTCATCACAAATAATTCACTTTTTGAAAAATATGTAAATGTTTAACAGTCGAAAAACATTGCAGTTGGAATGTGGTGAGCTATTTTAGTACAGAATAAACATTGGAAGTGGTAAAATGGAAGTACGAGTACATGATTCTCAACTTTATTTAAGTGCTAGCCATTTATGCAAAGCCAGACTGCATCATGATTTTCCCTTGAATCCATTCAATCTATGTAGCAAGTTATGTAGTTTTGCTTGTATTCTGTCCATTCAAGTTAATAATATCCAAACTTAGTTCCACAGGAACTTGGGAATTTGGATCATGCTACGGAAATACTCTGCGGATACAGAGATCTAATTTTGTATAGATATTTATATTTAAATAGATTTTCTCAACCAAAAATTTACGGCACATACCTTGTTTAAAAATTCATTAAGAAGGAAAAGCCAACATTTACTTTATAGGAAGCATAGGCACATGTTCAATAATTTAGAGACTACAACTTCAGAAGTGCAAGAGGTAAATCTGGAGAAGACGGGATTAGAGATCGAATTGATTGGAACAGGACTATTAGTACGTATTTTGCTATTGGTTTGATGATTCACTGGAGACACATTTTTCCCTTACTTAAAAGTAAGATTTACCCTTTTACAATCCAAAAGTTTTAACAGCGTTAATCAAGTGCACTGTTTTTTAATTAAACTATATTTTAACTATATCAGATATTACGATATTACTCAACCAAAGTGTATGCATTTCCGTTCGAATAACAAAAGCGATATTTTAAAGTTTCTTTCTAAATTTGCTATAATCCTTCCACAGAGTGCTTTACCGTGTTATGATATATTCTTTTGGGTGAAAGATTGCTATGGTTATGGATGTCCCTGGCTTTCACAATTAAGAGTCGGCTCTGTGTCAATTATCTGCTATTTCGGTGATTTTGAATAGTTAATTCCGATTCTGGGCAGGTTACTTGAGAGGCATCCTTTCTCTCTAAAGAAAGCAAAGCCTCCTTCAACTAAAGTAGCCTTCAACAATATTACCCTTCATATCACTTTCAAAAGAATTTTTAAATTAAGTTCATAGCTCAAAATAACTCAGAGAGAAAATTTAACAATATTTCTCATTATAAAAACTTTACTGTGTGCATTAAAATGAAATACCTTAATATTTCTACTGTTGGAATTTATTAGCGAATTTTTAGTAGTAATGGTAGGCTTATAAATATTATAATTAATTCAGTTTACGAAATAATATTTTCAAGCACGAGGATCACACAGATTACAGTGATCGACATTTATTTCTTTACCACGAATGCAATTTATAGATTTCTAATTATAAAATGAACACTAAAAAAATTAGTTAAATGGCCAATAGCAAAACTGCTTTTTTTTCATCACTATTTTATATTTTACACATGCTCATTTCAAAAAAGGTTACTGAACTGAAATATTAAAAGGGAATTTTTGAAGCGTTTCCACAATAATCATTAAACATTTAAGTAATTCCTAAGACACTTAGATTAAGTCTTTCATTTACAAAGGAAAGGAAAAAAAGTAACTTTAAAAATTATTTTTTAAGTATCCATTCAAAAAAGTGCATTGAAAAAAGCAAATGGATGCTATGAACACATTTTAAGAATTTGACTTATTAAATAGGCATTAGATATTCTAAATGTCTTTTCTAGAAAAAGATATTTTAATAACGGAACGTCAAATAACAAAATGTATTCTATCAGCAAATGCAGCAAAATGTTGTTTTAAAATACACTTATTTTCACATCTATGGCATTTTCAATTCTAAAGCACCACCACGCACCACGCTTCTGCAGAGGAATCTGCAATCATTCTTACGCCTTCAACATAGCCAAAAAATTTCTTTTCGTCTAGCTTTATTTCTTTTTCCTGTAAACATTTCTTTTTCTAGAATAAAGAATGTTATTAAGCCAAGTCTCGTTTACCGCCTACGAAACAAAGTGTTTTAGGATACAGTTGTACTTTTTTTCTGCTTCTCGAACAATTTCGAAGGAAATAAGTAAATATAATTTGTTAGTTGTCTTCTACTTCTGCAGCACAAGCTAAATGAGTGCAGAAATATTTTTTTTAGCTCTGTAGTATACCTGCATCCGTAGCGCTGTAACTATGACGGTAAATTATATGAGTGTGAATGAAAATATGAAAAATAAATTTTATGGCCACTCAAAATTACTTAACTGTATTAATTTTGATTCAAATATATAAATAATTATTGTAGTATGCTTGCATGTTTGGTATATGTACCGAATAGAGTGTACGGTAATTTAAAATGCTGGTATTTTAAATTTTAAAATAACTCATTAGCATTTCTTCAAAGACTTTTTTATTTCAAAGTTTAAGAAAAGCCTATGAAAAAATGATAATAAAAATAAAGTGTTATTTATTTTTTTAATATTGCTTCAAGAAGAGCTAACGTTGATTCACTCAAAAATATATTCATTTGTTAGCCGATCTTTATTTATTATTTTATAAAACAAAAAGGAAAAATGAAAAAAAATTAAACCGAGACGCTTGAAACTTGATCAAATGTACAAAAATACCCCCAAAATACTCATGTCGTTTATCATTCCAAAAGTAACATCTCCTCCAAAGATTAGATAGCATGATGCATTACGCCTTGCCAAATTTGAAAATATTTTAGAATTTCGATCCTGTTTTAGTGAAATTAATTATCCTACAAAATACGATGTTGGAATCATACTGCGTTTTGACTTGATTAATGTTGTACATTCTTAATAAACTATTTATAATTGTTTCAGGATAAATAAGTATCTCAACAGATAAAAAATAAAGACGCAAAGGTAATCAGAAAAGTTTATTAATAAAACAGATTCATTCCTTTTTATAGTCATAACTTGTAAATATTTGTATTTATCAAAGAGTATGCATTTGAAAAATGTTCTCTTACATGTATCCTAATAATATACTTTCTAAGCAACATAATAAATTATCTAAACTTCCATTAACGTTGAATGAACGTTTGAAAAATATTAACAGACGTCAGAGAATTACATTTTGTGCTACCTGAGATTACGCATTATTTGCACGAGCCATTCATGTTATAAAACGTTCTATTAAAAATAAATAAAAAATCAGTAAGTCTCTCAGAACAAAAATCACACGAGGATGATAAAAATAGATCACACAGAAATGTGACTAGATTTCAAAGTAGTGAAATATATTTTCAATAGAAATCTGTCTTTTCATAGATATGCATTTTTATTTTTATCAAAAAGGATTCCCTTTCTGTATTTCAGATTTCTCCTTGTGTATTTCCTGAATTAGTAGAGGAGTTCGCCAAAAGAACTCATCCAGCTGGATTTGGAAAACTTTTTGCAAACTATTTAAAAGCTTCTTGGAGGAGTAAAAATAAAAAAAAAGAGGTCAGGCCGGAAATTTTAGTACAAAGAAAACCAAAGATAATGTGGAGGAACGTCTTATAGAATGGTTCGAGAAGGCTTGATCCTCTTTGATGTATGGACCTAAAGCATGGCAGTGACTTACTTTAAAACGAGACTATTTTTGCGTGTTTTTTGTACTTTCTTATTTTTTTTTTTTTTTTGACTTCACAAAATCCTTCTCAAAACAGATTTGTCTGAAAGAAAATCCTGGAACTCTTTGTAGGGAATTCCAGCAATTAAATAAGAAAAGAATTGGATAGAGAGAGATTTGAAGAAGCAGAAATTTTAGACTTATCATTTTTATTGTTCCAGTAAACTATGGGAAAATTTTATGGGGGTTGTATTTATTAAAGAATGTGAAATAGATTTTTTAAATCTGGGGAAAATATTTAATTTAATTCAATAAAAATATTTGATATTAATGGCATTTTTTCTTTCACACCTGTTTATATTGAAGTTGAAACTTTTTGAAACTATAGGAAAATGTATTTTGTATCATTTTCATATTTGTACCTTGTTAGTACATATTAAGGTAAAAGGCAATCAACGAAATAGCCACTGTTATATAATGTATATTACAAGTTTAAAATAATTGAAGATTTATGAAACGGATACAGTTTAAAAATGTTTTCCATAGAAAAATGTATCAATTATGTTTAAATTTTATGCATACATTTACTATCGGAAATTCCAGATTTTGCTACCTTTAGTCATCTGTCAAATAAATAAATATTTTATTTCTATTTGGGAATATTAATATGAACTCGTATGCAATTTGAATGATTTTAGAAGTTGTCATCAATACCTTAATACATTTTCTTTTTTTTTAACAAGATATAACTATTTATGGTTTAATTTATATTATGGTATGGTTATTGCAATTACGTTTGCCCTTTTTTACATACTTTGCATATAAGCAAGAACATAAGTGTTTACAATGAAGGCATTTAAACTTTCGTATGGAAGCTGAAGATTTTAAGATTGGTTTATATGTGAAGGCGTTACAGTATGCTCATATACAATGGTGCTATTCATCAAGAAACACAATATTTCTTTATAATGACAAGACTTTAATAGGAAACATAGCATAACATGAAAGATTTAAAGACATCACTGGGTTCCAATGGATTTACAATAACTAAGCTTCCACTCTAAGTTGCTTTAATGGCAATAAAAGGGAGTGCGTTGATTGGATTTTAGAATTATGTCTTTCTCTTAAAATAAGCTGAGTTCGAATTAAACTTGCCAAAATAATATTATTGCATTAATGCAATAATGGTAGTCTTTGAATCTATGTATGATAAAAAAACGTACATTTAAATGCATATTTTGGCTATTATTTTATATTTCATAATCATTAAAGACGATAAGTATTTCATGTTATAATTATTCAACATACAATTTGTTTTTTGAACAAGCAATATTATTTTAATTCTATAAAACAGAATAATTATTACAATATACTTCTTTTATTTTTTAGAAAAAAAAATTCATAAGGAGCGATTTTATGAATACATCTAAATCTATGTTTAATACATCTATAATATACATATAATGACTTACTAAATTTCTTAATTTTTCCACGAAAAAAATAATCTGTCATCGGAAGAGCTACTAGAAAAGCAGTACGACTGTTTGGAAAGTTGTATGTTGATGCAAATAATAGAAAAAATTAACCAGTGATTTATCAGAAGTTATCTTGGTATTCTTTAACAGTTCATAATAAAATATATAAAAGTACAAGAGAAGTTGCAGTACAGCTAGCGTTGGGAACAACACAAAAATATGAAAAATATGAAATAAGCTAACAATAAAAGTTATTAAAGAAGATACTCTCGATGAAAAAGAAAAACACAGAGTTTGAAAATTAATTTTTACTAAAATAAAAGTTATTGAGAAGATTCAATTTCATTTATTTCAAATAAATACGAGTAAACGATTAAAGCAATTAAAGTGTTAGTAATAATATATTTAATCTAAACAAGCTACTTTAGGCTTATATTTTTAATACACTAGTTTTAAATTTCAGGGGGGCCAAAAATCAACAATAATATAAATATAATAAATATAAGTAGTTAAGAAAATTTTACAAAGCTAAATTTAAAGAAATAACTGCATAAAAAGCATTACCGTCAACATTTAAAATGCATTATCCGAGAAGAAACAGTTAAATAAATTTTCTAGGTTAAATAAAGATCTCCTGCAAATACTACAAATATGTGTGTATATACATGTATACATATACACACACACACACACACACACACACACACACACACACACATATATATATATATATATATATATATATATATATATATATATACAGGGTGTCCAGCTCTAACGCTGTCCAATGGCTATTTCCTAAACCGTTAGTCAGAGACACATAGTTCCAACTGCAAAAATGCTTTAAATTGTATAATCTATTATATGAGAAACAATCAAACTCAATAAATCGATTTCTATAAAAATTAAGAAATTTAAATTTTTATACGGTCCCCCGGTCCTATCAGTTGTATTTAGAAAGATTTTCTTTATGCAATTTCATGCACAATAAAAGAAAATTCGTCCTTCTACGACCAAAATTCATCAATTTACGAAGCAGCAAACATTGTGACTTAAGTCACTTTTCCCCGTTTAAAAATGTCCCGTTAAGGTAAACCGTTAAGGGACCATATAAATACTGAAATTTTAAATTATAGAATTTGATTTCATTTTCTGGTGTAATCCGGAAAAAAAGCAAAACTAATTTTAGAGTACTGATCTTCAAGCAGACAGGGCCTTATTATCGCATGGGACTTTGCCCAGGGCCCCCCCCCTCAATTTCAAATGTTGTTCTGAAATATTCTCTTTTTACATCAAAATTTTATAAAAAATGAAACAAATTTCATAGATCATTGGCCCCAAATCTATCAATGCCAGGGGGCTGCTGTTGGTCATAATCGGGCCCTGCAAGCATAGGGTTAAAGTCAAGCTCTATTAAAATCTATCTGAGGTCAGACTTACTAAATCGTATATAGAGTTACGAATTTTCGGGGCAACCCGCTGTTCTGGGGCTTAAAAGGATTCAAAATTCGTATTCTACGCTTCAAATAGATAAATCTTGCTTTTTGTTGCATCAAAATCCGTCAACTAGAACCGGAGATACGGAGGTTTCGGTTTCCCATTCATATATATGGGGTTTCCAGAAATCTCGAGAAATATTGGTCCTAGGGCTTCGATCTCTTCACTTTTGGGGACTTATTTTTGGCGCCAAATTCGGCAATATTTCGCCAAAAGTCGCCAAGCTTGGCGACATTTTGGTCATTTGGCGCGATTTGCCCTATGGGGCATGTAAAGTTGTTTTTACTCATTATAAACGCATAATAACTTATCATTTCTCTTCTATGACGTAATCAAAATTACCGCTTTATGTGGAATACTCGAGAAATAATACTTTTCTGGAAGCTTCTTGTACCTTCAGCGTCGGCTATAAATTGAAGCGCTTCGGAAGCCCCATTTCAGTGCGAGTTGAACGCCCAGTGTGTGAAGAGCCCTCTCAGTGTGAGTACGCTTGATAGAAGCGGTCTTTCGCGCTTCTTTTCGAAGCTGTTTTTAAAGTGCTGTGTGTAAATTCTTCACTGTTGAGTCTTGAGGGATTATTAGCGTTATCCCTCGTATATTTCCACTGAATTTTACTTGTGGAAGTGTTTTATTTTGAGTGAGAATTACAGCCTTTGTGAGAGGTTCTGATCTAAGCGGACTGTTAATAGCACATTACTGATTAAGTGTGCAGCTGATTGTTCAACTAAGTTCTAGAAGCAATAAAGTTTGTGTTCCATCCTGACAAATGACTTTTTACTAGAACTTTCTACACCAACTGGACTTTAGAACGACGAACCCAAGAAGCAGAAGATAGATAGCATGTGCCAAAGGTAGCATGAAGTGTGCTACGAAAAGTACAGGAAGAGTGCATATTCAGATTGCAGTCGAAGGAAGTTATTTAATGCCAGTTCATTTAAGAAACCTGTTTAAAAAATTCTACTTTCAGCATAAGCTATATTTTTATGTTTTTATTAAACGTTAATCTTCTTTATTGCAATCTATATTCATAAAATAGTTAATGAAATTGCTAATAAATATTACAAAACTAAAACCATGTACATTAATTTTTCTCAAATTCATTTTGTATACAACCCTTATTTCATAGCTCGAAAAGTGCTCTAACTTTAAGCAGCTGTAGCTCGGTGAATTTTGGTCGTAGAAGGACGAATTTTTTTTATTGTGCATGAAATTGCATAAAGAAAAATTTTCTAAATATAACCGATAGGACCGGGGGACCGTATAAAATTTTAAATTTCTTAATTTTTATAGAAATTGATTTATTGACTTTGATTGCTTCTGATATAATAGATTATACAATTTAAAGCATTTTTGCAATTGGAACTATGTGTCTCTGACTAACGGTTTAGGAAATAGCCATTGGACAGCGTTGGCACTGGACACCCTGTGTATATATATATATATATATATATATATATATATATATATATATATATATATATATATATATATATATATATGTATATATGTATATGTATGTATTTATTTATTTATTCATATACAGGGTGATCTCAGAAAGCGAGTATACATTTGACAAATTAATAATCCATGGTATAATATTGATAAAGAGGTAAAAATTGTCGCACATGCCCGGAAGGACATGGGGTTTTATTACAACCTCAAAACAGAAAAAGAAAAACTTTTTTAAAGTGGCCAACAGATGGCACTGGACAGCAAAACGTCAGTGACGCTGTATGAGGGTCGGGAATAAAAGCATGTGTAATGAGAGAGGGAATACGATGCACCAGCAATCGCAGCATATTAACGTTACCGGAAAAGACACTGTTAGTGAAGCTGTACGATCAGAATTAGGAATCTGCTACTGCAGCTTTACGATCCTATCGCCATAGGAATAAGGGTATTCGAACGGGTAAAAGTCATATGACATGTTCAGCTGTGAAGAGAAAGATTTCGAAGTTCGAAGCCATGGGTTGTTTAGAAGACTGGGCCCGTAGTGGCCCACAGGCATAAGTGCTAATGTTGCCCTGACACTTCAGGAAGCAATGGAGATAGTAGCTGTAAAGTGCTGTTCACAAAATCGTCCCTCGACTGCAACTATTGTTGAGGAATAACGGTCGACATGTTGAGCATTTGTTCTGAAGAACATCGCCTTTGCTTTTTCATAAATTGTTATGCTAATTATTACCTTTCCTACCACATAAAGCGCCATCTGTCGGCCATTTTTTGACCTTTTTTTTGTAGTTGCTTTTATAGAACCCTTTGCCATTCCAAGCATGTGTTCAATGTTTACCCCTCCACCTCCATTATTCCGTGAATTATATAATTTTTCACATGTACACTCATTTTCTGATCACCCTGCATATACAGGGTGCGTTCTGAAAGTAATGCGCATAATTTTATTGTGACACCACTATCCATCGCAGCGCGCTCGGATTGGTCGAAAAATGTGGAGGGGGATCTGTCCTTCCAAACGCGCTCCATCTTAGTTCGCTCCGAGCAATAAGAGCGGTATGACGTGTCTTCGCGCAAAGTCTTTTTTCCGATTTTGTCACGGCGCGATGGAGTGTTCGTTGGACCAACGGTACGCGATAAAGTTTCGTGTGCGGCTTGGGAAGAATTCGAGATCTCAATGTGGAAGGTAGTACAAGGCCTTCAAGGAGGTCACCGACGACTCCCGTTCTGGACGCTCACCAAAAGCCCGAACCGATGAAAACGTCCAGCGTGTGCGCGCAGTTTTGAAGTCAGACTGTCGGTTAAGCATCCAGGCAATAGCTAGCACTATGGACTTGTCAAAATGTGTGGTGCATGGGATTGTGACGGAGGATTTGCAAATGCGAAAGGTCTCTGCGAAGCTTTCGCCGAAGGTGTTGACGGAAGAGCAGAAATAACTACGAATTTTGCGCAGTGAAGAATTGTTGGAATTGATTAGAAGTGATTCAGCCCTGACTTGGCTCCGTGTGACTTTTTTTGTTCCCCCGACTGAAGAGAGAGCTGAAGGGAAAGCACTGGGAGTCGATGGAGAACATCCAAGATCACATGTTATAAGGTTTCTGAGTGCATCGATGCACATGGGGACTATTTTGAAGAGTTTTAACCATTTGTACCAATAGGATCAATAAATATATTTTTCCCAGAAAAGGCGCATTACTTTCAGAACGCACTCTGTGTATGTATATATATATATATATATATATACATGTATACATAAAGAGACAGAGAGAGAATATTGCTATCTTAAAAGTCTCAAAAGTAAATCTTTATATCAACAAAGCAGACATTTTTCAATTAATTTTAAATCATTGGAAGTTTTTGAAAGGTAACTTGAACTCATTAAAATATATCAGGTCATTTTAGGCTTCTCAATTCCCCTTCAATTTATAAGAGCCATGCATTTTTCTGTTGTCTTTCATTTCTAAATTTTAAACTTTAAACACTTTATATCCATATTATTATTTTTTATATCCATAAACGTCATTATAAATCCGAATTTTCTGCACCGTTTGCCAAAAAAGACACTCCCATACATCAATGTAATATGCCATCGATAGTAAAAAAAGAACAGTCTTGCTTCAGAATTCTTCTAAAGTCATTCCTTGAAGGAAGATAAATTGAAGTACATAAAATAGTATTTTAAGAAAGGAACTGTTTCTCTACACTCAAGTCTACTGAAAAATTAAATGTTAGCACGTTGCTCTTAAAAACAATGCTCGTTAAATTCTTAAATGAAGCTGCCAAAATATAAACCTCTCTACACACATATCCTAACGGTACTATTTGTTTACTAAAGCCAAGCATCTACAATAATTGTTTAAAGGGTGTATAGCGATAATAATAATTATCAATAAAAAATTGCGTGCATGAAAATTCGTTATAATTACATCCAAGCTGCAATAGATTACTAAACATTTTATCAAGATTTTTCGTACATTCGGAATTAGCCTAAGAATAAAATAGATATTTATTTCACTGTCGTAAAGTATAGAAAAATTATACCACAAGACGACAAGGTAGTTTAAGCATACTAGTGATAACTCATGATTTCTTCATGTTAATCATTTAATCACGCTCTGAAGTTTTATAGGAACTTGTAAGACAGTTGTCTGTTAATACAACACTTTTCTGTCAAATATTCACAATAAATAAGGATAATTATGCAATAATTCATTTTTGAGGGGGCACTACAAAAATATTGGTAGATATTATAAACAAGATATAAGAATATAATAAACAAGAAATTATACTCTCACAAGGAGTCACGTTGTGAAACTGAATTCATATCTCTAAACCGGAACATTTTTATTTCCTTTCTATCTTTTTTTTACTGTGATTTTCCTCTATCTTACTATAATTTACTATAATTTTCCTCTATGCAATCCCATTTTTGTAAATCTCTTTGATTTTTCAAAGGTGATAAGACCGTCAGCTATCGGTACGGAAAAGTTGCTACGCCAGTTGACATATCCAACAACAATGCACCTTCCTTTTCCTCTGTCACTTGAGAGAGAAACATCCTTCCACAAGACTTTGTCCTCGAATATCTTAATATCCTAGAATTCATCTTACAAACATTCGACCTTGATTCCCGGCTTCAGTTTTTCTATGTCGCATCGCAAGTTGGATCTCGTATAGTGGTTTTGCCCTTGTGCTTGCACACTCTAAGGCAACATCTTCTAGATATAGAATTCCAAACAACTAACGTGTATAACAAAATAGAGAGGCTGCGGCGATGACCACATCCTTTTCCAACTCCTTTTTCTACCCTTTGCAAATGGTTGTGACCAAAATTTCATCACCGCAGCCTTTCTTACTAGACAGCCACGAACAACTATACTTTGACCTCATTACTAGATTGACTTATGTACTGTCGTCACTGTCTTATCTTCAAAAGTAAAACAATTTAAAATTTCTGATGAATGCTACAAATATTAGAAAATATCTTAAGATAAAAATTAAAAAAACATTTCTGATACAATATAATTCATTATGATCTGTTTCTAAATCACGTAATAAAATGAGTGATAGTTAAAAATTACCATTTGTCGTAAAATTAGTATTTCTATCTTACATCATTAAAGTGGATGCGTGAGAAAATTAACAACAAAATTGGAATAGTTTAACTTGCTAAAATAAAACCGATGACGTCATTTAAATAGATCTAGTAATGACATCAAAGCTTTAGTTGTTAGGCTTTCTATATCTAGAAGTTGTTGTGTAGGTCCGGTATCTTTCCCGGAGTCCTGAAATACGTTTAGTCAGGACCTATGAGTGAATTGTGTGACAATGCAAAGGAAACCCCCCAAAAAGTTGGGAAATTGCAGAACCAATGAAAATTTATCATAAAAAGTGAACGCAGTTTACAATTATTGCTGTGCACAAGTACGGTGACTTTTACTGCAAAATTGTATGAATAATAGATATTGCCACATAGGAGTAGGAAAACAAGTGTCGCGAAGTTTACTGTATGACTGTAGAACCAACAGTTTTTGCCTTTACTTTGAAATTTACCATAAAACTATAGTAATAACGATTTATACACTGCAGAATCTTCACAGTGACAACTGCGAAATTAAGTATGTGCAATTTTGTTATGGGAAGAAATAAATGACAATTGTACAGGGAATTTTCAGTGTAAGTCTCTCAAAAGGAAACAGATATCACATTTAGTTCTTATAGCAATAAATTAAAAAATATATATAGGTAAACTATCTTTCTTATTGAGTTCCGTATTTTAAGAAAATACACAGATTTTGCTACATTTATTGTGATTCGAGAATAAGAATTTTGAGTTACGCTGAATAAAACTTATCTTCTGAGAACAAGAATTTTCCTAGTAAAATGTAACTGTATATTTAAATGCCATTGGTATATTCTGTCAGTTTAAAATACAACGGTTGCATTTGAATCAGCGATATTGTAAAGCAATTTATTATTGCGCTTTTAAAAATTAGTGTACTACTGAGAACTAACTATCTAAGAATGAAGACTTCCATGAATTTTTTTATATGATTGTTAAACTTTCCTTTTGTAATAAAAACAATAAAATTCTTGAAAGCATTGCATCCTAGAGAGTTCTTAGTAATCATGTGATTTGTTCAGAATGTATGTTTAACTAAAAAATTTAAAGGGAGACTCGTATACAATATATTATATTTGCTATAGATAAAATTGTTCTAAAATGCAGTTGATTTTGTAAAGTGGATATTTGTTAGTAATTTTATGGATATATTTTGCATTCAGAAGCATTCAAGCAATAAACTAATAACAAAGAGTTAGTATTAAATTTAGAATTTTTTACAAAACATTGTACCAGGCTTTTCCTTGAAATCTACTGAAAATATTGAATATTCTGTGTCTTTTATCGTTAAATACACGTTTACAGGACAAGCACTTAGTAGTAAAAATGTGGAGTGACTCCAATCGACATTTAGAAGACTTGATCTTTAACAAGCGTTTAAATAAATTTAATTTGTCTCAATTCGATTTAGTGTCCACATGCTAGTTCAGTAGTGTTAATTTGAGTGTACAAAATGCAAATGTATAAGAATACGTTTTGTGGCCCTCTTAAAAACAGTAAAGCCTACACACATCGACACCTATACAGTATATTAGACAGTGATTTATAGTATGTGTACCTAATTTAAGCTGAATCTAATGTACCTGTGAACAGACTTGTACCTGTGAACAGACTGATCATTTCTTCACACAGATCCTATGACTATGACCTAAAATATACACGTCCGTTTTCCGCCTAATCGAATGTACCGTTTACTCGATAGCGCACTTTCAAAAATTGCCGTCCATAGGCTAAAGTGTAAAATAATTTTTTTTTTCGTAGCATTCTAAAGACTCCTGTACACACCAAAACCAATACCGGTCCTACGAGGGTGGTCTACAATGAATATACCAAATTTGAGCTAAGCTAAATGCAGCATTTAGGACATATTGTGCTTACACACACACTTCACCTTAAAAATAGCGTAAATTAACTGTGGAGAATTCAAAACGTGTAATTACAATCAAAATCTCAAATTCGAATTTTTTCATGATTACAACACTTTCCGTACATGGTTATTGTTCATAAGGTAATTGTGTGCAGCCGGGTTGAAAAAAAAAGGTGCATGTTGGATGACATTTTTCAAAAACTGAAATGATTAAAAAGTACAAAAAATGCATTACGTACAGGGTTAGAAAAAAAATAAGTTGTCTATTTAAAAGGTCTCTATTGTTTCAAATGAAATAAATTTTGAACTACAAATAACTCAAAGGATGCATTTGACACTTAATAAATAAAAACAAAATTGTATGAAAATCCACCGATAGGTGGCACTTAATAAATGCAAAATTATTCGATTTGCTACACGGAAAACATTCGGCACACTCACGCTAGCATGGGGCAACTGATTGCTAACGACCAAGGCAGCCAAATTTTCGAGGCTAGAAGACATTTTCTTTCTTTATTTATTTAAAAAAGGTGGGCACTTGCTTATCAAGCATTCACCACTATTAAGTCCTAAATCATTGGCTATTGCATTATCGGGCACCAAATGGGAGCCCAAGATCACCCCCTGTGAATTATCGGATAAGTGAACACTCAAGTCCAAGTACGGAATGGAACCCAAAGACAAGGTCGATAGCATAGTTCTTTAGCCACTGCACCACACTTGCTTGCTTCTCCTGCCTGAAAGAATGTGAAGTTGCATAGTTGTTTCAAATTTCTGAATTATCTCGAGTGAAGCATGTGTGGACATGAGATATCTCCGCGTCTTCTTCATTCGATCTCATCGCATCTCCTGTTTTTGCTCTCTTGCCTGAAAGGATGCCAAGTTTAACAACTATTTCAAATTTCTGTGTCATGTTTCATGCGACAAATGGAAACATCGGACCTCTTCGTATTTTCTTCACACGACGAAGTTCCTGACCAGCTGCAATATAGTTCTCCTGGTTCTGCGAGAACAATTTTACCAGTAGCTCTTCTTCTTGGCATGTAGGTATGGTCTGTAGACAAACCACTTATGCTCTAGCAGAATCCAGAAGATAATGTTAATACTTGCGCTGTAAAACAAATGATGTTTCAGATTTTTAATATATGCAATTAAAACGATTTTAGTTAAAGCGTCACCTACTGACGAAACTTTAACATTCATTTTTTGTTTCAAGCGCATCATTTGAATTATCTGTAGTTCACATTTTATCTCATGTGGACCAAAGAACTCATTTTACAGGCCTCTGAAGTGGGAATTTTTTTTCTTGCTCAACCTGTACATAAATTCCTTTCTTTACTTTTCACACGTGCATAAACAATGGATGCTGTTAATGGATAAGTATATGCAGAGCAAGAATGGTATACTAATTCCCGACAGGACTTTCGTGTGTGTGTATAAACAACGATAAATAAGCATAAGCATTATTTCTCACTCATAGTGTATCCTAATATTGTTTTACAGATTTCACACCTTGGAAAGAAGGAATCTAGCTTCTCGCAAAAAGAAGTTATATTAGTAAAAATGATGTAACATTAATAATATTTGCTTAACATATAAACGTCGTTTTGAATTTTCCTTGAAGGGTTTGCGTACACGTTCAGTTTAATAGGTCTTTTACAAAATAAAATCGGTTCACTGAGAAAACAAAATTCAGGAACGTTCCTTGGTGAAAAAATGCAGCTGTGGTGCCTTAGAACTCCAAGGAATGTACATGAAATAACCGGGAACTTGACTTAAAAATTTATTCTTCACAGTACAATTCAGTTGAACTCTTCTGAGTTGTTCATTATAGTTCCTGCTATTTTCATGTAACGTTCCATGCAGTGGCGTAGCAGAAATATTTCATGGAGGGTTACGACTACTGCAACTCACGTATATGTTTGCGTGTGTGTGATAAAGGAGTGAAAAATATACATTCTGTATAGCAAAAAATTCCTCATGGGGGTTTGTGAACCCCCTCTCTCCCCTTGGTTACGCCACTGGTTCCTTGGAATTCTAGGGTACCTCAGCTGTCCATTTTTTTCAAGGAAAGTTCCTGGATTCTTTACAATGTGGGCCATTCTAAGTAAATTTCATGTTTTTGAAGCAAATCGTGAAAGCAATATTCATAGAAGAACAGGTTAAACAGTCATGTTTTCAGATGGCAAGCGTTCACTTGATGTACGTTACTTGTGTCTCACTTTTCCCAATGTATATACGTATGTTCCTGGATTTCTTACAAAGGTGTATGCAATTCTATAATGATAATTAATTTTATTCCACTAATAGCTCTATTTATTAATAAATAAATAAATATATATATATATATATATATATATATAAGCAATTTACAGTTTTCTTAATAGTATATGACAATTAATTACATAAACGCTATATTATATACGTAACTGTAACTTCCCATTTTCTAACCTTAACGTTTTTGAAAATTACATTTTATGCATATCAAGAACGAAGATTGTACACCACATCCCTGTAACTGACAGCGTTAAAGATTAATTCCACTTGTGATAGTATAAAACAAATATACATTATGTAATATCCTCCATCTACTAAAAACAATTTCTTTATCTCAGCACAGAAGTTTATTAATGCCTCTTCTGCAGATTAATGCTACAAAAAAGCATTCATCAAAATAGGAAATGCTACCTACATGTAGGCGCATAGTACCCACTTGACAACAAAAGGGGCTCATAAAAAATTGTCATTTTATTTCATCCTAGCTGCGAGACAAATCATTTCAATCAAGATGAATAATGGCCGTCGCAGCTTTTTTGTTTCGTGACCAATTTTTGGATCGCTCCAGAAAGAAGAGGAATATATTTTATTTTTAAATAATGCATGGAAAAATTCCATTGAGGTTTTGTTTTACGAAATTGTTTGTGGCGTTACTATCAAGAGGAAGGGTAGATATGGCTATGTTATGTAAAAAAGAAGTGCCTGGAACACATGAGAAAGAGAAAATAAATGGTCTAGTATAAAGAACGAACACTATTTGTTTTTTCGTTTCCTTAAAACGTCTTTTATGTTATAATGCATTAATATAATTTAGATTCAATGTTACTGTTAAAAATATAAATGGCAGTTTGATAAATAAAAAACCGAACCGATTTAGTTTTTCATAAACGAGTGATAATGTGATTTTTTAAACAATGAGACAAGTATATATTTTTGAAGCCACAAATATATCTAAACATCCCAAAATGAATTTACAAACAGAAGCAGTATAGTGGATCTGATAAGAAAGTAGTCATAAAATTTACTACATCCGCATTTTTATTAAAATAACATATTTGGCTTAAAAGTTTAAAAAAAAGTTGCAAGATAAATATAAATTTATAAGAAACGAGATAAAGTAAGTTTCGTTTTGATATAATAAAATGCAAGCATCAATAAATAATAAGTTTTACCTTTAGATTATGCCTAGACGCCAATACACTTTTCAACATCCAGTTGTTTGTTGCATCGCTTAATCAGTTTCTGCATTTTATTTTGCTGAAATCAGCTGTCTGTTATGTTATAACTGTATTTTCACATCTATTTAGCGCTTGCCTTAAAGGAGTCAACTGGAAGCTGAAAATTAAGCGAACATAGTGTCCAAAGTGCGCATGAATAAAGAAGCCCTGTCATTGGCAATGACATTTACTGAAAAATATGCTAGTGATTTGTTTCAATGCAAATAAAGTGTAACTCTCATTACCGAATATTTTATTTTAAGATTTACGGCTTTTATTGGAGTTTCCTGCCACAATTTGAATACTTACCATAAGATAAACGACTTCTTAATATTGGCATTACTATGAAACTGCTAGTGAACACCAAAAAGACATTCAAAATCATACATTCAACGCACAAGGACTCGGTAAATATAAGTGGTCTTCAGTATTTTGTATAACCTAATTTCTTACTAATGAGGAAAGCAATTACTTTAAAACCTGCATCTATGTTATAATTATTATGTGAGTAATACATTTCATGAAGCAATAATTCATACTTTCATTATTTCACTATGCAAATTACACAGAACTAGAACTCAAAGTAGGACATTTTCATTATGGAGTAGCACAGCCTTCAAGATAGTTTTCTAACCATTGATAAACAATCGCCTTGGTTTGATTTAAATTGACCATAGGCAAAATATTAAACCGTTTATAATATTTCAATAGCAGTATTTGCCTTTTGCATAAAAAATTAATATGGGTTATGTCTGTCTCAATGAAAGGCAATTAAGTGGGGTTTTTTTTTTGGGGGGGGTGAGGAGGATATTCCAATCTGATAATCTTGATATCCTCAAGATATCATACAAAACATTTATCAAGTAATTTAGATTTATGAAAATAAACACTCAAAAAACTGGTGTTATAAGATAAAATAAATCAAAACTTTGTGAAAAAAACACACATAAAAGGTTACTTGTTTTTTTCACAAAGTTTTTATTTATTTTAATTTAGATTTATATTACCATGTCATAGGTCTTATTGCTGAAATAATTAAAAACAAAAGTTATATATTTTTCAAATGGAAATAAAAAAAGAAAAAAATAATTTAATTATAATTATTGTACGACTATATTTCATAATCTAAGATTATAAGTGAAATTTTATAAACCTACTGAGTGACAGACAGATTTCACGCATTCTTTTTCAGCGCCAAAATATGAAAAACAAACATAATGTGTGTTGATGAACAGGAAATTTTCCCAGATTTGTTTTCAGTGTGATACAGGTTGTATTCGAAATCCTTCCACAAACATAGAATAATGATAGAATCGTCAAAACTAAAAAAAACTAGAATGGAACATGGGGTCACAACGGACTTTTCATTGGAAAACATTGCTCCAGTGCATGCGAGTTGCCCAGTTGCTTTAACTCCTCCGATTCTCTGTAGGCGGCGAATTTCCATTAGTGGATACTTGTTCACACGTCTGACCCATCCAATTGGAGAGTTTTTGGCTTCTCTTCTTTCCAGGATAAGGGCAACGTAGAAGGAAACAAAAATTCTCGCAATTAGCCAATTCCACAAAAGAGCAACATGGGAGACTCAGATTCTTGTACATCTTTGTAATTTCCATTCATTAAACGCCAAGGAATACCGTTTATTCCATTGCAAGTTTGGTTCATCCTGATTAATAATATCATTCCTCTAATTTAGTTGAAGGATTTCAGATAAACCCTGTATAATGGGCGATTTCTGTGCGAACAATGATGAAAAATGCTGATTGAACGCTTAGTGAATACCTTAAAGAGCCAGAAAATTCTTTGAAAATTAGGTTAATGTATCAAATTTCTTTAGAAATAAAATTGTTTAAAATGTTCCACTAATTTTAATATAGTGAAACGTCGCATATTAAAGGAATCCTTATTGTAATATATACATTTTTCATCCTCGCTATATTTAGTGATTTTATCCTTGTTTACTTGCAAAAACTCTTCAAAAATCTACAAGTCTTTTTTTTAAAGATTTTTGCTGACGCTTTAGCGCTTCGGATAAAAGAATAATTGAATCCGCTATCCGTTTTGGCATTCTGGAGTACCCTCCATAACATGAGCGGTCAATTTCACGCATCATGCTGATTCAGTTTATCTGTCTCCAGCAAATGAACCGAAAGGATGTGTAAAGGAGCCGTGGGTAAGGTAAGAAATTGAAAGCTCTTCGTTTCGCAAAGCGATAATGACATTCGCTGCGAATTTTCTGAGTGGCGTAAATGAAGTTCTTTTAGATATTGCTGCAAAGTGTGAAATTATATTTTCGCTAATAGCTTTTTTCGGGGTTATAATATGAATATTTCTTGATGGCATCCGGTAATACGTATTTCGTGATTTTAAGTAAAGGGCATAGGTTTTATTTCTGCCATTTCTCATGGGGGATTATTTTGACTAAGTAAAAACTAATGTATGTAAAAACGATGATGGTTTAGATAGTTAACTTTTGCACTATTCCTTTTAAAAATACTTATTTTTTTCAAAATATCTTCGTATCATTCTAGAGCAGTTAGCAATTCTTTTTATTTAATAAAAGTGTTTTAATGTTAGTTTAAATGAATGGTTATAACTTTAATGCCTAAAATTAGCAAATGTGCATGGTGTCCTCAAAACACTGACCCAGGCTTTATTCCTTAAATATCGATCATAGGCATATACAAGAAATTACAAAGTTACAAAAAAAGAAGTACACAATTTTATGCCATTGATAAAAATTTTCAGAAGATTAATTATGAATAAAAACAAAATTTAAAATTTTATCCAGCCCCTGCGACATTTGCTGCGAAATTTCTGAGTGGAGTAAATGAACGTCTTTTAGACATTGCTGTGAAGTTTGAAATTCTATTTTCGCTAACTGTTTTGGGGGGTTATAATATTAATATTTCTTCATGTCATCTGTTAATACCTAAAAAAAAAATTCTCAGCCGTTGGTAAGACCGTTTGTAAAATGTGCTCCGAACATTAATTAGGTGATATACACAGTTTCATCCTCTCATCATAAAAATGCTCAGTCAGTGGCGTAGCTAAGGGAGATTAGAGCCCCCCCTTGAGGAATTTTTAGCAATACAAAATGTATGTCCTTCACTCCCTTATCAAAGACACGAATACATACATATATGTGAGTTGCAGCAGTCGTAACCCCCCCTCCCCATGAAAAATTTCTGGCTACGCCACTGGGCTCAGTTATATGTTTAAACAAATTTGGTAAGGGGTGAGGTTATGCAACACCAACAATAGCAAAAGTCTTATCTATGTGTGCAGCCCTGAAACCGGATTTTTCGATATTATTTTTTCTCTCTTCTAGAGCCCTTGAAAAGTGGTATTTTAGTTATAGTAATGTATCGGAGCCTTTCTATGATGAAATGCTGATAATTTGCAGATCATCTAATTAATGCATATGTCAAATTTTACTAATTGGGGATTATTTCACAAGGGGGTCGTATACACTTAATTTTGTATGTTTTTAGATTTAATAGCAGGTTTTAAGCGATTTAAAGTTTAGGACCGTTTAAGTTTTAATCGATTCGTAACATTCTGTACCTCTTTTACATAACTTTTATGTTTATAGCGTATGTCTGTACTCAGGATCAGAGTTTTTGGGACACTCTAGTAAATGAGCAGACAATGATAGGTGATTTTTTTTCTTTTTTTTACGACATGATGACATGAGTATCTATCAACAATCATGCACATCATAGCAAATGTCTTCATAATTTTAAAAGACAAACTTCGGAAGAGTGGGATACGTAGCTTACAGAGTTATTTAACAAGACAGGATATGAGTAAAAAGTGCCTGTCTCGGCTCTGCACTTATTTTTCTCTAAGGTCAAGTGATACTTCTAAAAAATTAGCTTGTGATTGGATGTGACGTATATATGCTTGGGAGGGTGAACTTCTCTCTCGACTGAGTCTGCATTGAGTCATGTTCTTTGCGGGGAGCTCGCGGAGGTAAAATCTGCCCTGGATCCAATATTCTTCATGGTCAAACAATACCGCTGGAGTTGCCAATCTATGTTCTAGATCCCCCATCTGGAACTGGTTCAAAATTCGGAGAGTAGCGTTGGTATGTTTACTATTCACCCCCAAAATAAATGACCAACATCTCCGGCCCTTGTAGCGGTAAAGCCTGCAAGTAAGCCACTGTCCCAGTAATTAGAAAAAAAAATGAGCACTGAATTATGAGGTAAAAGAAAAAATATTCAGACTGAAAAAACCTGAATAAATAGAACCAGCATTAAAATGTTCTCAAAAAATGTAAGCATTGCTGCCTAATATACATGATCGAGTTATTTTAATGACACTAATTAATCGTAGAAATAAATAACTATTATTCAGCATGATCACTTAGTTTTACTTCTATTATATTCCTAATTTATATGAAAATACTCATCCAACAAGCCAAAGTTACCGTTCTCATGCAAGTCGAACAGTGAAATATGTCGAGGAATTTTTCAAAATAAAACGGAATTCCTTTTGTAGTGACATAAAAGATGCCAGACAAACCGTGAAGCGAAAAAGAATTTTATTCACAAATATCAAGAAAATATTTCATGGCAATTAAACGCAGATGTTATATGCTCCTGTCCCTTTCAGCAACGTCTCTGAACCATATCACATTAAGTAATAACGCTTTCACACTCACTTAGTTTTCAACATTCTATTTTCCTCAGGGTGGGAAAAAGAGATATCTATGTCTTCTTTAATTTGAATTAAATTGCTGTTGAGGGCTTTTTTTGTTTTCTTTACATTTTTACTGAATAATTCGAGGTACCTTTTTTTTAAGTGGTCGAAGTGAGCTTCCTGTGTGAAATCTCATAGATTGTAGTTGTTATTTTTTCTTCTGTAATTTGCTCGTCATTTAACTTTTTCCTAACATTGTTCGGCCCCTTCCCCCCATTATATTTTATTAAATTTTCAACCTGGTATATATCGATGTCTTCGTTTATTGTCATTTAAATCAAAAAACATTTTACTAAAATCCGTTTCATGTGTCTATAATTTGAGAATTAATATCAGTACAATAAAGGAACTACACCTACCTTTACCTCTGCTTATCAAATATAGATTCCATTTAACGTCACCGGTTACTGTTTTGTACGATAGGTTATTCAGTAGGACACCAGTATTTCTGATGATTTCCCCATCATAACATTTAAAGTGCATTTATATGAAACACTTTATTGTAAACGTCAGTGGAATGCAAGAAGATTTTTCAAGAAAAATTTAAGCATGCAATGTTGTTGGATTACATTTCTTTATCCAGTTTTTAAGTATGTTACAGATGTGAAGGATATTTCATATTCTTATTCTTTTTTCATATGATGTTTTTAAAAAATGCTACTGTGTGCATAGATTGTTATTTTAAATTTACGAAAATTTGTTTGGTACCATTTATCACATTTGTACCATAGAATCACGATTTGATGAAACATTTGAATTATGGATCTGTAGAAAAAAAGTGAAAGCATTTGAAAAATCAGCAATTTATTAATTTACATATTTATTTAAAAATAAATTTTTATCATAACGTAGTTTTTTATACTACAGCATTATTTTTTAAATAAATATATATGTTTCGAAAACTACAAATTGTTTGCGATACATTAATTAAATTTTATGTAAAACACACTATTTTTAAGCAATTCATTATGTGAAGATAATTAAATTATGTTTTCGTTGGGCTGTCGGGTGATTCTTAGTTTTACCCCCCCCTCACCTTTAATAATCTACCATTATCTGACATCAGCAGCAGAAATATTCATAAAAAATACAATACTTTCGTGGAAATAAACATGAATTATAATAAAGAAAATACTTATTTAATGCTTACTGTAGTTTGATTTAAGAAATGTACTCTAGTAAAAATTTAATTCGTAAAGATACACTAAAAAGAAAAAAAAAGAATATGAATATGCATGTGCCAATGTTTACATTTCATTTTATTCCTCAAACATTTTTAAATAAATTTCAAAGCATTTCTTTTCAACATTTAAAATATATTCAAGAATGCCCAAGAACAAAGTCGTATTAGCTAAACGAAAAGCTTGGGTCCTTAAACATTACAGAATATAACAGGAAATGTTCTTCAAGTTAAAAACCTACCACTAGAACTTCCATTAACGCTTGTATAGGTACTCTTACCAGGGATTCTTTCCTGGCAACATTTAGCGTGAAGCAGAAAAATCCTGGAGCAAGTCACGAAACTTTTCGACGTAATTACGGTAATTAGAGATTCTAGTGTGGATTTAGAGATAAATAACATCTTTAAGCTGATTCAAAAGAATGATAATTTTTTAAATTATGTGAAAGCTGCTCAGACTTATTTTCTGGGGAATTCTTTGTGTTTCTTTGATCAAAAATATTTCTTTTTGTTAAGTATGACTTTTTACAGTTTGAGAAAGATGTCCATTTTTTAATTGTCGGAATGAAAGAGAATCATTTTTTTTATCGTGTTATAATTTGTTATACTGTAGTATGGTTTTAAAAAATAAATATGTATTTTTCGAAAGCTAAAAAATATTTTTTTTTAAAACATTGCATAAATTTTATGTAGAACAGAATATTTTCAAACTATTCAATACGCTTGAAGATTATCAAATTGTTTCATTTTTCTGGCATAGCTTTAAAAAATCAACAATTATGTTACATCGGTTCCAAAAATATTTAACAAAAATATAACATATTAAGGAAAATAAATCTGAAACGTAATTTAAAAAACGCTTAATTAAAGTTTACTGTAGTTTCATATAAAAAAGGACTCTAATAAAAGCGGATTTCATAAAAATGAATTTTAGAAAACAAATGTGAAAATGCAGGTACCAATGTTTACATTTGAGCTATTCCTTAAATATTTTGAAATAAATTTCAAAGCATTTCTTTTCAAAATTTCATATATAAGCATTCTAAGAATGCTCAAGAAAAAAAAAAAAAGCGAAACCTTTAACACGCAGTGTCCTCGCTGTGAGGTCAGAAATTCTGATACTTTGGCTGCTTTGACTCACGAAGAATAAATTGGATTTCAATTGAATACTCAAGGAGGACATCTAGATAGACTGCCCGATATTGAAAAAGTGCAGCCGTTGCCACCGCGCGATTTAACTACCAGGAAGATGACGGTTGATTGAATCGCCCAGTGCGTGCCTGAGCTAAAGAACATTTTTGACACAACCGGCTGTGCGCTGTTAGCTCTGTGGCTCTGTAGCTCTGTGGTACGCACTGGGAGATTCGATCGACCGCCAATTTCCTGATAGTTAAGTCGTGCGACGGCAATGGTTGCACTTTTTCGACATTGGGAAATGGTTGTGCTTGAAAGGTTAATCGAAAAGCTTCCTTAAACAATGCAGAATATAAGAGAAAATGTTCTTAAATTTCTCTTGATGAAGTTGTAAAATTACCTGTAATGTAGATAACATATCTAATTTTAATAATCATTTAATCTGGCTTTCTTTAATGTAATCAATGCAAAATCATGTATTATAAATCATTTCTGTTCTTATTTTTCGGTCACTTCGTCTTTTAAATCTGTATATTCCCTTATGCCGTATGCATTATTCTTAATTGTTTATTTCTGTACATCAGACCTGTGGAGCTGTTGTGCTAAAAATAGATTATATTACGTCCGTTTGCAATCGCAACAAACATTTTTTTGTTACTAGTCCGCCCAAAATATTTTAAAAACATTAATCTCTTTGGACAGAAATTCATTAAAGCGTATTTCAGAGGTATTGGGCTATTTCAAACGACTCAGAAGTGATATATGTTGTTAAGGGTTAAAAAATGAATTTCTCCATTGAAAAAAGTGCCTTTATCATTTATAGTTCTGCTCCAGGAATACTCAAAAGATTTTCAACACATTACGGTCAATGGCAATTTTAGAAACATTCATCCATTTCAAGCAGAATACCGTCCTACCATATAGCTAGGTAATGGTCCGACCACGGTCACTTTGCTCCTTCAAGAATTACGACAAAAGTCGCCAAGCTTGGCATATTTAGGTGTACGTGCGTATGTATTTAACTGTAAAATCTCCAAAACTATTACTTGTAGAATGTTGAAATTCCATAAATAGGACTGTTGTAACATCTAGTTGTGCATCTCTATTTTTGGTTTCGATCTACTGGAGAGCTTATTTACAGGACCACCGAAAAGAATTTCAACACATTAATGTCAATGGACATCTCAATACATTACGCCTATAGTCAGTCATTGCTGGGTCCATGCCCAAAACCTCGCCATTTTTCATCGACCTTAGCGAGTTTTGCCGAAATATCGTCAAATTTGGAAATAATCAGTTATTTGGTCCATGCCCAAAAATATCGATATTTGTCATCGACCTTGGCGAGTTTTGCCAAATATCACCAAATTTGGCGCGAAAAATAATTTCGCATCTCGCATAACTCTAAACCTTTTAACCGTATAATGTTGAAATTTTGTATTTAGAACTATTGTGACTTCTCACTGTGCATCTCCTTTTTGATTGCAATTGTCTGGATAATTTATTTAAAGGGTCAACCAAATGACTTTAAATACATTAAGATGTATGGATACATTCAATTCATTGAAAATCTATAGTGAATTACTACTTCGGCTATCCCCAAAATCTTTCAATCAAATCCCAAATCATCTATCTCAAGTTTGTCTGCGTTTGGTGAAATATCGCCAAATTAAGTGTCAGAAGTGAGTCTTTCAAATTGAACCCAGCTTGGCGATATCGGAAATATTTGGCTAGAAATCGCTAAACCTTAGTATTACTGCAGTATTTTATCGCTTTAAACAAAATAGGTTTAGGTGAAGTGAGCTAAAAATATTTTAAGTTAATAGATGTACAAGTAAGTCGTGTTGTCCACATCAGATTTTTTTAGCTTAATAAAGAATTACTAAAATTTTATTGAGAAGTACCAAGTTTTTGATTTCGCCTAATTTGAAGCTCATTAGTAACAAACTCATGACAGCCCAAGAGAAGAGAGGATATTTGTTTTATTAGAATTAAACGTTTTCAAGAGTCCCAGAGTTAGTTCAAATTTACTAGGGTCTGTTACAGTGAACTGACTTTTGCTCTTTACTATGTTCTTTGCAAATGTTTTGCGACGATAGTTTTAGGCATACGTGCGTCGTATTTTCATTTGTGTGTCAAGTTTATTCTTCGAATAAAAAAAGTGGGTATTGCCGTTGAAAATTTTCGAAATCTTTACACCGCAACCTTACCGTGAGATGTTCATATATATTTTTTTAATTGCAACACTGCATTATCTGCTATTATCTCAATTATATTTCATTTTTTGACTGCCTGAAACGCAACACTGTATACATGCGTCCATGTTCTATTTTACATCAGCATTTGAGGTAATACATCAAACGCGTTTGAAAACCACAAATGATTTGCCCTTTAGAATTTAATAATCAAAAATGAGTAGAACAATATTTTAAATATGCGTAAACATAAGCATTAAGAAATTCATAATATTCATTTCTTTATCATCAAATATAATTTAATTATAGTTTCACAAAATACAAAATTATTTTCGTGTGTGTTATAAAAATACATAAGTAACGTTGAACAAATAGTTTAGTAAAATTTTATAGCCTTGCAACATCTATTGAAAATCACATTAAATTTTAACATTCCTTGTCTTTCACATTCCTCGCTTAGTACTGTAGGCTAAGGAATGATACTAACGGCGTATTTCAACAAATTGCTTTCGAATAACCACTGAAGCAAAATAATGCATATCAATTTATCCCTTTGTTAGATTAAATCTCTGGGGATTGCAACAGCCATACATCCACCTTAATGACTAATGTTTTCATAGTTTGAAGCTGACAACTCATTTGCTTGATTTAACAGAACAGAAATTGTAATTGTGTTCTAATTTGATGCTATTTTTACCTTAAGTTAGATTCCGTTTGCTCAAAGCTCTTATTGCACGTTTAAATAACTTTTGATTGAAAAGTCTCCAAATGTTTTAAATCCATTCAGCTTAGGATTTTAAAATTCAATATAAAGATTTACGTGATTAATGTTTTATAAATATTGCGCTAAAGTTTTGTGAGCACATTTCAGTGGTAATTTTACGCGGTGTGTATAATCTATAAAGGTATAAATGAATTTAGTTTTAGTTTTAAATTTTTTACGGATATGTACATTTTTTATTCATAAATATATTCCGTGAATGCATTTATTTAATTTATAAATGTACCCCTGTATTTAATGGTTTTCTAAAGGCAAAAAAGGAAGTTTGAACTGATATAACCTTAGAATAAATAAAACATAATTTATAAATAAAGGAAGCATACTCTAAAATAATGGCATTTAAGCCTAACTGTTGAAATTTTCATATTAAACGATTTATCAAAATGGAGCGAACAATCAAGTAAGAAGTGACATTTGCAAAATCTCGTGTTAAATAACTCCAAAATTAGTCTGTTTTATCGCACTAAAGTAAAACACTTATAATATTTGACTCAGAAAATGATTCCCTAGTTTCGGTGAAAGTTGTATTTATATATTTAAAATTTAATACTTTAGTAGGTGCTTTTGTTAGTATCATTTTCTGAATTAAATAATATCATCAACAGTAATTAACAAATGTAATTCTTTACCGTCAAATATAATATTTGACACAAAATAAACGAAATTTACAGTGTCTTCTAAATGTTTCAAAACTGCGTCACTTTAAAATTCATGATGCGATTTAATGTCCAAAAATATAGCTTTCAAAATTTAACTACGTAAATATAGTGAAACCACCCGCTTAATGTAAGCATATTTTGTAAATGCATATGTTTTGTAAATAATTATTTAAACAAGATTCTTCAGTAGAAAAGAGAATATATAATGTGGAATGCACGTATAAATATTATGCTTTCAAGAACAACGATATTACTTAGTGAAACGCTGACACATTAATTAAGACTATATTTAACGATTAATGCCTAATACCAGTTTCAAACTATTACTTTTTAATGATCTCGATCGATTTCAGCAAGGATCGATTCGTTATAATTACACAAACAAGATAAGCAGTGTACATACACGAAGTAATAATTTAAAGTCTGCTAACGAGAATAACACATGTAATTAGTATCATTTAAACATAAGTTCAAACAAAGAATGTTCAAAACGTTATATTCCCAAGTGTTATTTACATTTTTCGGTAGAATTTCCTTTTGAAGTCTCTTGTTTAGTTAATTTAAGAAAAATTATCCTTCTTATGTAGGAAATGTAAATGGAATTATTCTTGAGTTACAGTCGAGTAATGGCTTTTAGAGTTAATTTTGCGATAAATTAATGAGAAATATTCACTGAAAATCTCGTCAAAGTTATAATATTGATAGTTTAACTTTAACGAATGAAAAGAGCTGGTTGTTAAAAAATAACATTTTATCCACATTTCAAAAAGAGACGTTTGGTTTTGATCAAAGATGTGCTTTCTGCATTGAAGCTATTAACTGAATTGCAGAAAATTATGTAACTGACTTGTATATACGTCTGTACGTCTGTCTACTAACCGAAAGGTTTTCAGCTGTGACCTATCAAGAATGCACCTTGCACGTGCACACTGATTTTCATTTCTTAAACTCTTTTTAAAAAACATGAACATTTCATTAGGTTACCCAAAATCAACAAAAAATCTTTTTGAATTTTAAAGGGGGGACCCCTGTCGTGTAGTAGTAAACGAGTCTTTATACCATACCATGGTCAGGGTTCGATTCCCGGCATGTTTCTGGATGTAATTTCGTCCGCCCCTTCATGGGTCATACTCCTGTACATTAAAGACTGCATTTCTAAATAAAGAGGAAAGTTAGGGCTAACCTTATAAGAGATACGATAAAACTCAGTTTTTGGAGACTTCTACTCAGACACGTAAAACACCGATCGCTTAAGTATCGTTCCTGATTCATCTTGACTCGGCACAACTGTTTTATGTGTTACCTGGTAAATAGCGCTGCCCGAATCTAAGAAAACATACGTGGATCGTTTTGCCCTCTAGTATCATTTTGGGGCACTTTCTCCTAATAGTTTTAAATGCCGACTGATGGCATTACGAACTGTCCTATCATAATTTTCGATCAAATATCAATTATATTATATTTTAGAGCTTTTATTCATCGTTACCTTTTAATATTGTAAGCATTTAATTTTTTGCCCTTACTGTATTATACAGAGAAAATGCCAAAATTAATGATTTTTTGCATTCAATTTCTTAATCTTCTATAAAATAACAAATGTTTAATAGATAAAATGCTGAAAAGCATGGGGTATATTTTTCATCTTCATCGTATCATCGCAATTTTGAATATATTAACTAAAATAATCTTATCTGTAGTGGAATGCACCAATTTAACTTACAAATTTTTAAACGCAAGATAGGTAAAGGCAATTTAGAGTCTATTTATTCAATAGGAAAACATATAAGCGAACTTCAGTGGTTATACTGCGTAATAGAATGAGGAATGCATATACAATATGAATATTAGAATTTTCTAATTAAGCTATAATCTCAATTGAAGCATAAGCAAATGTATTCAATTATTGTTGTGTAAACGTATTCAAATTTGCCTATCATTTAGGGATTGCAAAGGCCGTGCAATTAAGTTAGAATTTAGAGTAAATAATTCAGTATTCTGTTTAAATATTTAATATAAATATGTAATTAAGGAATATTTAACGAAATCGTTTTTTTACTATGTGCGTTAAATTTTCAATTACAAACTCCATATAAAAAAATTAATAATTTATTAAAATCAATTTTCTGTTTAAATTATGATATTAAGTTTTAATAACGCAGTCCTTTTGGACTTACAGTTGCTAAATTATTTGAATATTTCAGTGATTTATTTTCGAAGTCTATTAATAATTTTCTATTTTTTCAGAAATGGTAACTTTGTGTCATATGGAGGTGAATGTAATTAAGTGTATGAATATCATCCTAATAAAAGCTATAAAATTAGCAAATTGAATAATGAAGTTAAATAAATGTTGAATATAAATAATTTAACTTGGAATTCAGTTAGTATGGAAGTTCTGAAAATACCTCTTATAGAAATGATACATCAAAATCATTCAGGTAGAAAAACGGTAATATCACACTATCTACTAATAAATATTTGGATATCCATGCAAATGAGGATATCTGAAGTCCTGATCTACATCACGCCTTCTGTAAATAAATATCGTATAGGAACCAGCATTGGTATTAGTTTCATGAAAGATGATACGAAATTCAGTGCTGTCTGACTTCGAATTAGGCGTAATTGTCGGATATCGTAGAAATAGTCGATCATAAGGGACTTATCAAGTGAGTTAAACATGACAAAGTACGCTCAACGCCGAAACTTACTACGTTATTCTAGACAACAATGTGTTTTCTATGGTGTGGCAATTTAAGTTGGATCATTGTCACCTCCAGAAGGACAAACACATGGCATGTTGCGAGGTTCTCCATGGATTTGCATGATGACAACATTATAAACCGATCAGGCAAGCCTGCCCAGAGTACAGACTTGAATGCAAACTTCAGTAAAGACTTAAACTCTGGAGCGAGTTATATCGCCGAATTAAGGGGTGCAGCAAACCGTGCAAAATCCATGAAGGAATTTGCATGTCTACTCTTCTCTAAGCCGATTAGAAGAAAATACCACGGTTCATCATCGAAACACTTGTGGAAAGCATGTGTAGGAGGCTTAAGGCTGTAAATACATCAGGTGAAGACTCTACCAACTATTAAATTTGAATAAATTGGGGATAAAAATGACATCCACTTTAATTTAATCGATAGCAAACAGCATGCTTAAAGGTAGAATTCAACAGTCGAGCGGTCGTCTTCCATGATTTGAAGTATCTTTTCCAAATTCAGTTTGGAAGTCAGAAGAACGACACATTTAAAAAAATTAATAACGATAAAAAAAAGTGACTGTTAAAGAAAAATCGATATTTTTCTCAGAAAAAAGCACACGAATTTCCTTTCCTTTAGATACCGTTATTAAAAATATTCAAATATTTGTGATCAGCGATTTGTTGACAGCGATTTCTTGTTCTTGTGTTACAGATATGTTGTTTGAATAAAAGATCAGTTAAAAGAGATAGTACAAGATCAATAATGACTTGTTAAACTATTGAGATTTATTCTTTTTTTAAATGTTTAATCGCAGCGTACATGAAAATCATTTTTGTGTGTTTTCGCTAAGTTATGAAAATTAGCGTTTGTTTGGTCCGACAGTGGCTACTGTTATTATTTTTTTGACAAAATTCTAAGTAGTAAATGAGAAAAACTGAAAATTGTTGTAATGTTACTGATGACAAGCTGATCTTTAATATTTTTATGTAATTTACACTTACAGAAAAAGACTTAGTATTGTATTAAAGCCAGTATTCAACACAAGGCACATTTAATATTAAGTATTACCAAATTTTGTTTCGAAACTACTATGTTATCTATTCGCACATGTAAAATACGTATATCGTCTAGGTATTTTCTTAAAATTATTTAAAGTTTAGAAACCATTTTAGACAGTTCAAATCTTTGTTACCATGATACACCGCTAAGAAAGTGGGAAATAATAAATCAGAAAAAAAAGGTATTAAATGAAATATAACCTCATATTCAGTTTTTATTATACACCTAAATTGAATTTCATGCTTTTCTTGAAACGTACGGAAACGTTTCGCATTCTTACGATTTCGTTTTGTGTAAACAGACCCTCTTTTACCAATGCTTCAGCATACGGTCATTTTAATGAAAAATAAATTAAGCTATGTTACCTGGAAAAACTGTTAAAACAAATTGATATCGCAACTTTCCCTTTAAAGCCCGAAAACCGTGATTTTGTTGTGTGTAGTTCGACGTCATATAAGTTGCGACAGCAAATTTTGTCATGCAAAGGATTAAAAGATTTTTTTTAATCATCCGAAATAAAATGGAACTGGAAATAGCATAAATTCGTTTAAAAATATGGGAACGCGTGTATTTTTAGATTTTGAAAATGGCGCAGATTGTTTACTATATATTTATACATAATTACGAAAAATGTCAAGCGGATCATACAAACGGTGCAGTTGTTATTGGACTTTTTGTGCTTAACTTTAAAATCATTTTGGAATAATGGCGGTAAAATTTTTATATTGAAGTGGTTACCAGGAACTGTTAGAGACTCTGTGAGTAAGGGATCAGCGTAACTGCATAGTAGAATATTACAAAAATCACATATTTTTATCGCTGAGTATTGGTTTATAAACTTTACTAACATATTGTTTTTGTCTCTTTTTAATTAGACGAATGACCCGAAATGCAATTTAAGCAATGGTTGTTTATACACACCGAAACTGTTTTGAGTGAACAAGCAAGTAAACTACTCCATCATCAGCAATAAAAAAAATGTCGCAACCTTAATTCTCTATAGATTTTTTTTTAATTCTGTGAGATATGTGCATGTGCATCTATACACACGTACTCACAGATATCACTCAGAAGCTTGCAAAAGTGCTTCGAGAAATAATCAACGTGCTTAGTATATCTGTCAGGATCTGGATAGTGGAACTTTTTGCAATTAGTTACTTTCAGTACTTTGTTGTAGTAAGGGAAACCTTTATCTTTATTAATTTCAGAAATTTCAATGCAAAATTCCTGGATTTAAGAAAGTCAAAAAATGTAAAAATTATAACACAATGATGATACAATATCCAGAGGATGCAAAAACAATTAATAGTGCATTGTACTAAAAACATTCATAAATATTTTTCTTGGAAAAGTCAATGAAATTTATCAAGCTTCATGATTAAAATTTTTTTCAATTATTTTTCTACATATTCACAATCAAATAAAATGTAGCATAAATGAAAAACTGATTTCCTCTAGCGTGCTTCTCTGCTTTCCTTAACTCACTTCCTCTATATTTTCTTTTTCAATTTTCTTACGATTTTGTGAGTCATAATCTTTCAGGATATTCTTCCCCTAAAGAAACCTATCATAGAATATATTCTTTGAATTTTTTACCCAAAATAACAAATAAAATGACTTTAACAAGATTACATAAACATTTGAAAAATATAATTTAAAATAAAAATTCACCTATACGTGGAGTACTTTTTCGAAATACATGCTTACGCTTTGCCAGTTGAAGAAAAAAAAATTTTTTCTTCTAGAAATTCGTACTTCTCATTCGATATCTGTATTTCATATTCAGAATCTCGAAAACTGGCTATAGATCTTGACATATCCTAGCTCGCAAAACAAGCTATTTTGAATGCAAATACATGCATAGCTCAGCATTCACGTCTCCGCGTGACAGTAAAAGGAGAAATAGGAGTATAGAAGATAAGACGATATCTCGGTTGAGTTCGATCATTTATAAGCTGAGGGATTTTTTTTTTTTTACGAATGATCAAAATTTTAAAAAAGCTCAGCAGATGTATTTTACTGTATTTTTTACGAACGCTGAAATACATTTCTGTTACTGTACTGTTAAGATTTGACATCTTGAGAAATTCGATTTGTATATTTTATGCAATAGAACATAATTCCTTTAGCATGACGCTGTTTTTTCACTTATTATATTTTATTGTTTCTATTTGTTTTCGGGATGTCCTCACATGAATCAGGAAGAAAATTTATTCTAATAAAAGTCTGACTGCGTTTAAGGGTTTTATTAAATTCGATAAATTTCTTCCAATTTTATTTAATTATCTAATATGAAAATTTTTTTGAGTCTTTTACAGTTTATTTTAAATTTTTGTAAAAACAGTTTTGAAGAGCTTCAAAATTTCGCGCTCATCAGAAATTACTTCTCTTTAAATATTCGTAACAATAACACACCAAATAAGGCATATTCTTGTTGTATTGGAACATGTATTCGGATCTGTGTGCTTTTCACGAGGGGCCGCTTATAAATCCACGTCAGAGAAATGAGAAACACAAGGGAGAGGGTGCAAATGCCTTTGGGGAGGACTTTTGTGGGTATCTAGCGCATATTCATGTTACATCTGGAGAAAACCGCCCAAAATCCCAAACCGCTAGACCGACGGCCCCGCGAGAGGACAGAGCCATGTTGCTCCACTTGAGCCATCTCCCAATGTCAGCGCCTTTAACCACTGTGCTACACATTGGTAATAAAGCATATTTGTCATACTCTTGTCAGTAAAAAAAAAATATTTTTCGGGCACACTGTCCCGAGTTATAAGCTTTATATTTAAAAATATAAAATCGCATTAATAACTTTTTGATTTCATTTACATATAACTTGAATCGATTTTTTAAACATTTTTTATTTATGTTAATAAAGTTATATAGCTGAATTTTAACGCATTTTTTTTTCAATAAACACACTAAATTTTGCACATTTTGCAAACACAATACCTTGTATGTATAAAAAATATACAATTTTCCGCACTGGGAAACTAATTTTCTTCATTAATTTGCACGCGAAGATTTTATCATTTTGTCTCATATGCACAATTATTCTTGGTCGTACTGTAAGAAAAATTTACAAAAGCATGTTCTGTAATCTTATTATGCTTCATGTCATACAAGGCTACTGATTGATTCGAGGGAACTATCTATAAGGCTCTTCATTCTGTTCATTTCATGTGACAGCTGGTACTGTAGCCATATGCATATCTGTCAGAGATAGTTTACAGTATCAGAGTTTGGGCATTTTCTATATAATAAAGGGTATGTATTGGACATCATAATTTAAGCATACTTAATGTGAAATATTCTCTTAAATAACAGGACCACGATATTCAATTTAAAAAAAAGAACCTCTATAAATAAAATTAACTTTCCAGTTATTAAACTTTCGAGTTATGCGATATATGCATACTTGAGTTTAAGAAATAAAACATAGTTTAGCATGTTAAAATACATACAAATATAATTTTTATTAGTGAAGTGCAGCTATAAATAATAATAATTTTCCATCTTAATTATGGATTTAAAAAATAAGAAAATATGTGCAATTAATATGAAACTTCAAGGTTACATTAGCATACAAGATTAAATATTTATTTTTTATGCAAATTTTATGAGTTAAAACTTTATCGAAAATTATAAAACTTAATCATTGACAATTTTCGATTTGAAAACATCGATTTGAATAAATATGAAGATATTCAATGTTCAATACAATATTCTAAACTAATAAAATCGTGTGAAACTTAAATAATTCCTTGCGATATAAAGTCATATTAAATATGACATTCAACTGTTATAAGTGTTGAAATATTTAATTCATGCTTCGTTCCCAAAATTTGATGAGTTGAGTACGGGTGCGAGAATGTCAATAAAATTAAATCATAGCGACTGGTATTGAACTGACAATTTTATTAAATATCAAACTATTCGATATTTAATAAAGAGTTTGGATTAATTAAATCACATTCAGAAGTGTAAAATATGCATACTGATAAATCTATAATATGTCTGAATAAACATATACAAGTGGATTGGGCTGAAATTCATGACGAAAAGAAAAATTTCATGAACCATTGCTATGTACAAAATGTTTGAAATGTGACTAGTAACCAGTAGTGACATTTTTTTAAAATAAAATATAAATATTTTCAGTACTTGAAAAAACTGTAATATGATGGCACAACTAAATTTGTATTTAAAATTTAAACATTCTTAAAATGCTGTTTATCTTAGTAAACTCTTGAAAAAAGTACAATTCCCTATATTTTCAGTATCACCAAAGCATCATAGTGTGTGTATATATTGAAAAATATGAAAAAAAATAACGTTTCGTATGTTACAAAGTTAAAACATGGCCAGTGAAAATTTCCTCTTAAATTGTCTCCTGAATTCTGTTCACTCTTTTTGTAGAAACGTTTTATCTGCACATTTACATATTTCTGTTGCTCACAGGGCCATTTCTGAAACTTTTTTAGAGGGGGGGGGGTAGAGGGGAAGATGCCGATAAACTGCTAAGTGACGTATTGCTTTAGCAACACATTTGTTCTTTTATCAACCATATAACCAACTTCTTACTTTTGCCAACTGAGTTAGCGTAATTTTAACAAGTATAGTAAGTAAATTATAGTTTTCATTAATTTTTCTATATCATGTTTGCCAAGTAGGTATCTAATTTGCCAAGTTATTTACGAGTGTTAGAGGGCGGGAAGACTCCATCCCCCCCCCCTTAGCAAGGGTCCCTTGTTGTTCGAGGGACAGTGTCAGTAAGATTTCCTATATCGGTTTCATTATAAAGTGTGGTTCTTTATAAGAGGTTGATTATAAAGTATATTCACGGACTTGAACAATGATAGACTTACGGCATACAGTCGTAATGGCTTCAGCCTCTTAAAGGAAAATACTCGACCGCCTTTTCATAATTAGCTAATTTTACTTCTAATGAACGCATCGTCAAAATATAAAATTTATGATTACGACTCACAGTGCCATCTTGCAGGTAAATTTCGTTTATCTCTTTCAGAATATGCCGATGATCGTCCTACATCCAAGTACAGGAGTATATTATAACCACTTTTAATATTTATTTAGAGCGGTCTCTTTATTATGATTAATTATTTACTTACAAAATGAACACATGGAATTTCTCTCATACCCTAATACTTTTTTGAGTGGAACTTGAATAAAGCAAACTAATCAAACAAAAACTCCTGTTTTGCAAGAAAGTCTGCTTGAAAAATATTCTTCAAGCATCAAATTTCACATAAAAAATTCGATCGCAAGTACATGCGCAACATCGAACAAGTACGATTTATTTTTCAATTTATCATATTCATCATTAAACCTAAGCATGCCATTTATCTCAAAAGTAACAAAGTTTTACTGACGCGATGGTTCTCGAATACCTAAACGTGTCTAATCTTCAGACAGTTTCATCTTGGGCCGGTAATGTATGCGTCGTTCGCAGGAATGAACAGCGTATTAAATGTTCCATTAATACAAAACTTCGCTATTCACCTGTCGAATTTCTGAAAGCGAACCAGATTAAATCAAAAATGATTGATTGGGTTGAAATCGCACGAAAGGTTTCCGCCTCGTACACAGAATTATCAGAGTATTATGAGCAGAGATAATAGGAATTTCCACGTTAGACACAGCATGAGAGGGGGGAATGGGTAAGCTGGATCAGATCGTGTAGACATGTTTGCCTATAAAACTCTTTAACCATTTAATTAAACAGTTCTGTCGCAATTGCGAATCGTTCGGTCCTTTCCAAGCAACAGAGTAAACAGACTATATTTTCCAAAAGGTTTAAAATTTGAAATAGGTATTCTACTTGTCTACTGACAGTCAATACGCTGTGGTAAGCACCAGAAAAAGTTTTGATTTAACCCAAGACCCTCCACATGTGACATTTTGGCATAAAATCAAATACGTAGTCCGTTTTTTCTTTTTTTTTCAAAAAGTTACGAACAGAGCTTAAAAAAATCTTTTGCTTTAAAAACTTGTGACTTTTTCTAACTTTATATTATTAAGTATGCGTAAAAGTATTAAGTACTTAGTTTCTATCAGTTTTTTGCATTTAACATGTATACCTAAAATCGCAGAATGCGACATTTTGAAAAAAACTTCCTAGAATTCACAGCTAAAATTGAAGAAATTCCGTTATCATTAGCAAAATTAACGGTAATAACATAATAAATAGCATTGTAGCATACCAGTATACCACTGCAACGTGAATTTTACAAGTCGGGGCAATTGGACCCAGCCTGCAATTTTAAGTATACCTGCCTCAAGGGAAGCACTTATTAACAATCATAGTAAAACTTTTTTTTTTACTTTAAATTTAACAACCTAAATACGAATGTAAAGGTTAAACAAGTGTCATTACCGTTTAAATACAGAATTATTTTTGCATTTTACAAGTTCCGGGAATTTGACCCAGAAAACTATATTATGCTTACTCATACGTTATATTATAATCTACGCAATCAGCACATGGTTTTATAATTGTAATTTTTTTAAAGAAAACCTCTGACTTTTCAGTACTGCAGATTAACTAAATGTGCACTTTTTTAGTTTACGCAGATGGATACAGGGTGTCCCAAAAAAGTGGTAGCGGGATTTAATTCTTTATCTATCAGACGTAAGTGGGCAGTGTAAACTGAAAAGAGAAAGTGTTCAAAATAAAGTCGGAAATGAGACTCCGTAAAAAAAAAAAAAAAAAAAAAAAAAAAATTCTCATTCATTTAGAAAAAGTTACACTTTTTAAATTTGTATACGACCCCGTTCAAAAACATTCCCAGTTAGTAAAATGTGTGCCCCATAAACTAAAGAGGTGATGTACCAAATTTGAGACTTTCGTCATACAACGACGAAGAGATATATTTAGAGAAAGGTGGTAGGGGACTATGCATTACTCTGCATATAAACGTTTTTACTAGAGTGGTAAAAAAAGATTAGCTTTCGTAATTTCTTGACGACCCCTGAAATCAGGTCATTCGACGTGACTTTCCCTTCTAGATCAATGGAAAAGAGGTTAGAGTCAGTATAATTCTCAAATTTTGTTATTCACCTCATGAGCGTATGGGGCACATTTTACTAACTCGGAATTGTTTTGTACGAGGGTCATATGCAAATTTAAAAGTGTAACTGAAGTGTTATGAACTAACCAAGCAATAAATGAAAATAAATATTTCCAATCTACTATAATTACTTATAAATATTTTTTAAATCCAACAACATATCAGAAAACCTTACCTTTCTGCATAACAGCTACAGAAATTTCCAATATTTTCAAGAAATATTCAACATAACTACCTTAGTAATAAAGTATTTTAGCAATATAAGTTATATATAATTGTACTCATAATGCTTTATATGTTTACTCTTATGAAACGCAATATTAAAAAAATGCTATCTTTATTATCTTCGTCTTAATGCATCCTACTTCTAGAGGGAGAAAAAACTCAACACTTCATTATATTCTTAGGTACATCATTATCTGTAAATTACAGCATTAAAAACACGCTATATTAAAAATGGCTCTGATAAAAAAGAATGAAGCACTCTCCGTGGAAAAACGAAATAAGTATTACCTGCCTTATTAGAAAGGAAAGACCATAAAATACTCTGTATGTGTACATCCTTATTTACCCTCACATTCTTTCCTACATGTTGAAATAAACGAAAATTTAAGAGTTCTTATGCCCACACGAGATTCGGCTAATGATTCTGGCGGGTAGTGGTTATCCAAAACAGCAGAAGCATCAGTTAATGATGAATACATTTGTTGTGGAACAATGTAATTAGGAAAGAACTTGACAAACGATTACCGTTCTGCATTTATTTTGGGCGAGGAAAGAGCAGAAAGCACTAAAGAGAAAGACTTGAATGACATGTAGTCAGGAATTAATTAAATGAAATTTTTTCTTCTAATTGTTCATATTAACAGACGTTGCATCAAATGTGATCATTTGTTGTAAAAATTTTTATTTTTGATCCTCAGGCAAGATTTTAGAATATCAGTTAAGCAGTTTGCGCATTTCTTTATACAATAGACTAAGTCAAAAGGGGGGCAATTTTGTCGAATTTTTGTCCTACAGATTTGAATAGTATATTTGAATAAACAAAATCGAAATAAATTTTAAAATATTACATGGAACATTTCTTATTCACCAAAAAAATGCCTTATTTTTTATATTTGAAATTACTGGTTATTACATAAATATTATGTTTTTAACTATTAAGTTGGAAAACTTTTTTAAGATAAAAAAAATGATACGGTTTTTAAAATTGCAGTCTGTATTCTATTATTTAAATAAAACAGGGAGAAACAAAATATTCACATTCTAGGCAACTGTGTGTCCTTCCTTACAGTAAATTTTAATGCTATGATAAATTTTAATGCTATGATAAATTTTAATGCTATGATAAATTTTAATGCTATGATAAATTTTAATGCTATGATAAATTACAGTAAATTTTAATGCTTTGCAAAACTAATTTCAGCACATTAGATATACATAAACTCTTTTACAAGATGCTGGTTTATTGATTTCATATCTCCAAATTATTCTCGTTAAGATGATGATCCTTTAACGTATCTTAAAGCAGTGAATAATTGCATTTTCTCTTTAAAAAGTAGAATGAGCACATTTATATAGAGCTTGGTTTATTGTATTACGATCATGTATTAATTTCATGACACGTCTTTATAGTTCTTACTACGAAATCTTTAACTGATAATTCTTTACAATAATTTTATGCTTTGATTTTTTTCCATTGAAACATAATAATTTTAGTGTTAAAACATATTTACGTTTGGGATTTGTTTTTAATTTGTTTTTTCATATGAAATCAAAGTTATGAAGTGAAAATTTTAACTTATGTATGCTGTTCATGTTCAATCCCTGGGCTGAGATCAATTTTTACAGCAATTTGTCACTAGTGTAACATCAATATTTTTTCTCGTGGATTTAGTTATAAGAAACTTTTTCTGACAGATTGCATGAAAAATGGGAAATAGACTTTGAGAAACCAATATAAAAACCGGAAAAATTTGTACATATGATGTAAACCCCATTTTTCTTTTCATTTATGACACTGAGATAATTATATAAAGCCTGAGAAGAGTTTGCAGACGATAACAAAAATAGAATATTATGAGATTTGAAAAATAGGACACTAATCCTGAGTTTGTTAAGGAATTTCTTTAACATTAACACGTCGTCTAATAATGATGTGCATGTAACACGTAAAAAGTACTACCTTAAAAATTTATACCTTACAAACAATCTTTTCAAATAGCATTATAATAAAATTTATATGATAATCATATTAACTAGCAAAACAAAAACAGAAAGGTTGATTTTTTTAGGATTCAAAGGTACTTAAAAATGTGCATAGAAATGTTTAGGTGCTATTCAGTTGTTGTAAATAAAATCTAAATAGAAGAAACAATCACAACTTTCTTCTACAAAACTAATTATAAAACTAATGAAAATTATTTACTATTATAAAAAAGTAAAATAAATTTGAATGAATTATAAGTGCATAAAAAATAAATCAAAATTTTTGTTATGTTTATAAATGTTCATAGGTGTAATGTATTTAGGCGCAAATATATACATGTTTTTCCCTCCGCCCCCACACAAGGTACCGTTCCCTTGAGTGGGTAGCGATCATGTAGCTACTTAACTGAAACAACCATTTTCATAAAATACGATGCATCAAAAGCATTTCAACATAATTCTAAATTGCGTTAAATCTTTCAAGAAGTTTAGAACTGAATAATTCTAGTGAATTCATTTTAGCACATAATTTCGATATAGCACTGCAAGAATGAAATAATAAGTTCCACTTCTAACTAAAAAAATATCTGTAAGAGTCAATATATCGATACTGGAGTTCTAAGACAGTTAGCTTTTATTTTGGGCCCCAAGAGATACATATGGTAGACGCGGGGGCTGTAAAATGAATAGCTCGGAAGAGCAGACTTATGTGTGCTTTATCTATTCCATGAAATAATCAATTTAAAGAACCATTCCTGAAAATAGAAGATGTGGTATTTTCAAGGAAACGCAATTTCTGAAGTAATTTTTGCAGGGATAATAATTTTGAAATATGAATCAAAGTTTCACGTTTCTAAATTTAAAATATATCATCTAACATAAATTCTTAGTATTAACTTTTACACTAGCTATAAAATTTCAACATATGATAGTATACTTATTTCATCAAAGTATAATACCTAAAATCTGAAAAAATGTAATAAAAATATGGTTTAAGAGGGAAATTTTATGAAAGCCATTTAATATTTAATTATTTTTTTCATAAGTATGTATTATTTATTATGCATATGTACATTTATAGTAAAAATAGATCTTAAAAGCAATTTAAATTTTAAAAATCTAATTGATAATATATATAGGAAATGTCTTAAAATTAACCTCAATATACAAAGCAAATTTATATGAGAGTGATGACTTTCTTAACAAGTGACAGTTGAGAGTGAATTATTATATTACAATATATTTATTAGTGAATAATCATCTGTATTTTCTTTATTTTTTATTGTTTGGATGTCAGGAATGATTGTTACAAAACGTCAATATATTAATCACATTACTTCTTTTAAATTTAAAATAATTTTTTACATTAGTGTTTATGTATATAAGCAATACTTATCACTAATCATTCAGGAAGTTGTTTCGTACATAATAGTTAAACCTCTAATGCACACTATGAAAAATTCCAAAGCAAAAATTTATTTCCCTTTAAATGATGTTCTTTTAAGTCAAATAGCATCAAATGTAATAAAAATTATTTCTTGCACTTTTTTTTTCAATGGTAGCAGTGTGATTTTAAAACTCTTCTAAATACTGTAAATGAAACTTTAATAAAAATGTTTTGTATCTAGTGAAAAAGCATATATTTTCTTACATAAAGGGCAATTACTAACGTTTATACATACTAAATATTATTAAAATAGTAGAAATATTTGATAGAAGAGTATGTTGCAAGTAGAGTTTAAGATTAACAAACATTCTACTTCTAAAATATTTTAATATTTTTCATCACATAAAGCTGGTATCTGTGTACCCAAAGTACTACTATTATTAATTAAAGGTGCAGTCAATGTTTTTATGACTTATAAATTAAATTTCGAAACATTTTTCCTGTAAAAAGTAGCGCTTAAAGGATGGTAACATATTTGTTACCATGGGCATTAGAGGGTTAATGTTAGTATGCTAACTATGTTGCTGACATTGCCTTTATAAAAGTTTTATTAAAATACCACACTCAAAAAACAAGACCTCATCTGCATTTCGCTTGTCATCTATTAAATTTAGCCGAATCTTGCACCGTTTCACTTTCGAGTAACAAGTAGTCTCCAAGGAATTAGCATAATACGCATCACTATTTTAAAACGTAAAAATTCATTTCTTAAGACTGCAGTATCAAATTACGACATTGCTAAATTTATACAAGCCTTCAATATTTTCCTAATGTATTTTTCAGTATTACTTTCCGAACATGTACCATGTAAGGAAAGTATTGTAATCATGAAAAAATTCGACTTCGAGATTTTGGTGTTTTTACACGTTTTGAGGGCTTCTGAATTCATTTATGCTATTTTTACGAGATATGTATGTATGTGTGTATGTGTGTGTGTGTGTATATGTGTGTTTGTGTGTATGTGAGTGAACACGATAGCTCCTGAACGGAGCATTCGATTGAGCTCAAATTGGATATATATGTCATCAACCACCGTCGCAAGACCGGTATTGATTTTGGTGTGTATAGGACTTATAGTTTTTCTACAGGGCTACGACAAAGATTTCTTTTACATTATGGCCTATTGGGGGAATTTCTTGAAAGTGCGCTAGCGTTTAAACGGTATATTCGATTGAGCTCAAATTAGGTATATATGTTATAAACCACCGTTGCAAGACCGGTATTGATTTTGGTGTGTATAGGACTTATAGTTTTTCTACGGGGCTACGACAAAGATTTCTTTTACATTATGGCCTATGGGGGGAATTTCTTGAAAGTGCGCTAGCGTTTAAACGATACATTCGATTGAGCTCAAATTCGGTATACATGTTATAAACCACCATCCTAAGACCGGTATTGATTTTGGTGTGTATAGGACTTATAGTTCTCCTAAAGGGCTACGACAAAACTTTCTTTTATGTTATGGCATAATGGCATATGGGGAGAAATTCTTGAAAGTGCGCAAGCGTTTAAACGGTGCATTCGATTGAGTTTCAATTTGGTATATATGTTTGAATTATTCATCGATTAAAATTTATTTAACTGCTTGGTAATGAACTTAATCGTAAGTGTTCGGAAAGTCGAGTGGAGTCACTCCAGATTTTTTTTTGATTTGCAGTTGCAGATGAAACTTTAAGGTCACAGTTATGTATCTAATTTTATTTTAGGTTCTAGAATCAGGTTTGGAAATTATGAGAATTTGAAATTTTAAAAGATTATCAGTAGAAAAGTTTCCTTTTATAATTTATTCTTATTTTTGAGTACTAAATAATATATTTAAATTATTTTTACGTAGTATTTTTTGAGTAATATAAGAGAAGTATGTGTTTTTCAGGTCATAATACCTTTTTCTAATTTGCCTGTGAGGGTCACTAAGAAATGTTTTTACACATTGTCTTAATTACTCCACTTTTAAAAAAGCTGTAGAGGTAATTTTGACCATGGAATTAAAAATATTTAACTATGTTAAAAATGTAAAAATATTTCAATAATTTTTAAATAGAATACCAACATACCTTTTAATATAAATTAGATTGCGAGAAAATTACCTTTTGCTACAAATACCTTTCGTCACCGAATCGTCAAATTCGTTTATTGAAAATGTTGACATGACGTTTGTCTTTCGATTGTTGCTATCTTAAAATATTTCATATTAACGATGAAATATACTACTTATCGTGAAAAATTCTTTATGAGCTTTATGGCCGATTTCCTTATGTAAAATTCATCCTCATAACTACCCCATGGTCATAATTATAGCACCTGATACTGAATAAAACAATTCTCGTATTATTTTTCAAAATTTTGCAATCCTATTCATTAATGCACATTTATGAATATAAACTAACATTTTTACTAAAATATTAAATTAAAAAATATAAACACATTCAAAATTGTTTCAAAAATGAAATCGATATATGACAATATAGAATTACATTATAAAAATGAAATCTGATCAGCAACACAATACTATAAAACTTCGCGCTTGATTTTTATTTAAAAAATTCTTTTTTCAATTTCCCACACACTTTAGATGGAAGAGAATAATATTATCGAACATAATTTCTCTCATACCCTAACACTTTTATTTTTTTCTTCTTAAACAGCAAGATTTTTTTAAATTTAAAAAATTCTGCAGTATTACATTTCAAACACTATTTCTTCCAGGAAACCTTGGCGGTGCATAAAAATGATACTGTGAATATAAATTTATGAAATTTCTAAAATATGTCCATTCCAGCATTAAGCATACCGATATGAAAAGTGTTCTTTTAAAAACTTTGCTTTATTCAGATAACGCTTCAAAGCGAACTTTTTGAGAGAAAAGAAGAAATTGATGCAAAATGTTTTTTAAAGTAAGAATACCCATTCATCCCCATTTGCATGATGGAAATTGTTTATACAAAACATTTTGGCCTTCTGTAGCAAGCCGTACGGGTTTCTCTAAATTTATGCGGTTGCAGAGAAGAAGAATAGGGAATTCTGCTTTGCTGTAACAAATTGTGTACAGCAAAGGAGGGTTTTCTTTTTCATTCGAAATTTGCCACAGAAATGCAAGGAAAACCAATTTCCAGGATAGTTTGATTCGAAAGACGATAAACAAAGAGGAAAAAAGTAAGCTACCTAAAAAAGTTAAAAAACGAAGTGGATCAACATTCTTTCTTCTTAATCGTAATATATATTCTGCAGTAAAAGTGAAATTTTTTATTTTTTACTTTGATATTGGGTTTTCTATGGCGTGTGAAAGCTTTTAAGTGTGTTTGTAGATTTTATATAAATTCTATTCTTAGCACTTTTGAAATAAATGCTTTTATCTCCATTTTTATTTTTATTATTTACTTTTTTATCAAATGGCCGGGTCAACAGCCTACTGGAGGCTTGACCACAACAACGGGGACCTCAAATTTTGTCCATTTAGTAATGTGGCCTATTAGGCAGACCAAAGTTGCATCCTATGAGTGGTCTCCTAATTTTAAACCAGTTCCAGATGAGAGACCTAGCATCTGAAACCGGCACCCCTAGAGATATCGTTTAAACCATAATTTGGAGCCCCGAACAGATTTTACGTTAACTAGCTCTCATTCGTGTACACAGTTCCACAGCCGAGAGAAGAGTTTACTCTTCCAAGAGCTGGCCAAGCTAATGCTGCGGTGTCGTGGGACTTCCGACGCTCATGTAAATCATGAGATTTCCGACTGGGGGGAGGCGGCAATAGTGGATCGACCGTTGTTTTTTCGGGTCTCGCAAAGGGCCAGCGGTAGCAAATTTTCGAAGGGCCTCCTACAGCGGTCGCCAGACCCACTGCAGTTTTTTTAGGTCTCGCAAAGGGCCATCGGTAGCATATTTTCGAGGGGGGCTCCTTCAGCGATGACCAGACTCACACCTATTTTTTTTGGGGGGGGAGTCTCGCAAAGAGCCAGCGGTAGCATATTTTCGAGGGGCCTCCTACAGCGATGGCCGGGCCCACTGTTGTTTTTTGGGGTCTCGCAAAGCGCCAGAGGTAGCATATTTTCTAGGGGCCTCCTACAGCGATGGCCGGGCCCACTGTTATTTTTGGGGGAATGGCAAAGGGTCAGCGGTAGCATATTTTCAAGGGGCCTCCTACAGCGATGACTGGTTTTGGGGGGTCTCGCAAAGTGCCACCAATAGAATATTTTAGAGAAGAGCCCCTACAGAAATGGCCGTCGGAACTCCCACGTGGAACTCCCATGTACGGGATGCTACCCTTACCGTGTCCTTACGGAAACGGAGCTTAACGATTAGGCCACTGCGGGGCCATTTTAAAATGTGTGATCATTGTATCAGTAATTATGATTTTTTTTCTGCTCTAGAGCTAATTTAATAGAAATTGTAACAACCGTGAAAACTAAGTAGAATAGTTTTAAACCAGCCTTTCCTAGCTACTTAACTTTTTCATGTTTGTTTTCCTGTTTTCCTTGCTGTTTCGCTGTTTTAAGGTAATTATTGTGCGTGCTTTCCTGTGACTTCCTTTGCGTCAGGATTCTAGGCTGAGGCAGTGTTGTGTTTTAAAAATGGCATCATGTGTTCGTTGTGTACTATAGTTTTATCTGATGTTGAGATGGTGTTTTCTCTCTTGGGAGTTCCGTTTGTAAAAGTGCTGTCTGCAGTTTCTCTGTGTAATTGTTTCAGCTGATGTTTAATAAAATTTTTCGTTTGAGCTCTGGGTGTGTCGTCACTTGAGTGAAATGGAAGGAATGCAATTAACGATTCGAATAAATTGAACAATGAAATACGCAAGTTTTTCATTTTTGTAAATTTGTTTATTGTAATTATTAATAGGAGAATTTTTTGATTTTTCCCAATAAGTAAAGCTATCCAATACTATATTAAAATGGGCGATTTGCTTCAAAAGAGTATGAAATCTCAGTATTCTAAGTATTCCAGGTACATAGCCAGGGAGTGTGTCATTTGGGCAGTGATGGCAAATCTGGTGGAGAAAAATTGTCTGAAATCAAAGTTAAAAGTGGCTAAATATCGCTATAAATGTTTTCAAGCTGAGGAAAAAAAAATATTATTCACTGGCGTTTACTTCTAAGTGCTTGTACTTCTGAAATATGCTTGTATGCAAGTGTTTTACCCCTCATTTTGACTTTTATACTTCAGTATCCAGTTGGGCAGATCCATCCACAAAGTGGAAAAATTACAAGTCTAGCCACAAAGTGGCTAAATTTAAAACCTGCATGGGGTACTGAGCAAACCAGAAATTTCGTGTTTTAATTTTTTTTTTTTGTTTTGTTAACTGAATGTGAACAAATCAAAGCCTTTTATGAGACATTCTACCATTATTTCATTTTGATTAACCACTTCCCCTCCCAGGAATTTTTTTTCTCGTTACGTCTCAGGCAAATTGAGAGGAAAATTAACAACTAGAAACGCATAAAAGAAATATACATTGCGCTTTACAATTTTAAGGGAAAAGCTACAAAATGCCCCAAAATAAAAATTCATATACGTTTTATGTTAAGATGCATCCATTACATGATCATATTCCTTTCGGAAAATTAAAATAATAATAACAAAAATTTTTATTTAAGAAAATATTTAAAAATCATTTATTGAATTGTAAATCAGCTCTCATCGTTATGATCCGTGCAGATTTTAGGAGTTAAATTCATAAGTTAAATTCATATGGAATATTCTTCTAATTTATACTGTAAGTACAATCCATTAAATACAAGAGTTAAAAAAGTTTCAAATTAGCATATGCAAGGAAAAAACAAACTTTTCTTATTCTATTTCCCTTTATTCTTTTTTCTTTACTAACTGAGCAAGTGCACTATGCGCATGCGCGTGAAAACCCTTATTTTACATACATACATACATACTTATATATATATATAATCACTACAAATTAAAAAGAAAACTCATTTCTATTGTGTAGGTTAGAGAGTTCAACAACTTTAATGGATTTATAAGATAATATATAGCAAATATTTTTGTTACTTGTTATGCGTAATGACTCTCGGTTTTCACTTTTTTTTTCTGAATCCACTGATAAAATGCACAATAATAAACCACAGAATGTTAATTCGATTAAAGTAGACATTTAACATTCCCAACACTCTCTATCAGTGAATTATGTGATCTCGAGGTATTTATACTGCTCCCGAAAAAAAGAGCTTCTTTTGCGTCTTTTGTACCTGCCTGCAGGCTTATCCTCATAACTCAAGTATTCTTCTGTAGAAAACTATATATTCGTCACATTGGCTTCAGGAACCACCGGAGACTTTGCGACAGAGCAACTCTATTTACAGCAAGGTTAACACCTAGCGTTGTGACTTTGCAATTTAGCAATGAAGGATGTTTGATTAATCTATTTTAAAATAAATTATATGCACACATAAAAGTACACAAAAACATGCTATATATCTTTTTAATTCTTATTGTTTAGCAACATTTTGTTTCGAAAATGGAAAAAAAAAAATATATATATATATATGTGGGATAGAACAAAAATAAATAACTAAGAACGAAGCTAGGTCCAAAAGCTCCATAATATCGACCAACAGGCTTTCTTGTTATCGGCAATATATATTCCGGGCCTGAAGTGTAATTTTTGTTTCATTCTTACTTGTTTGGTTTAGTGGGATAGCTTAGGAGTTTGAACGTATTCTTGTGGGTTTGCGGATACACCCTTTTTCGATAAATTGAAGAATGGAGCGAAGGCACAGGAGAATTTATCGGATTTCGGCATTTCACCTTCTCCTAAAATAAAGCGATGTCCACAATTTTTCAGCATCATGTCGAGAATCCCTTGGACTTCGTATATTAGAAAAAAAGAGGATAAAATAAAACAAATGTATCGAGTGAAGGGATTTTCTATAATGGAAAAAGAAGTTTAATAATGGGATGTTTCCAGAGAAGGCGAGCAAATATTGTTGCGCCATTAATAGAAATTTTCAGTTCTACAAACTTAAATAAAACAAATGATCGTTTTATTTGTTAGGTGTTTGCATACGATTAATGAAAAGGCAACACTGAGAAATACCTTTTAAAAATATGTTTTTAGAAGACCAAATGCCCATTTTATTCACAAAGTTATTTTTTTCATTTTTTAATCCCTAGGTTTTTTTTAAGAGTAAAAGAAAACTTCTTGTAAGTAAACTGGTACTACTCTAATTAAACTGGTAGTAATCACAGTAAAGTAGTAAAACGATTGATTTCCTCCCTCCCAAAAAAAAGCATAAATATTTCTACACATAATTGATAACTGATACTGCTCAAACGCATTAAACATCTGAGTATAGAATACATATCGAAATTAAATATAAAGCACCACAAAATAATTATATCCTAAAGTTAAGAGGATCAACTAAACAAATAGCGTCATAATTTACATACTAATTGGTGTCACAAGTGCAAGGCAACCTTGACGATAGCCTGACTCTTAGATAAATTTCACTTTTTTAATCTAATTTTTAATTTCTTTCTATAGACCTGATTGGCCATTTTTGAAATTTTAAGACGTTTCAGGAACGTTTAGTAAAAATTTGTACACATGTTCAGTAAGTTTAATGACCCGTTTTTACAACAACTACACCAGGAATCAAAGAGAAAAGCAATGCAATTCATAAAAATGTTTAACAATTAAAGCACATAAATGTATTATTTCTTTCTGTAGTTAAGCAAGACTGATCATCGTATGTTGTGATGTAAAGGAACTTGTCAAAGTTTATTCATAATGCTCATACCAAATAAACACATATAATGATAACAATAACTTAATCAGATCAAAAGTCTCCGAATTAGGTAATTTTAGTTTTATAAATGACACAATTCTGAACTTAAAATATATTTGCAAAGGTTATCATTTAGTTTGCAATACCACGCCAACTGTGTGTTATCTCTTGTATTAAACTGATATGTGTTAAAGCACTCCACAAAATTTTACAATCTGAACGTCTTTGCAATGAATGTAAGTAAAGCTGTGCGCTGGAATTCATCTGGCGTGGTTGGAACTAAATCTTACTCTCATTCTCGTTTTTTGTGCATCATCTTTACATCTACCAAATAATGCAAGGTTTACTCTTCAACACTAGCAATAGTTCTTTTTAATTTATATGATGAAACCATTTTCTTCAACTTTTCATATCCCAACTGATTTTTCAAGATGCCTAATTAAGAATAGTGTTAGAAAAAAAAAAACTTTACTTTTTACGAGGGATAATCGGAAACTAAGGTCCGAATCGTCGTAGCTAATCGAATGTCACGCAAACATTGAAATGCGCATGCGTACCAACTCCCGGCATACCTTGCTCGTAAAAACGACGCCATTTGCATTGGTATTGTTTCAGTGTGCTAAGTACAGTGCTACTTCAAAATGTTTAAAACAATCGATCAGCCCGCCGACTGTGAAATACGGTCAGTGATTCGGTTTTTGACAGCAAAGAACATTTCAGCAGCGGAAATTCATAGACAGATAAGTGACGTGTATGGCCCAAATGCGATGACTAGCAGCAAAGTGCGTAAGTGGGTGAGAGCTTTCAAGGACGGACGGGAAAATGTTCATGATGAATCGCGTTCCGGTCGACCATCAGTGATCACAGATGATTTGGTCAATGCCGTGGATGAAAAGATTCATGAAGACCGGCGATTCACAATTTCAACTTCAGGATTGGAATTTCCGAATGTGGGTAGAACAACTTTGCACAAAATCGTTTCCGAAAAGTTGAATTTTCGCATATTGTGTGCACGTTGGGTTCCCAGGCTGCTTACTGAGGAACACAAACTGAAAAGAATGGCTTGTGCTTTTGATTTTTTTGGATCGATATCATAACGAAGGTGATCAATTTTTAGAGAGGATTGTCACAGGGGACGAGACGTGGGTTTCTCACATAACCCCAGAGTCTAAACGTCAGTCAATGGAATGGCGTCACACAAATTCACCAGTCAGAGTCAAGGCCAAGCGGACAATCTCAACACGCAAGGTTATGGCAACCGTGTTTTGGGATAGACATGGGGTCTTGTTAGTCGAGTTTATGCAGCAAGGGACAACAACAAATGCAGCCGCTTACTGTGCTACTCTAACTAAACTTAGACGTGCAATACAGAATAAGCGACGTGGTCTTCTGACGTCTGGAGTTCTGTTGCTGCATGACAATGCCAGACCCCATTCTGCCAATAACACACAAAATCTGATCGCATCTTTTGGATGGGAACAGATTGTCCACCCACCGTACAGTCCAGAGTTGACTCCGAGTGATTTTCACTTGTTTCGCTACCTAAAAGATTTTCTCGGCGGCAAGCGCTTCGACACAACTGACGAGGTGAAAGAAGAAGTTCAAGACTGGTTATCCTCACAGGCGGCAGACTTCTACGACTTAGGCATACAGAAGCTCGTAGAACGTTATGACAAATGTTTAAACAAATATGGAAACTATGTAGAAAAATAGAGACACATGTAAAGAATTTAAAATATAAAGTTTTTTGAAAAAATCTGTAATGTATTATGTTTTATAAGTAAACGGACCTTAGTTTCCGAATATCCCTCGTATCATGTTTTTTTTAATTATTATTTTTAAAATCACTCTGCACAAAAAATGTGTAAACTCAATAATGGAAACACAATCATAAATATTTTAAAAAATTAAATTAACACCACTGCACATCTTTTCGAAAAAAAAAATTGTTTTCATGTATACAAAACCGAAATATTTAAAATCGATGACATAAATATAATCAGTCTTTAACTTTTTGAAGATGAAATAATCTAGCACATTTCTAATAAAAGATTATTTTGTTTTCATGCGATTAAATGCACGAAAAACACTTTCAGTTCCCCATTACTTTTATTTAAATACCATTAATTTTATTTTCATCACTATCCACTACAAATACGTATTCTTCATCAAATTAGACATTTTTTTACGAATTCTCTTCTGATCTTCAAAAAATAATTACAAATATCTATCTCAGATTTTCCAGCAGCCAGCAGACCCTACAAGCGCGACGCAAGAATCACATCCAAGCAAGCAACAAGCATTTCTGATAAACTCCACTTTCATTAACTACGCGTTGCTTTAATCTGCAATCTTGCTCGACATCAAAACCTACTTTATGGCTACTGCTACCTAATGCGCAGTGCAGAAACGCAATTTTGGCTGGCAAAATTATCCAAGAATATTCCACATTAAACGGTGATGGAGAGCTTTTATATCCAAACATTTATGACTTGCCAGAGACGAATATATATAATGGTGATGTCCAGGAATTTTCCCCCTCGCGTCGATATAAAGGTTGCAGCTAGTATCAATGCCTACAAATGACTGGTCGTTGAAGCTTTATGTGCAGTGCGATTATATTGAGAATTGTTGGGATATTAATAACACGAGAAGTAAAACTTATGGAAGCACATAAAATATTCAATCCTTAAGTAATAGAGTAAATCATTCTTGGGCATAGTTTTTATCTTACGTCTCGTTTATAATAAAGATGATCGTGAAATATCAATAAAATCATACCTATAAGGAATCAATATTCCTATGGAATCAACTCACAACCAAAAAAATTGCATATAAAATCATAACACTCATATACGTAAATATATCTGTATCGAATTAAAAATGCTCAAAAAGACTCGTCATTTTAATTTTCTTAAACTTTGGACGTTATCTCATAGATACGAATGGTTTTTATGATAAAAATGACTGAAAATGTAACAAATAATGTTTAATAAAGTGTACCCTTATTTTCAAGATCATTATGGAATTTATTAACTTAATACTTTAAAAATGTTGCAAAAATTAATTCTTGTAATAGGAAAAAATATTTTCTAAATACTTATTTAAAGATTTCATACTAATATATATATATATATATATATATATATATATATATATATGTATAGATAGATAGATAGATAGATAGATAGATAGTTGAACTTTATTTAAAAATAAACAAAAATACAGTTGTTTCACATGTTACAAAGCGCTTAATGAAGCTGCATAAAAGAAAACATGTGTTTAATATTATTTAGAAAACAAAAATGAAAAACCCCCCATGCCAGTCATTGTTAATATATCAAAACATTATAAAATGCATTGTCCTCGTCAGAGGGGGAAATGCACAACTCTACACCATAGGTTTCAGACTCACAGCCTGAGATTTTGCCAAGGTAATGTGTTAAATTCATGGCTGTATTATGCAAAGATTAATTTAAAAGTATTGAAACAGTTTAAAGATATTTATAAAAGTGTTCTATATTAATTAAAAATATGAACTGCAACTGGCAAATCTCAGAGGTGTGACTGCATTTTATACTGTTTTGATATATTAACAATGACCGGCATGGGGGGGGTTTTCATTTTTGTTTTCTAAATAATATATACATATATATATATATATATATATATATATATATATATATATATAAACATATTCTAAATACGTATTTAAAGCTTTGCCCGTAACTATGTCTTACGTAAGTAGCACATGTTAAGAAAAAGGTAGCTATATTAAAACCAAAATGAATTGCAGACTTTCATAAATTTTGCGGTAACCTTTGAGTCATCAAATATATTAATTCTAAAAAAAGATACTAGCCTCTAAATTAAATGAAATGTAATTTATTCTAAAACATTATTTTTCTGAAGGGTTAGTTTCAAAATATCTATATATAAAATATTTAATTTTGTTTTTATAAATTTCACTGATAAAATATTCAGGTCTGTTTCAATAGACGGTATATGACTTTCAACGTTACATAACATAGTAGAAGTCAAATCCCGTTGTAGACGCAATTACAACGGGCGCTAGTAAAAACATTCGACGAAAATACGTCTACGCTTAATATATTTAATCTTCTCCAGACTAAAATTAAATAACTCCATATAATTTTTTTATTATATACCGTAATCGAATTTCATGCTCTTCTAGAAACGTGCGGAAACTTTTCGCATTCGAAATATTTCATTTTATGTGCACAGCCATTGTTATATCGATGCAGACAATTTATTCGTCAAAAAAAGAAAAACTTTTTAATCTGGAAAAACTAATTTAAATGAATTGGAATCTCCAATCGTGGCAGACGAAAAATACAGGATCCGGTGCTGAAATATCACGTGACAGTGTGTGTTTGACGGGTGAAAGTTCGAATTTTCCTTGGCGGTAGTTGTTCTAGAAATCTGTTCTGAAATGTAACAATATTTAAAATTTTTGTGCATACGAAGTTTGTCGTTCTAGGTACTATTATTTGATAGAAAAGGATGTTATTGCGTTTTTTACAATTTACATTTGAAAGCTGTGTTCATTAAAAACATTCATCTACCTTCTTGAAAATGCCTCGGATGTGCATTATGTAATCGCGATGTTGCTCTGGAAATAGGTTCGTGTTCTAAAATGCACAGTGTTGCGTTTTTAATCTTTGCGCATACAAAATTTGCCGTTCAGCGTATTATTATATGCTAGAGAAAGATATGATTTATTATTTTTTCTACAATTTATATTTGAAAGTTGTGTTCATTTAAAACATTCATCTACTTTAAAATTGCCTCGTGTCTGCAGTGTTTATGGATGTCGGTCGAATTGCAGAGGGAAATGAAATTATGCGAGTTGACAATGTAATCTACAAAGGAAAGGCCAAAACTTTCCGAAAATGCTGTGCCTGGCATTTTTCGGAATACTCCCAAATATAAAAGTAAGTACTATAAAAGTAAGTACTATGATGGTAAAATATACGAGAGGATTTCGAAAAGCAAAGATACTTCACCGATAGCAGCAAAGGAAAAAATTTCTGCATACCCGGTGGCAGCACGGCCTTTGAATGTTTCGCTATCCCTCCAGGTCATACTTTGTTTATAGGCTGAGTCTTGTTTGGGTAACGCATATGGACGCCTATAAGGTGCCATGCCCTACCCCTTGGCTCTCTCGAAAAATATATATTGCCGCAACAATTTATCTACTACTATAAGGTAGATGTAATTCTGGAACAGGACCTCCGACCACCCCGTCTACAAACAGACGTATGAGTGCTCATGGCAGCGCACATTTATGTCTGCGTGAATTCAGAATGTGCCAAATAAGAATTGTTTGCCGCCATACATTTGAAATTGTGAGCGTCCAATGGATATTCATAATGGATTTCTATACGTCTACGGAATCATCATGGACATCTAGTTGCTTTTTTATCTTTGTTTTTCGAAAACCCCTCAGATTATTGCCAAAAGAATTTTTCGAAAATATAACGTATCTGCAGTATTATGTTAGACCCTCTCTAAAGAGTATTTGCGCATACACGAAATTTCTGGCAATAAGAATAACGTCTCATATTTCTTTTGAATTGTTTTCTTTTTTTATAAAAACTTATTTTTTATTCACAAAACTGAGAAATTTGAAACATACTCCAATAGAGTTTTAGTGGATGTAAAAAGAAACTTAATTTTTGTGTTGTGTTATTATAACCAATTTTTGTAAAGTTACATTCTTTTGACCTTTATAGATGACCTTTGCAGATAAAAACGTTAAAATAATAGTTCAAGATTTTTATTGCAGTACTGTGAATAACTATATAAGAAGCATCGATGGATATAATATTATACGATCGTAGGCATGTATATATATATATATATATATATATATATATATATATATATAGACAGATAGATAGATATTTACTTTTTTGTTTCGAATTTTATACAGTTTTATATAAATATTTTTACTTTCTAAATAGCATGCATTATTTTAAGCATATCTATAATTTTTATTTAAACTTGGTGTTTAAATAGAGTATTTTAATAGAATGAAATATAGTGAAATATTCTGCTATAAAATAATGATATTTATGCATACAGAATTATTTTTAGAAATATATAATTGATATTCGCTTGCAAGTTCAATGTAAAAAGAAAATCTACTAAATAAAATATACAAATTTACTTAATGGTTTGATTTTTTTCGTGTATAGTCATATTATTTTAATGTTTCAGGGAAAAGAAAACGCATTTGCTACTTTCAATATAAAAATGCATTTATTTTAAAATGTTACATTATAAAAATTCGCACAGTTTACAAAAAGAGAATTTTAAAGCAATCCTCCGGAAAATGCAGTCGTATAAAAAGTATATAAGTTTGCTTTATTTTTGACATTAACATCAAAAATATTCTATTCGGACGAAGACAAGTTGTTAAAAAACAACTTTTAACAAGCGGTCGCAATGTAATCCTGCGAATTCTTCCAAACCAGGAGTAATTACTGGCGGAGAACGTTTTGAAAATTGAAAAGCCTTAGAAAGTATCGTATACCCCTTTTTGGCTTAATCTCTCAGAGAAGTCGCATCAATCAGCAGCTGCAACTAGGTCAATAAAAAATAATCTAAACTAAGGAAGATTTAGTGCAAAAAAGCGCAACTATACAAATGAAGTAAAATGGAAGCGGCCTGCATTGTTACATTTCTCGCTTTGTGTTACCCCTCTTTCCTTTTTGTTTTGTTTTGCAAGTGTATAGCATCTTTTTTTGGCTGGGTTTCAGACAGCGAATCGAGACAGATTTATCAACTCTTTCGCAGTAGCATTGTTGCTAATGCGCTAGTCATGTTTGTTAAAATGCAGTCTGTGTCATTATTACCTGATTTTATGCAAAAGAGTGAAAGTCGTTAGCTGAGCTTCGCAAATTTATAAAATGATTATATCAAGCAGATTAGAAGTTTAACACATAAAAACGTAATTATTATACTGAACATTTATATTAAAAATCTTATAGACATAATTTTGGCGTGCATTCAGAAATAAGTTTCGTTTAGTATTAAGTTCTAAGATTAAATTTTAATTTTGTTACACTGAACTTTAAGCAAGGAAGCTTTGGCATAGAACCACAATATTGCAGAAAGCACTATACACCTGGCACACATAAAATATGTGCAGAACAGCATTAAATTTTTATCACAAATATTAATAAATTTCTACCATAATTATTAATCAATATTCTTAAAAATAATTATTATAGTATTTGTTTAGTTGTTCTAAGCAATTAAACTTTATAATAACAAGTTAAAAGTGCTAATTTATTTTTATCAAATATGCTCTCAATAGTATTCATTATTCTCAATAATCAATAGAATAATACTTATATACAGGGCATAAGTATTATTGCATTGATTTTGTATAACATTTTTGTATAAAAACATATACCTAGGCATTTATTCCTTATATATTGATCTCTGGTATATACAGTAAATTGCAGAATTGCGCTAAAAAAAGGTAAACATTTTTATGGTATCAAATAAAATTTTCAAGAAATTAAATCTAAATAGAGATTAAATTTAAGTATTTATGCTTACCCGCACAGAAAGATCCAAATTAGTAAAATGTGCCCCATACATTAATGAGTTAGTGTACAAAATTTTAGTCATAAAACTTCTCAAAGCTATGTTTAACAAAGTTCATGAAGGGCTATACAATTACAATGATGGCAAAGGTATTAGGTACTTTAAAAAATATTTCCTTTCGTAATTTCCGTACAACCCCTTATACGCTATCATCCGAGGTGATATTTTTCTCCCTTAGAGAGCCAATGAAAAGTGATTTGAGTTAGCACATATATTTATTTTTATATTTCTGAAACTCTTTAGGGTGAAATTCTCAAAATTTATTTATTATGTAATTAATGTACGGGCTCATTTAGTAATTGGGATTTTTTTTTGTATGAGAGACTATAAAAATTTAAATTTTACATTTATCCAGATTTAATAAGCTGACAATTTTAATGGATATCATAAAATTCTGTACTTTTTTACACCGCTTTATAATTTATTGCATGAATATAGGATATATATTTAAGCCTCTCGTCACCCTGAACCTCATATGAGGCTCCTACTTCAAATAGCAATATTTAAGAGAAAACAATTGAATTTAGTATTTTTTTCTTTCAGTGATATCAATATCATTAATTCATTTAGAAAGTGTATGAGACTCTTAACTAGGTGCATAAATCGTGCCTAGATTGCAGTACTAGTCAATTTACATCATTTTTTACAGTTTTCGCTGCATTGTTTCAGGAGAAAAATTAAGAAAATATTTACGTTACTTTTTTACCTTTTTTTTTCTTTTTAAGGTAAGTATAGTTTTCTCTTATTTCTCAACCTTTACCTAATATATGCATCCTTTTAAATTAATTTTAGTATAACAAAATGCTTTACAAATGCAGAAATTAATATTAGAAAAATCTAATATTAATCGATAGAAAAAAAATATTTTTGCATGATTTATAATAGTATTTCAGATGCATTAAATGGTAGACAGATTTTTTTTCTCTAAGTTTTCTTCTGAGTTTTCATAATTAGGTGACGAGAGGGTTAAAAATAAAAGCCCAGATTAGTATTTTGGGGTCACTTTGCATATTTTTTAATAAAAACAAAAGATTGTTTAGGTAAGGTTAACGCTTACATGTTATTTAGAGAAAATGAATATTTGCTGATAATTTTTTTGTTGTTGTTTAAAACTATTTTCAATGACAAATAAATATATTGATACATTGTTGAATAAATTTAAAGATTTGCTTTAGGTTTTTCGTAACAAAAATAACACATCCCTCACTGCAGATGTAAAATTTATTTTTTATGTACATACAACACTTCGGAATGTCTGCTGTAGTATACATTTAGCATATTCCTCGATTTCAGATCCAATATATTTATTTACATTATATAAAATCGAGCAATTGAACAGGCTATAACCATAAAACACAAAAAGATGAATTTTAGCGGAGGAATTGTTTATTGTGCTTTTTATCTCTGAGCTACGTTAATCTTCCTAACCTTTTCATGAGTTTACGAATTGAAAATTCGTCTACAAGGCACAAATGAAACCATATGGATTGCTTCTTGGATGAATACTGCGTACGTATCTGATGCTTATGATACTATATGGTAGGTTTTGCATGTTTTAAACTACTGAATACGTAGGTACCATAATATCAATTGAAGATCTCGTGCTATAAGATATTTGCTACTTATGCGATACAGGCATTATGTATGTACATACCATATTGCTCATTGTTACGTATATCACGTCATACCTGGGATTCATTTCGCCGTAAGTTTTTGTAACATCAGTTGAGTACTATGGTAAGGATGTTGTACTGGTTTATGTAACATGTTAAGTTACCGATAATATTGCTTTTTTTTAATTCAAAAACGTTATTATTCTTTATAACAAAATTGGAAAAAGAACTGTCTTAAAAGTTTTATTTTTGAAATATTAATAGGTAACACTCAATTAGGAAAATTTGCAATAAATAATGAAATGCCAATGTACAAACTTTAAAATTTAAATTATATAAACAGTGGAACCTGCCCAATGAGTCCACACTCGGTAGACACTTATAAAGTTGGTCACCATACGAAGATGGTAAAGTGTGGTGGTTGTAAAGTGAAATTGTGTGTACAGAAGGGGTCACTATAGACAGTTGGTCTCTCACTTTAGCAGGTTTCACAGTACATTCACTATTAACAAAGTAAAACAGTTTTATTTTTCAAACACCGTTATTTTCTACTTTCGTATAATACAACTAATTCCACAGTTTAATAGACATGGTCTAAACAAAATTTAGTGTCTATATGGACTGTCTGTACCTATTTTGAAACATGAATATTGTTCATATGATATTATATGAGCACTGGTAACAGAGGTAACTTAAATACAGGTTATTTTCTTTTTACCTCATAATCCTGTTTGAAGGCATTTTCATCTTTGCATATGAAAAAGACCATAAAAACCCGTTTAAATAATCAGTTTTCTTAAAGTTCTTATGTTCATTTCTTGTTCACTTTCTGAGAATATTTTTATGCAAAACCTTAAAATTTAAGAAAAATTCAAATAACTATATATTTTTCACTTTTTTTAAGGCGTCTTATGTGAAGATTTGTTTTAGTAATCAATATTCTTCCTTAGATTTTTCTTCATTTTATCGGCATGTATTCAGCAATTTGCAAAACATCTCATTTAAACATATTTCTTACATTTTGATTTTAACTGGTTAAACAAAATATTCAGAAACTACAGGACGAAGCCCGCTGTGGAAGATATTGCAATGGTCACTAGATAAAAACATTCCACAAAAGTATGTCTATAATTATTGCATTTAATCTTTGTCTACTTAAAACAAATACCACTTTATTTCAATCATAACCGAAATAGGAATTACATGCTTTTCGAAGACTTTTCGCATTAGAAAGATTTCGTTTGGTGGGAACATACAGAGAAAACCCTTTTATTTATGAAAAAAGGTTAAACTGGGTAATCTGGAAAAACCTTTTTAAGCGAATTGTAATTGTAATGCACCCTTCGAAGCCTAATAACCGTGACTTCAACATAACGTCAATAAAATTGAAACACCGAATTTTATCACAAAAATGATAAGCTGTTTTTTTTTTACCCTGGGAAGTAAAATAAAGCTAAAAATGGCGAAAAATCGCTTAAAAATAAGGGAACGGGTGGATTTTCAGATTATAAAACTAGCATAGATCTTTTTCTATATTTATATACACATTTTTTACATAATTATGAAAATGAAGCTGATCGCCCCAACAATGTGAATTTTACTACGTTTTTAGACAATAACTTTTTTCTCTGTTTGGATTAATGACTGTAAAATGTTCCTTAAGATTGGTTTAACTGGAACTGTGTCAGAGTCAGAAAGTCAGGGATCAGCGCAACTATGCAGTAGGATTTTATGATGTATTTTCAAGTTGTACAACAATCTTCGAAAAACAAATATCTTTCTTTTGTATTAATATGTTAATTTTTTCTTAAACTATGAATTCAATTCTGTTGCATTAAATCGTTGAATGTTACCATAAGCGAAAATTGAAAAGTTAGGATGTCACTAACTTCACTTTTATGGAGAAAAATAATACGAACAAAACAAAAATATTTTATTTTTAAATGGTATTCCTCCAAGGAAAAAATTCTAAGGTATACGAATTCACATGTTTTTTACTTTCGAAGGCTGAAAATTTATTCCGCTCTATTTTCGGAAATATTGCATTAAAAACATTGATGTTTTGAAAAAAAATAGTCTCAGGAAGAACATTTATTTACTCTTTTATAAAAAAGCAATTGCCCAGCAGTTTTTTCTTCCCATCGGAATATTCTTGTACTTTGAAAAACCATAAAGTTCCGCTAAAAGGTCGAAAGGCAGCTCGGGAGATTTGTGATATTTTCAGGTAAATATAAAAGGAAAAAATGTAAAGCTATGTACTTTATTCGAACGTTTCTTAAAGTGTTCGGAGTAAAACAAAAAGCAGCAATTACACTATATGCATTAGAGAATTTTAATGAGCGAAACATTTTTTAAAATCTTTTAAGATAGTTAAAAGATAAAAAGTTGAAAGCATTAATTTCACTGTATACACACATTTCTAGATACACATGATATGCATTAGCATACATTAAAGTTTAACAACATGAATATTATTGAATAAATGGAAAAGGATTCTTAATGCAAATTACATGCAAAATGTTTAAGATAAGATAATAAAAAATCTACGTTAAAATAAATTTACTGTCGTTATTTTTCAATAACTATCACTTTTTATATTTTTATTCAACCCCCGTATAAAAAAAGTCCCAAATAGTAAAATGCGCTGAACAGAAAAATAAGGTGATGTAGAAATTTTGTGATTTATTTCCTAAAATGTGTGAGAAATGTGAAAAAATATATTACATAAAAATATATCTTAGGCAATTGGGGAAGGAAGGCTCAAATTTTGTACTGCAGCGCATTAAGCGTATGGAACACATTTAACTGAACACATTTAGGATTTTATTTTATATTTGTGTGTGTGTGTGTGTGTGTGTGTGCTGGGCTCGTATACAAATTTAAAAAGTCTCACGTTTTATAAATTAACATGAGATATTCTTTTTTTTAATGTAATCTTTTTTTTTCCAACCTTACATTGAACTTTTTGTCAATTTACATTGCGTAATCACCTCTGAAGGAAAAAAGAACTAAAAGGTGATACCGCCTATCAGAGAAACCCTATAAAATCAGAAAACTAACATAATAAGTGATAAGAGAACGTATTATACAATTGATATGAAAGCTACAGGTATATCATCTGTTAGGAAATGCAGTCTGATTATTTAAAAGTTCTTTCATAGTTGAAATTTTCACTGCCGCTCTATTCAACCAATCGTATGTCTAATGATATAGCCTCGAAAGTATGGGGAGCAAATATGGTGAATTTTTTTCAATTACGCCTACGGTTTTTAAAATAGGCTGAAGTAACATAAAAAAAATCAAACTACGTATTCAGAGCACTGAAAATCTATAAATGCAGTTAAAATGATAGATGTGTAATGGAAAACGGGGGGCGTAAGATACGAGAAAAGCAGAGAATTTTTTTTTTTGGAATCCCCAAAGAAATTTAAGTCCTGTTAATTGTATTTTCCTGGTGTTTTTTGTGCTGGTGCAATTAATCCTCTGTCGGATATATCCTGCTATGAGAAGTAAATATAATGAAAAACTCTGTTCACGTGAAAAAGTGCTATTAAAAAAAACACTTTCGTTTCGAATGGTGCAAAAGGTGCACCCTTTTTCAGTTCCTTTCTGAGGAAGGCAAGCAAATCTGTCTCGCTCTCTTCTTTTGGTATGCATGTTTCTTAATGCGTTGCTGTGTTTGTTTGTCAGACAAGAAGAGATTACATCAACAAAAAGTCCGACTTCCCAAGATTTTCCAACTGTTGTCATCTTTTGATAATTGCAATAGACTGCTAAGGAAACTAAACTTACTCAACCAATTCAATGTGTACGTACACTGCATGTACACTATTGTCTTCAATGTCATGTGGGAATGGAAATCGCGAATTTCCGGTTATTAGTCCTTCACGAATGGACTACCACAGCTATTCTGTATACCTTTGAATTATTTTCACATCTTAAAATTTCAGTAATTAAGGCTTCTGCCTCTAATTGGTATTTTACACAAAACAAATTCACCAAAAACGCCTTTTCTACCAGCATCAATATTTCTGTCGATCTATAAGTTGTAAAATTTAATCAGAACAAATCAGTTTTCATGAAAGAGAAGTGAACTATAAGATAGGTGTAAATTACCAATTTTCTTTTAAATTCTTAGAACTGGTTCATATTTAGGAATCTAAGCTTTTACAACGACTTCTATCAATAATCATTGGAAATAATTTTACTAGAACAAGATAAAAAGTCCGTTTCTTTAAATGTCCAAATATTGAATTCGATATTTTTTAATCCATCAAAATTTCCTGAGTACAATTCATTTCAGATGCATGTTGAAAAATACATCATGTATATTATGAATGTAAATTTCTTAAAAATAAAAAAAAATAAAATGTTTTGGATATTTGACTGTACTATGTATTCACTTTATAAAAAAATGAATTAAAATTGTTTAACATCTGATATTAATCCATATGTAAACATAACGAAAGCATTTTTAAAATCTCATTTTTTTCTAAAACGGGTTCTTTATTCATAAACATTGTTTAAACCTTCACATGTTTCCTATAAAATATAATTATTATAGTAAAATTAATGAAAAATAATCATTAAATGTGTGCTTTATAAATATTATTGAAAAATGAGGAAAAATTAATTTTCACCTGGTATTTTTAAGAAATTACAGCTCTGTAAACAATCCTTTGTAGAAATAAAAAATATATTTATTTAACTGCAAAATCTTAAAATCCCCGAAAAGCTCCAAGATTTTTATTTCGCCTTAAAAACCAGTATCTTTTCTTGAAAAAGAGGAACAGCCATAAAGATTTAGGCAATTCTCAAGAAACAAAAATAAAAAATCTATATAACAAGGATATAAATGAGATGCAGTAATCTTTATTCTATGTCTACAAAAGTAAGACTTTGGAGAATTTATGTAAATAAGCATTAATCCCTTGTAGGAGAATGAATGCATTCTGGGTTCTCGTATTTTATCAGAAAACATATTTAAGCTTTTAAAAAAATGTTTCTAGGAACAATCTCATTTTAAACTGGAAAAATCTTTCTTTTTATTTTGCGTTTTTCTTCATTTTAATGAGCAGAATTTTTTAAGAGTAGAAAGATAGGAAGTATCATAAGCGAATTGCTAAAATAATTAGAGTGTATTAACATATACTGTAGCGACAAAGGAAAAATAAAAGTACTGGTACCACGCAAAATAACAGGACCCCTTTTTACGTACATAAATAATTTTTCAGCTATGTGTATTTTTTATTGTTCACAATGAAAATAATAATAATAATGAAATAATAATAAACGTCAAAATTTAACTATAGAATTTATGCAAAATATAATATTACCTGAATTTTTCTATTTTTATCAGCTTGCATATTACCGGTTGATGCTATTTAACATCTAACAGCAGTTAATTTTTTTTATAAAAAATTGCATTTTACGTCGATTGGAATTTATTATTATTGTATCCAAACATGTGATAGAATAAAATATGATCATTAGTCTTCGAAAACGATTTCGAAGTTGTACAGAAATTATTTAAAAATTGATATACACATAGAACAACTTTCTCTCTTTCTGGACATTAAAGCTAAAACTAATTAACAGGGAGATGCAAAATTTCATTGAAGATGATTCGAAAAATAATTGTTAGCAAATGACGTCGATAGGTGAGATGATAGCTCTATGATGGATTATGAAGTTTGTACAATCAAGTTATATTATGGAAAATTCCTCGAAGAAGTCAACAGGCAATCACCTCCTTTCTAAAATAGAATGTGTGACGTTCCTCGATGACGAGAAGCTACGGTGCTGACATTTTAGCTACATTCTTTTGCCAACTAATAGTCAAGTGACCTAGGGGTTGCGTCCATCAGTAAGAGGGCCACACTTTCTCTGTCACATGAATCTTAGTTGAAAAAGGGTGTGATTAAAATGTTAGCACAGCAGCCTGTCTTTCTCGTCACCCACGGTCACACAGTAATATTTTAGCAATCTACCTCAATTCTGCTAATGTAATTCTGCATAAGTAAGAGCACTGACAAAATCTTCCTTCTTGGAGACTTATTGGCCAATTTTTCGCCGGAAGTTCCCATGACTTCCAGAATCTGTATAGAAAGTATGGTTTCATTCTATTCAGCTAAAGTTTAATAATTACATAAAATTAATAGATTAATCATTGAATAAATTTAAATATTTAATTATTACTATTTTCAGAATGTAATTAAAATGTATTTTCAAATTTTAAGTGCTGTTTATCTATTCTCATCTACCAGAGTTTTTAGCAGAAGTTAAAGTTTTGTTGTTAAGTGAATTTTCATTCTGCAGTGAAAAATTTAGAGCTCCTAGGACCAAGATAACTACACACACACATACACACATATATATTTAGATAGAAATATATTTCCATATATGTATGCAGGCTGTTTCAGAAACATTCTCTTAGGCTTTTATTTTTTAAATATTTATCGTGGAAATGTACATAAAATTGCAAGGTGATGTAAACAAAGTACAGAATTTATGATATCGATCAAAATTTTCAGGACATAAAATCTACAGGAAAAATCTTAGTTATTTTAATTACAAAATTAAACTTTTTATGACCCCAGTACAAAACAGTTTTCTATTAGTAAAATTTTCCCATGCATATTAATTAGGTCATAGATAAAGTTCGATTATTTTACCCTAAAATGCATTGGCGATCTCAAAATAGATAGATACTGCCTCAAAATATTTTCAATGACTCTCGAAGGTAGAAAAATCCCGTCGAATGATCGTGTTTCAGGAATCATACCCAATTAAAAAATAAAACAATCATTGCATAAATACGTAATGCATTTGCTACTGTAAATATTGTATAGCCTCTCATCATCTTCTTTTAAATATATCTCTGAGCCTTTTCTTATTATAAAAGTATGAAACTTTTGACTTCACCTAATTAATGCATGGGTACATTTTATTAATTGGGAATTTTGTTTATGCGAAGACGGTATAAAAACATAAATTTTGTATTCATTTAATCTCCTGAAAAAAAATAGTTTATTCGGATCCATAAATTCCTACATTTTTTAACATATCATTGTAATATATTGTTTATGTCTATGAGGAATATTTAAGGAACAAAAGTGTTTATCTTTGTTTTTGGGACGTCCAGAACATAGATATAGATGTATATATGTTTGTATGTTAATGTAGTAGAGAGTTAATGAAATCTTTCTTCAATTGACTACGCGTAGCTCTTTGTTTATACTCACTTATTTTTGTGGTATTCAGAACTTTTTTATTAAGTTTTGGTAATTAATGCTAATAATCCAAAAATGTACTGTATCCTAAAAATCCACTTACCTTCGAATGCATGTACAATAAAATTACGGGGTGTATCTAAATTGTTTCAAAAATATTATTGGAGATATGGCACATATTAAGGATCATAATTACATAGCAATGTGGGGTCGAAAACGTTGTCTCCATGCAGTTGTTAATAATCACTTTGTAACGGGTGCTGAAACGGCAGTGAACTTTCTGTCCATTTTTTGTCAAAAACTAACGTATTTTTCTCAGAAAACACGTGAGTAAAAGTCGTAGTTTAAAAATTATACTTTATTTCTTGGATGAGATTTCTTAAGACTACCCCTTTGTATACGAAACTTCCTTAAGAACCCTTCACTTTTGCTAAAGTGATTATTAACAGCTACATGAAGACGACGTTTTTGACCCCACATTGCTATGTGATTATGATTCCTTATCATGTGCCCTACCTTCCATAACGTTTTGTTGAAACAATTTAAGTACATCCTGTATAATCCCTAAGAACTAATGAGTACATCTTTTCCCAGATTTGTTTATGATTAAAAGTGACCTACAATGAAACTATTATTGAAGATAATGTTTTTTCTTTATATTTATATATTTCAGAATTCAATTTGACGGAAAACCATTTTTTATCGCTCCTTCGCAATATCTGTCGATTTCTATTAAAGTTATTTTCATGCAATCATCTTTATTAGATAATTCCTCAAATCTAAATTTTATTTAGGTAGACCGGACTGTTCTGGGCTCGTTCCGAATGCGGCATCCCAGATTGAACACATTTACGAATCTTGCTCAACGAGGCTGGCGAAATACAATTTGTGGAGTTTACCGCCTGCGCACTTAACACCACAATCTCATCAAAACTTGTCTTTATACGCTAATTTATTCTCATTTTTCAACTAATAATTCCCGCACTCTGTAGAAGCGTTAAATTTCCGTGAATGTTTCTTCCCGAAATCCGAAGAAGAGGAAAAAGAAATTGATGAATCTGAAAAAAAGTTTCTTCAATTGACAGTAGGGGAAAGAAACGAAAACTCGTCAAATAACGGAGATATTGCGGCAACACTGCTGCAAGAAAAATTTCCGTGAATTCAAGAAATTAATTTTGAGAGTGCGTCTTTGTACTATAATATATTCCTTATCTTTAACGAATCATTTCCGTGCTCCTAGGGAAAGATATGCTTCCGTGAATTCTTACCGAAAATCTGAAGAAGAGGAAATAAATTTCGCTGAATCTGAATATTTTTCTTCACTTTCTGGAGAAAAAATACACTGATATTCGTCAAATAGCGGAGATATTCCGGAAGCACTGCTGACGGTAAAATTTCTGGCAGTTACTCGTGATAAGGTTACTGAGATCGTTTGTCTGTTGCCAATATGCATTTACAAAGAAATTTTCAAAATCTGAAGCCACCTGCTGGGTTTGCTTGTTATCTGAGGACAAAAGAACGGAAGAACTGTATGACCATCGCAATAAATTAACAACAGAAAATTAATAAGATCATTATCATTGCATCACGATAATCATAATAGTAATTTACGACAAAAAAATCTACGAAGGGTAATAAACGTAAATCGTTTAAGCAATAGAGAAACGATGCATGGAATGTAAGAAATACTTGACTGTCTATACTGAAAGCGCTTATTCAAATGAGCTGCTTTTACTTCTGACAAGCTCCAAGACTTTTGCTAAAGCAAGAAGTCCTAAAAATCAATGCATTTGCAGACCGAAAGTAAAGATTTTACTTACGGCGCTTCTGTTAACCCAATCCATATTAGATAATCAAATTATAAGAACACTAATCTGATTCATACATAATCATTTTTCTCATTCCACTTGCCCAATGTCTAAGCCAAGAAGGAGAGCTCCTCTTAAGAGGTTATATCTTGTATCTTGCACAATGTGTAACAGCAATAAAAATTGCATGAGTTTAGAGAAATATAAAATCATATTCTTATTTATACCGTTCTCTGATGGGATAAAAAAAATACAATATTTTAACTTAAATTTACAAAAAAAAATATTCATGACTAGTTTGATGTAACGAAACGTCTTTGTATTCCTCCGCCGTCAGCAATTATTACTTGTGTTTCACATTCCATCAGACCCAACGTTTTAACCTGAGCACTTTTGTGAACTGCGATATACTGTTTCAAAATTTAATTCTAAATAAGTGTTTTATACTTACTCATTCCCTCCGCTAAACGTTTAAACACAGCACTGTTCTGGGTTGCAAAAAACAGAAGATTTTTCTCTCCTATAAAAATTCTTAGGTGCTTCACTGCATATTGTACTTTGTTGAAGATACTAACACACATTTTACTTTGCTCAATACAACAGATATTACCTCAGACGGCTATTCTAGGTATTTTAACTTAATTCAGTTTTTAATGATATTTCTTGAATGCTAGTCATGTTTTCGTCATTTGCAAGTTGCAAGTAATTAGTGTGTTTTTTATGTCACGTATTTAAACATGATTTGGACATTAAAAAAGAAAGGCATACTTCATTTCCTTGAATTTTGATCCAAAGATTAGCTGATTAGAGGGACCTTTAATTCCTTGTTTCTCGACCTGATGACTTACCTATTTGCACTCATTTTTCAGTCACTTCTGTGTGAGTCACTCACGCAGGACTGACTGAAGAATTTTAAAATATTCATATATATTTAGAAAATATAGGTAACTAAGTATTATTTATGCAATTAACTACTAATTCATAACAAAATATTTATAATAATTCTTTTACTTTAACATAATATTTTTTAGCTCACTGAAGCCTATTCTTCATTGAAAACTAAAATTTTAATTTTTATCGCTATTTGTGGGTTTTAACCCTTTAACGCGCAGTGTTCCCACTCTTGGAACACCAAACTCTGACATTTTGACTGCTGCCAGTCACGAAGAATAGATTTGATTTCTATAAAAATAGTTGCGGGTGACATAGCTCCACGAGAATCCTTTATTTTTTAGCACGTCATTTCCCGTAAAAAAATTTCACGATTATTTTTAACAGCACTGACATCTGCTGAATAATGGAAGAATGCGAGAACAGCTGGATAGATTGCCCAATGCTGAAAAAAGGGCTGATAAGACAAAAGGGCTGAAAAGAAAATTCTGAAAATACATAGCTGGCTGTGCGTCAGCCAGCCAGCTGCGTCAAGAAAGGGTCTCTAAGTCTGTGGCACGCTATGAACGTTTCGATCGTCCGCCACCTTGCTGGTAGTTAAGTCGAGCGATGGCAACGGCTGCCCTTTTTTCAGCATTGGGAAAGGGTTGCGCCTCAAAGGGTTAAAAATCCTGACTCTTCCGCTAAAAGAATCCCCCCTCTTCTATCTGGTGACTTCAAGAGTGTTATTTAATTCCATTTGACTCCAATAATGTGAAGTAAAACATAATCGTCATCCATATTTACGACACAAAAGATAAGTAACGTCGTACTTTATAGTATCATATTTTAAATAAAATGCGGTACTGAATATTTCCAACATATCTGTCTGTACAAAACACAGTTCGATCTTTATACTTGACGGCAAACGTAGCGATAAGGTTTATTTTACTTTACGTCAAAGCTGTCCGTTCCACGTCAATCAAAAGATTAGGAATGCATGAAAAGAGCATTTTGAGGTTCAAATACTATAAACTGTTTGAGTGAGATGCAGCACTATTATTAAGTGGTACAGTTAATGTAGAACTTACTTTATTTAAACAATACATAAATTAAGTGATTTAGACAGGTATCGTTGTAACATTTTATAAGGATGTAATATTTCTATTATTTTCATTGATACTTGAAAAGATCTACTTTTCATTAAAAAAAAAATATCAATACCTCAATTTAAAGTCCTTGAAAAGGTTGAAATCTCCATTGAGTTTTGAGTAATTTTTACCCATAAAATTTATTTTTTAATAATTAAAATTATCGTTTAATATTTGCTCTTCTATTAAACTAATGTAACAAAAACTTTTGGACGTGATGAATTTGTAAAACTGAAAAGTTCGACTGTCAAAATACAATTTTCTAACTTTGTTTGAGAAACTGGAAAGATATTTAGATGGATAATTTTGAAAACCAAACTGTATTCTCCATTCTAACAAGTAATTAAGGCTCTGAAAGTAATTTTCCGGCTGCACGCATTTTCAGAAGAAATATCTATTTAATTAAGGCTATAACAATGTGATGAGGAAGCTCATTTAAAATTTTGTCTTTTCGTGAAAACCTCGTGTATGTGCAATTTTATTTAATGGGATTTTCTGTTAAGGCAAAGCTGATTTGTTAATCATGTTTTACTCCGTCTCTGTAATCAATTTATAAAGTTTATGTAAATAGCTTTATGTAATTTGTATAAATGCAAAAAAATTATTCACCAGCCATTTTTTTACGTCTCTTTAAATATATACATGTAACAATGTACCATTTTGTTTGATAAAATAAACGAGTACACAATACATCTTTTAAAGATTTTGATTTCAGCAAATTTAGTTTTTTAAACCTGCTGTAATAAAACATGATTTTTAAATTATTCAATTTAAATAAATTTAAAGGTTTTTTTTTCAATTTGTACCATTTTAAATTAAAAATTTTCATAACACTATAATTTTTTAAATTAGCATGTCTACAGTAAGTGAATGTTTAAAATTATTACGAAGCAAATTTAGAATATAATACAATTAAACTTTTTTAATGTAAATTCAACTTTCTGATGTTTCCTACGAATAAAAGTTTTCTGCATAAAAAATATTGACTTACCTAATGGAAGACAAAGAATGATGAGGGAAAAGAAGATATGAGCACAAATGACGCTGTTCTCCATCTTCAATCTTGATTTTGTTTTTTCTCAGTCGTTACTTAAAGTAATCATCACCGGTTTATTAAATCTGTTTGATTTTCGTAATTGCTATTGATTACTTTATCGCAGAGGCTATTGATTTCAATGGAAGTCTTTGACTAATTTTGAATACTTTTGCTCTTTACATCTTGGGAATTTTTTTTTACTGCTTGGCAAATAATTTCTTTTGCTCTCTCTATTTCTCTTATTTTATCTGGGGAGTGTTGCTGTTTATTTATTTATTTATGCATTTTCCGCATCAAAAAAGAAGAATTTAGAGTCCCATTACAGATCTGTCGGGTAAGGAACAGAATACTCGATGCTGCGGTAAGCTGAGAGTAGGGTAAGCTGCTGTAACGGAAGTTACGATCATTTAATATGGCTTTGAGACATACGAAATGCGACATACGAGAGGAAAGGTGTCCACAGAAAGTCTTTCTTCCTTTTCAAGTTAAAGTTGCCCTAGGCATTTGAATGGAATGAAGTACTAAGAAGCAAAAAGAAACGAAATCAATAACTCCTAGGAACACATTTATATCACCATGAATAAAAATATTACTAATAGTAGCCAGGATAGCATGACAGCGATATTCTTGCGAGCCTTGTGAATAGCTACGTGAGATGGGGCTTAGAAAATCTAACGGAACTAATCAGCACATATTTTCGGTATTTTCTGAACGGGCGCTGTAGTAAGAAGCGAAAGCAGTTATTTTTATAAGGGGTTAGTTGCTTTGTTTTTTTTTATTATTTTCTTGTTGAAAAACTACCACTTCATCTAAAGATCCAAGAAGTCTATAGATGCTGCACTAGTTGTAGAAGAAACTTTTTTTTGTTATTTTTTTGAAAGTCAGAATTAAGTTACGTAGTTCCGAAGAAAAATAAAAGCATATTACAGTAGAATGAGAAAAGAGCTGAAGAATAAATAGATTAAATATATAGATATATGTATATAGGTATATATATTTTTGGAGCGTTTTCTTAATAAGATTTGCTAGACTTGAAGCTTCTAGTCAAACGTTCTTATCAGCATGATATGGCAAGAATAATGAATTATCATTCAATAGAGCGAAGAGTAATAAATAACACATTCCAAATACATTAGTATCCATAGCAACCGAGATTCCTGTGGGTTGGTAAAACACTCACTAAAGATAGCTTGAAAAAACTACTTACACTTCCAAGTATACGATCAAACAGTTAAATAAACAATTTTTAAAAAAAATTAAACCTAAGTATTATAATCTAGAAAAGTAAATGTCATTTTTCAACAGTATTTGAATTTCGTTGTGTGCTGTGAGAGAGAGAGAGACGAAAAAAACGAGTCAGTCTTTTTTTTTTTTTTTCCTTCCGTTAGTTTTTTTGTTTGTTTGTTTTTTTCTTTTCTTCCAGTGATGATTCTCACTCCTCTTCCCTAAGCAACCGCCGATGCTCCTGCTGCTGCTGCTGCTAGTCCGATTCCGTTGCTCTCGCTGCTCCTCTACAGTGGTGGGATGCTTTCGCTCGGTGCATGTCTTTCGCCTATTGTCGCAGAAGAAGAGGGGAATTAATTTTTTTTTTCTCTCCAAACCCGCCCACCCGCCGGTCCCCTTTATCAGGTGGGGAAGAATCTGTCGTGCCCCTTCGGATGGTAGGCCCTTTTCTCATGGGGCGCCCGCTCAGAGATGGCTCGAGCACTCTCACGCTCTCTCACACACGAATTCCACCGCAGCCTAGCCGGATCTCCGGCTCCGCTGGAACGTTGCCGAGACCCCCCCCTCTCTACTACCCGGACGGGGAAGCTTTGGAAGGCGAGTGCGCGTGCGCGGCGCGGGATGCCGGACGCATGCGCCCCGGACATCCCAAACTCCCCCGCACAAACGATTCCCAGGTTTTTACTTCATATTTCTTACGCATTGCCGTTTATGGTTGAAATTAGTTGCTATCCCTTCCCCTCCTACCTTGCCAGTCTCACTCTATCAGGTAGCCATGTCTCGAGAAACAACGATACCGGTAGGAGGAATCCGGGAAGTACTTCGGGAAGTATTGGCTTCTAGGCTTTACTTCACTTCCATATGGGGAGAGGGTTTTTTTTAATGAAAAGTCGCTTGAATGAACAAAGGAAACCGTGAATGGAAGAGAATTCAGGTGTAGGCGATGTCTTGATTCAGCATCCTTGAGTATACAGTATTGCCCGCTTAATTGAGTTGCCCATTTGCCACGAAAAATTAGCGGGTATACACAATCCGGGATCTCATTGGCTATTTGTTACGGTTTGGTTTATTGAAAAGTTATTCCATTAAGCGGGTATTCTTTTAACCGATATTCCACTAAGCGATATCTCATTGGCTACGTTTTCTGTTTCGCGCCTTGAAAATTTATTACATTAAGCTGGATATTCTTTTATCCAATATTTCATCAAGCGAGATCTTATTGGCTACTCATTGCTGTTTGACACGATGAAAATTTATTACATTAAGCAGGGTATTCTTTTAACCGCTATCCCATTAAGCTGTCCCGTACGTATCTCTTTCTCATGCACCTGTATTTTGGCAAATCAAATCAGAACATTGTTGCAAATATTCTTTTTCATGTGGCTTATGATACTCGTGCAACATATTCCACAAAAAAGGAATACATCAGACTCTCTATTAACCGGGCTAAATGGATCCGGGTATGAGCCGGTTAAACGAAAATCCGTTTAAAGCGGAGAATGAAATAATATATGCATGCATATTTAAGTGATGATCATTATAATAAAATGCTTTCATTTATTACTAAAGCTTTATTATAGCATTAGGAGGTAGGTTTTAAAAGCATCAGTTTTTCTGCTGAAGACTGGCTTTACCATGGTACAATGGTTATGGCACGGAAAATGGTAGATGGCCGAAGTGTGAAGGTCCCGTGTTCGGGTCCCATCGCGCGGCTGTGGATATAGCGGTCTGGAGTTTTGGTAGGCTTTCTCCTGATGTAACGTGAATACGCGTTAGAACCCCTTAGAAAGCCCTCCTGCCAAGGCACCTCTCCCTGGCAGATCGCCCTAGTGTAGCGTTATCACAATCACAATCTGCTGAAGATTGAAAATTCCACAATTTTTTTTTTAAAGCATCACATCGACGGAGGAAGCTGATGCCTGATGTTCTACATAGAATAGCATAAAGCCTTTTTCCCAGTAATTTTGCGCCATCTGTACGTGATAGGACGGAGGTCTATGTAGGCCACTGTCGTAAATTTTCAATTTTTGTACTTTTTTGAAACTTTTTTATTTAAATCAAATACTACGGGTTAAAGTGGAGATCTGGTGTAACGGAGGCCGGCCCAGGGAGTCTACGGTGTATTACATTGATAGATATAAAATGCAACTCTGAGGTTTCCTTGGATCAAGCGTATTGTACCTCTATACAAACACCGATCTTTCATACAAATTTATTTCATACAAAAAGCATCTATTTTGATATAAACGTTACTGAGTTATTGAAGCATTATTTATATTGGCATCATCTTTTATAATTTATTCTCCCGTAATTTCAAGAGGCTAGAAATAATAAAAATGGAAATGTCGAAGTTTTCGTGAAGTGGGCTGATTCATTTCCATATGGGATGCATTTTTTTCGGATCGATTTCGTGAAGAGGCAGAATACGTTAGAAAACGGGAGTGTGTAGAAAATAGCTTTTTAATTGCAGCACTCTAAAAATGTAGAGCTGTACTATAAAAGATATGAAGTACTGTTCACCTACTACTACCACCATGATTTTATTATCGATATTTTTATCAATAAGTACTTAGAAGTACGGCAGGAAAATTAAAAATGTAAATATTGACTTAAAAACATTCAAGAGGTAATAATTATGAAATGTAACGAAAAGTTTGTTTTATTATTAAATTACAATGAAAATAACTAATTAATATTTGTGATATTTTAATTTTTGAGGGGGGGGATTTGCGTCACTATTGGACTGGATTGAAAAGCTTAATCTATTTTTGTTTATTTTTTATATTCTTTTATATGTTTACTTTAAAAAAGTGTATTTTAATGCATTCCGCATAAAATAAGAAAGCATTTTTTATCAAGTTATTAGTTTGAAAACAAAAGATAATATAAATATATCCATATCTCTGTGTGTGTGTGTATGTGCGTATTCTTTAATTTAATGACAGAGACCAAGATCAGAAAAAAAGTAAATATGTCAATTGTTCTTTGGATCAACTGTTGCCAATTAATGTAAATACATTTGCTATTAATAAATACAAACATATACAAAAATAATCATAAATAAATTTTACTTTATAATGTAAAATATGCAATGTGCATGAAATTTTACGTTCCTCTGTAAAATAATCATAAATGCAAGAGGCCCATTTCAAATCTAAGGCATTCTGTTATCAAGATGTATTTTTTCTTGAAACACAATAGCGATATCATTTCCCAACCTACTTACTCTCTACAAACTTATAATTTCCTAACATTACAGTGAATGTGTGAAAATTTATAATCTATTTATCTGTAATTTCTAATCAGTTATGCAATAAAAATTATAGATCTGCTGAATATTTGAATGTGACGATAGTAATAATAACAATATATTAATTGAGCTTCAAATATCTTTCTGGTAATATCATTATCAAATATACATTTATTGTATACATATATATATACACAGTGAAACGTCTCGGGAGCTACCCCCTATTCAGCGAAAAATCGGTCGTTAAGAGGTTGCTTAGAGAAATATAAACATGTATATACGTAATTACGCAAAAATATTTTTTTTATTAAAATTTTTCATAAATATTTAAAAACTTCGGATTTTTTCTTTCAAGAGTAATTCCTTATCCATTTTATTTTTACATCTGACAATAGCGCATGCATTCTGATATTCTTCATGACTTCTGAAATTGCCATAATAAAATCTGTTTACAGTGAAGTTTCGGGATCTGTCACTTTAGTTCAGCCGGTTCAATCGCGTCATGAGATGGTCTTCCCCCATCAGACTCTGAATTAGTGCATGAAAGGCATAAAAATACTAACGCATAGATCGCATCATCAATATCATCAGAGCAAACACGTAATAAAATAGAAACATCTGTCCCATTCTTTTACTGAGTTATACGAGCCACTTTTAGCGTGTTATAGGTGCAAGGTCAGAACTCTTCCACCGTGTTATACGAGTCCGTCTTTTATGGAACCAAGTCATAGTAGACTCTACTGTACATGCACCTGCTGTCGATTTGTGCTGAAGCACCAGGTTTCCATGTTTTTTGTTTTTTTTTTCCTTAAAAGGCTCAAGGAAATTTGAAGATAGGGAACTGGGATAGGTCACTTACAGAGGGTTATGTGGTCTGTTATACAGGCCTTTTAAAATTGAGTAGATAGCATAAAAAATCGGTTCTTAAAAAGTTGGTCGTTGGGCGAGGGGGTCACTTAATAGAGGTGGTTGCTCAAACAAATTTCACGGTATACACACACACACACATATGCGTGTGTGTGTATGCGTGCGTAATGAATAATAAATAAACCTATATTCGAGATAGATTAATCGGTACAAAATCTTTGTCTGTTCACTCCTTGGTCGTAACCGAATTAGACTCGTCACACAGCAGCTAATTACTGCATGAAATGCTTCTTTTATCTATAATTAAAATTATTTCATCTTCGGTGATATTGTGGTACTTAAAATCATTAATTCTTTTAATGTGTGGTTTGAATACGCGTTAGAAACCCTTAGAAAGTCCTACGACAGAGGCTACCTCACGTTGTCTATTGGCCTTGGATCGCTTTGCCTTAACAAAGCACAACGCATCTCAAACTGCAGCTTATATTTATTTTAGAGTTCATTCTAACGATATTTATCTTCCCTGAATATTTCTCTTTATCCAAACATACAGTACCGTGTGGGCTTATGCAAATCATGAATTTCTCTTCTGAGTTAACTAACTTTGTCACATGTTCTGTGACAACGTAAAACTAGAAAAAAAAGCATACATTATAAATAAATTTACAGCAAAGTCGTTTCAGCACATGAAGGGTGCTTAACGAGCAGTTAACCTGTCCGTTCCCATTTTTTCACAAACGTGACGGCAGCGATTTCCCTTCTGCATTGTCATCTTTGGTATCCATCAAGCATCTTGGCATACTCAGACTGTGGCATAGTCATCGCCCTTGCTTGAATTGATACGACAAATTGCTAAAAATGAATAAAAAACTGATAACTACTGTGAACTTCAAAACCTTAAAGAAGACTCAGCAAATTATACAAATTTCACAGCTTTGAGACTTGTGAGCGATCCATACGTTCACCAATCAGTATAGAAAATATTTTTGCCGGGTAAATAAATCTATAGAAAACATTGGCACTCCTAATCAATTCTCTCTGTGCCAGTTTCGTAAAATATAAATAATTTTTCAATGCACCCCAAAAATATTGTCCTTGACTGCAGCACAACTTGTGGGCAGTGACGGGTCGTGGATTATTTAAATGGAGGTTCACAAAATAAGTATCGAAATTTTTATATTCAGATACGATGCAACTTGCAAGCTAAATTATAGTGCTTGTTTTTCATCAATTAAAGGAAAACAATGTATGCAACTAACAAAACAAAAGTCTCTAGTTTTACATTTGGTCACTTGATTTTACGAAGTCACTTTATTTGTCATGATGGTCACTTTATTTGTCATGAAGTTTTACCAAAGGTGTTGGCTTTATTTATTTATTTATTTATTTATTTTTATTTATTATTATTTATTTTTTATTTTTTATTTATTTTGCAATTTTCTTTTCTAAATATAATGTAGCAAAATGTAATCGGTTTAGCTCCGAAACTATTATTGTTCTAAGTGCCATCATAACTATGTACTCTAATTCGTGAGAAAAAACAGGAAATAAATTTGATTAAGATTAACTAAAAAGAAATTAAAAGAGAATCCAGAAGAGATACCTTAAAGAATGGTCTGTTCCCACTCTGAAAATGTGCGAAATCACAAACGCGATCGAGGAAAAGACCTGATGTTTTATGCGGTAGTAATCTACAGTACCGTGCTTAGCTATGGTTAGCGTATTTAATAATAGTGAGGAGAGAAGAGAAAAACATTTTAAATCCACAAAAATCTAGAAGTGTACTTAATATTGAAAAAAAAATTAACTTGTAAATGTGTGTTTTTTTATTTTTTTCCTTTGGAGGTTCACGTGCATATGTGCTCAAAGACAGGAGCCGCCTCTGCGAGTGGATAAACGTAACGCAAACTCGTTCTGATGTAAAGAATGTGTCAGTTTGTTGTACAAAGTTTTTTGTGATTGGCTTCTCAACGTCATTGCGTCATTTCATGAGTGGAATTAGAACACACTGTGCTGTGTTCCAAAATTGCAGTACATGTTCTGTATAATTTTACAGCAATACGTGTGTTAAAATTACAGCATATTCTTAGAGTTTGTAGCTTAACAAGAAACATAAATGCATCCGCATGCATCAATTATAGTACACTATAAGGTACAACTATTCTCTTTTTGTTTCCAGTTTGACAATGTATCAGTTTGTGCTGATGTATCGTCTCCAAACAGTGCAATATTTAAGAGATAATCGAAAAAAAATGTTAAGTGAATGTATATGTAATTTTTTAGAGCATGTCAAGCAGTTTTCAGAAGTCATTTCGATGCTTTGAATAAATAGTATGTTGTCTACGTACAATATAATACATAAACATCTACGTACTTATAGTACTGTACTTGAAATGTCAGAATGTGTTGTATTGGACTTTTTTTGTGATAATGTAAAAGAAGTATTAATACTCCATACACTGTTTTCGAGAAGGGGCATTTTTTTGCAAGTCGTAATAACATACATAATAATTAAGTTTATTTTAGGGTATGATTGCGTTCCTATATAACGGTAAGATGGAATGAAAAAAAAAATCAACGTCGCCGCAAGTTCCAATGCTATTCGGTTTGAAAACTAACTTTTTGAAGTAACCAGATGAGCTGACTCAAAAACCCTGGTTTCTTTGACGGCGGTCTAAAAGGTGACATCATAAATAATTTCTTGAGATTCATAAAGTCTGCCAGAAACGTGACTTTATATTTGCAATTTGCGCGATTTTAACTAGCTCCTCGAGATTCAACAGTTTGATATTTTTCATAAGACTGAAGCATGGGGATTTAAATATTTAAATTTACCATTCAAGGGAGAAAACGGAGATAGATAGTATTAACATAGTATAAATAATAGGCAGTATTAGTAGATTTGTTTCATTAATACAGATTAAAGCACAATGTATGATGTTAATATACATTCCGTGATATAAAAAAAATGTTTGTATTAATCATTTCTCAACGAACCTTACAACTAACTAAACGTGAACCTGAGTAAAAATATTCCTTAGTAGTTTCAACAGAGACTCTCTGACTATTTTATTTATTTATTTATTTTTATGTTGATGAACGAATTTATTTTTAATATAGTATATAATACAGCCCATTGGACAAACAATTTTAGTAGTAATTGCTGTTTATTACGACCGCTAGAACGCGGGAGAGCGAACAGGCAGAAAAACCTAACTCATAAACACTTTTGTGTTTTATTCGAAAGGGTTTAAATGTATTCATGCGCGATGTTTAGTTTGTCTAGTTGGAAATTGTAGTACATGTTTATTTTAATGCATTTTTATTATGATTTTTCATTTCAGTTTTTTTTTGTCTGTCTGTCTTTTCGTACATTATTAACCGCAGTCAGTCTGAATCCACTCGTGTTATCGAAATGTATCTCTAACATATACGTAACATATGATAATATTTTATATATGTACATGTACTCAACTAAACGTACATGGTATATCTGATACAGTTATTTTACAGAAGCATGCAAAATAATCTCATTTATGGTTAGAGCACCTCCATTATTTAAATTGCATTTTAAAGACGTTGATAACTTTAAACAAAACATAGTATACAAAATTGAGGTTTATGGAAGAATGATATCACTAAAAGTAGTTTATATGGATACTATAATTTTTTAACATGCATAAATTACATCTTTCGGCTATTATTTGTTTCAAGGGTGAAGTTAAGGCAAAATAAAATTATATATTTAGCGGGTGTTTCAAAATAGATGTTAAAGCGATTATCTTTTAAACCATAAGTAATAGAAACATGCTTTCACTTAGAAAAGTTCCTGAAATTAAGAGTAACTTTCAGATAGGTCAATTTATTTTTTACTGTAGTAGCTGTATACATATCAAAATACGAAATTTTATTTTTGTACGGTCCTTCCTTTCCTATCCGTTATATTTAGAAAAATTTTGGTCTGTATCTAAGAAGGTAAATTGAAAAAATCCCCGTATCTCTGAGTGGAACAGATCCCGAGATATTGCAGTTTAAAAATTTGGCATTTGTCAACAAGCACTAAAGGGATGTCTCAAAAATGAAAAAAAAGGTAATTACTTTTCAAATGACGCTAATTTACTAAGGTGTAGAAGTATGGAACCGGATATTTTTTTGGAAAAATTATACGTATGTTGTTTAAAAATGATAAAAATATTTTATTCAAAATAATCTCTATTCCTATACTTTTCCTCACCTTTCTGGCAGTTTATAAATATCCTGCCAAAAAAAAAAGGTTTTATTTTGAAGCGAACTAGTCTGCAAGCCATTTTCGTACATTTTCATACGCATTGAAGTGCTGCTCAGCGAGAGTGTGCCCCAGTGATGCGAACAGATGATAATCGGACGGAGCCGATTCCGGAGAATAAGCCGCATGCGTTAGTACCCTAATAGCACAACAGTCCCCTGTGACTGAAATGCGACCACACAATACTGTCACAATAGAGTTACAAACAGTCCCCGCGACTCCGCAGCAAAGTCACGCCAGGGTCCCTATGTCCTCTCGCTGTGTAGTCGCATTGTTACCGTTCAGAGAAGTCACGATGGGACAGTTTTGCGACAGCGAAAAAATTCGGGGAAAAAGAGTTACCGAAATTATACACCAGATGGCAGCACCAAACTCTCAGGCAAGAGAAAGTTGAGGTCCAGTGCTTTGGTCCAGAATCGAACCTTGGAGCAAACGGCTGGTAGCCCCGCATCTTACCACAACGCTGTGATTACCTTGCTCGCGATCCTTTAAAAGTAAACTGATTGCTGCAAAAGCTAGTTCTGACGGCTTCTTTTGGAAATTTAAAATTTTTCTGTGAGTATTTTATAAATAAATTTTATATTCTGTGAGTATTTTATAAATAAATTTTATATTCTGTGAGTATTTTATAAATAATATAAAAAATATCATAATTAATAAATATAAATTTAAAATCTTGGAAATATTTCTTTTTCCACATAAATTATTTTCAGGAGATAATGTGCTGTTTTATTTAAGTATTCATCCGAAAAAACTAATGATTTATTGAAATTTTTTATTCGGTTATAAAATAAATTTGTAATGTGCGACATGTGGGGTTTGATATTAAGGTATCAGGGATAAGATTTATATTTTTGCTATATTTTGCCTAAAAGGGATTTCATATAAAAATAAATAAAATTAATTGGAAAAACATGCATTAGATAAAATAAATAAAGTATTTTTGACTTAGACCCAAAGTTTTACCTCAAATTTTTCGTAGTCGAACTTTCAAACATACCAGACGTACTTAAAAGGGGGGGGGGATCTGAAAACTTAAAGCAATTATTAAAAAACAGCAATTTTGACATATTTGTATTTACTCTAGTAACAATAAGGTTGAAAATACCGGATCGTCCCCCCCCCCATCCGAAATTTAAACCTTACATTACGCTATCGAAACATATGCCATGGGGATATGAAAGAAATTGTTAATTTTACTCACAGATACTTAGTTTTCACCACTGTGATTAGAACTCTCAACTCTAATATTTTTAAGAATAATATTTTTTTATAAATAATATCGTCTTGTTTAAATGAAATAATTTAAAAATTAATAAATTAAACTAAATTCCATTACTACATAACTGCGAGGTTTTATTGAATTACTATTTTCGGATTTATTTATTAAACGTTTCACGAAAGAAATTGCCACAAAATATTAGAAAAAATCAGTGAAAAGAGGCTGTGTGACGCCATTTTGAAGTCCAAAAAAATCAGTAGTCACTAAATAGTCACACAGTGACTTCACAGTGAGTCACTGAGCGACCGATCACATACTAGTCACATGGTGACTTCACAGTGGAGTCACTTAGCGACCGTTCACATACTAGTCACATGGTGACTTCACGGCGACGTCACTTGGTGACTGGTCACAAATAAACTTCACAGTGACTACACAGTAGAGTCACATCACTCACAAGTCACAATGTGAGTAGTATGTGACAGTCCTGTGACAATTGTGACCCTCTGTGACGTCACAGCGACTCTTTTGTGACCATCTGTGCTATTAGGGTATTTCACCTCGATCGTTTCCCTGACCTGTTTTGTTGTGTGTGAAGGGGCATTATCTTGGAGCAAAATGACTTTGTGTTGCTTTCTTCCATATTCCGGTCGTTTTTCACCTAATCCTCGATTTAAATCGATAGTTTGCTGTTCGTAACGAGCGGTATTAGCGGTTTCACCAGGTTTTAGCAGCTCTTATTATATTTTCCGTTGTCTTCCACGCTCTTCGTTCCTCACTTCAAAATCTCCAGTTTTGGATTTTTTTGAACCATTCGAATCACTGTGTTTTACCAAGAGCATGTTCACCGTAAGCTTTCGATTCTGTGCAGCAGTTTTCTTCAAACGATAACCGAAAACCAATGCTGTCTGCAAATCGTAGTTTATAGGCACAAAACTCGACATGTTTAAGGTTATACAAATATATAGTGGTGTATGGAATTAGGGTTGATAATCTTCGTCAGCGGTTAGAGGGAGATAAGGGCGCCGTAGAAGTGCTCTTGCGTCACTAAACTGATATCTAGCGCCACCTATATGGAAATTCCGGTTTCATACTTCTCCATTTGGATTGTTAATAGTTACTCGATAGTCACAGTTGACTCCCTAAATCCTAATTTCGCTAGAATTTTCCTAAAACGAATGGTTGGCAGTTTCTAGTGCAAGTTACTGCCACATAGTAACCTGCACTATTATAAGGGTTGCCCAAATGAAAAGTGGACACGTGCGATAACGTCAAAATGAATGCATCGATAGTAGCGCCACTGCACAAGTATATAAAGGGCGGTATGATGTATGCATCTCAGACGGCGTTTAACCGTGAAACCTGTTTGTAGGAGATTAAATTATGCGAAAGGAAAGTCGTGCTATCCATGGATGCAACCAGATCAGAACAACGCGCGGTAGTACGGTTTCTGGTTGCGGAAAGTGAGCGTAATGTGGACATCTATCGAAGAATGGTGACAGTGTATGGCGACCCATGTTTAGATCGTACGGCTGTAAACAAATGGTGTAAAAGTTTCCGTGAAGGGTGGCAAACGACATTAGAACTTCCGAGACCGGGCCAAGCAAACAAAGTGATCACCAATTATCCCATTGCCTCCGTTAATGAAATGATCCAAGCTAATCGAAGGGTTACGACCTGTGAAATCAGTCACGAACTCAACCTGAGTAAAGGAACTTTCAACATCATAATCCACCAACGTCAGGGGTACAGCAAAGTGTGTGCGGCATGGGTACCAAAACACCTGACCCTTGATTATCAGAAACGACGAATGGGTTTCTGTCTCCAGCACTTGATTCGTTATGAGGAGAATATCGCATTTCTCGATCGTATCGTTGTGGGCGACGAGACCTGGTGCCACCACTGCACACCCGAATCCAAGAAAACGAGTATGCAATGGAAAAATAGCTCATCTCCTCCACCACAGAAATCAAAAGCAACGATAACTGCACGGAAAGTGATGCTTTCATTTTTCTTCGATTGTCGTGGACCACTTTTAATCGAGTTCCTGCCCCAAGGGAGCACTATCAATTCCGCACAATATTGCAATACTCTGACGAAACTGCGACAAGCAATAAAAAACAAACGGCCGGGCCTTCTCACACAAGGAGTGATCTATCTGCATGACAATGGTCGCCCACACGTCTCCCAGGAAACCCAGAGGGCCTTAAACACATTCCGTTGGGAGGTTTTGGAGCACCCCCCGTACAGTCCGAACATGTCACCCTGCGACTTTCACATCTTTGGGCCACTTAAGAAAGCCTTATAGGGGAAAAGTTTCTATTCGGACGATGGAGTGAAGGAAGCCGTGCAGGACTTCCTCAGGAATCAGTCCCAATCTTTCTAAAGCAAAGGCATCGAGCTGCTGCCGCAACGCTGGGAGACCTGTGTTTCAATGCCCATGGCGATTTCTTTTGATTTACAATAAAGGTATTATTTTTCTTCAACTTTTACACTTTGAAATATCCTTTTCTCCTTTTACACTTTGAAATATCATCTCTAGAAGCGTAACGGAGTGAGTGGATGACCCTCTAATAGGGCTATCACACTGAGAAAAATCCGACCAACTTTCCTTGCAAATCAAGTTTCCGGTCTATTTTCTCCGCCGTTACCTTGACGACCGCGAACTCTAACTTTTCCCTTTCCAAAGGAAAAAATCCGAGTCGAACGAAATTTCGACCAATCAGAGTACTTCTTCCTGCTACGTCATAAGCAATTTCGAGCAATGGCGACTATGTTCGAAGCTTGGCTCGTTGTCAGAATCACGTGTCAATAAAATTATGGCCGCTTTCAAGTGGACTTTGGAATTAGAGATTGCTGCCGATCCTATGTAAATATACCAACGCACGATAAGTAAAATAAGAACCTGCACGCCAAATCAGCGATGCGATGACTATTTGGCGTCGGAGAGAGTTTGTTTACTTTTGCAACCCTTAAAGATAACCACGCCTTCAAGTCCGTTGGAAAAGTTGGTCCAGCGCGAAGTTCCTCGGATTTTCCCTTTAGTGTGATAAAGCCATAAAAGACTAAATTATCGCTCATTTCATACGGCAGTACCGACTATTTCAGGTAAAACAGCACCAGTGAATTTCAGACATTTGATTGCGTTTAGTTGCTCTTCCTAACAATGGGATCATTATTTAATTTTTATCAACTCATAGTTGATCCCTTTAAGTAAACATTTTTTTTTCGCCTGAAAACTGGTGCCAACACATTAGGTAAAGTGGTGTCATCGATTTTAACGTTAATTTTCTGTCTAACTGTTTCACATAGAGACATAGGAATTTCTTATTAATTTTCTTAGACAAAGAGCAATATTTTTCTAACAATAACTGACAGGAAGGGAGGAAATGTATCAAAATTAAATTTCGTATTTTAATACGTACACAGCCCCTAGTAAAAACCTGTCCATATCTGAAATCTACTCTTTATTTGACGAACTTGTCAAATTGAAAGCATGTTTCTATCGCTTATGGTTTAAAAGATAATCCCTTTACACCTATTTTGAAACAAGCGGTATTTATACATTCGCAATTCATATGTAAGCATATAGTTTTCTGTCAAAAGAATGTTAGTAATGTTTGTCTGCGGCATTCAAAACTATACTAATTTTGTTACAACTTTTTGGGGCCGTAAATAATACACCGCGAAATGAGATTGCCTAGTTCGTAAATATATCTTCAAATCCCGTGTCAAAAGAATGTTTTCAAACCTTGTTTCAGGTTGGCGATATGACGTCAGTTTAACTAGACAGCTCCAACTTTCACTGTTAACGAATGATTTACTGATAATAATAACTTCCAAATTAATTAATTGATTTAAAAATTTCTAGAACAGATTAATTATATATTTCAGGTTAAATTATCTCTCAAAACTGCAGATCATCTCGCAAATTCATTAAAATAGATCACGCTATGAAAACGGTGATAGAAAGAACACCTTAGTGATAGTGTTCTATTTGCATTCATTATTCGTTATTTTAATGTACAAGTAATACCCACAGTCCGTTAGAATGTAATTTACATTCGATGCCTTTGGCATGTTTTCCGTTTCTTTTCTATAATTCCAAGCATGGGGTTTTAAATTATTTATGGTTATTGCTCTCTCCAACACGTATAATTTACTGAAATACCCGTTTTTCGCATTGGAATGAATGGACTTTTTTATATTACAGTTTGTTTAAAAAACTATTTATCGCAATAAACAGATATAGCAATATTGATATCGCGTATTTATTATCCGTAATCAATAATCATGAATACCGAATTTCAAAGTGATTGCTTGGACAGTGAAGGAGATGATACGACGCAGCGCCATCTACTGGCGAGTTACAGTATAATGGATGCGGCGAAAATAATCTTCGCTTTCAGATATCTATGCATACGAATTTTTATGGTGTTCGGTTGAACGGTCCTGAAGTTATTGGTTTGAAGTGAAGGTTGATTGGTTGAAGGAAGATTGGTTTGAAGTCTGCTGGCAAGTTTTAACAAAATTGATAACGCTAAAACAGTCTCCGTGTTCAAATATCTATGTATATCAGTTTTCATAGCGATCCGTTCAACAATCAAGAAGTTTATATGCTGCAGTCATCTAGTGGTACATCTAGTGGCGTGTTAAAACAATGACATCTATACAGCTAAGTGGTGAGTTGTAGCAAAATTGATAACGCAGAAATATTCTCCGTGTTCAAGTATCTATGTATATTAATTTTCAGAGCGATCAATTGATTAGGGTGGAGCGAAAAAATCTTTATTTCAAAATTCACATTGCCTGAGTCATTAAATGGTGCGAAACTGATAAGAACAAATTGTTTCCAAATTTCAGCTCAAAATATTGTCATCTTCAGGTTCCACAACTCAAGCGAATATATTTCTGGCTTATTTTTATTAAAATAATAATGTTTAATTAATTAATTGAGTAATTAGTTATGTTTTCATTATTAAATTGCTCTATTAATACGTTATTATCACACGTGAGTGCTGGAAATGGTACATTTAGAAGCAAACGTCGACTTAGGATCTGATTCAGAAATGGAATATACCTCAGAAAATGATGACAATTTCGTTAGTCAAGAAGCCAAACGTCGGTAAACGACTGACGATGAGATTCCCTAAATCTCCAAGACAGACACAATGTTCGAACTAGCCGTTGTTCTTGATTGAGCAGGTGTATCGGAGTATTAATTATTCAATTATTTAGTTAAACGTAATAATTTCAATAGAAATTCATAAAAGACTAAAAAAGACACTGGGAATATATTCACTTGAGGTGTGGAACATGAAGATGGCAATATTTTGTGCTGACATTTGGAGACAGTTTGTTCTTATCAGTTTCGCACCATTTAATGACTCAGGCAATGTGATTTTCGAGAAAAAGTGTTTTTCGCTCCACCCTATGTACGGTCAAGAAGTTGATGCACTATAACTCCATCTAATTGTGAGTTAAAGTAACAATGCCCTTCAGTAGCATCTAGTGGTGAGTAACAGCTAAATGAATAGTTAGAACATATTCTCCGCGCTCAAATGTGTAAGTATAAAATTTTTTATAGCTGTCGGTAGAAAGGTGTACAAGTTGATGTGCTGCAGCGCTATCTAGCTGCAAGTTATAGCGTAAAAATATTCTTCGTGCTCAAATGTCCATGTGTACCAATTTACATTGAAATTGGTTTAACGATATTTTCTTAGTAAGCGGTTGAACGGGATAGAATCCGATGTTATGCAGCTCCATCTAGCGGCATTTTGTAGCAAAACGGATAGTGTAAAATTATTCTTCATGTTCAAATATCCAAATATGCCAATTTTTATCAAAATAGGCTGTACGGTATTTTCATAGCAAACGGTAGAGTTCGACGTTATGCATGGACATCTGGCGGCGAGTTAGAGGAAAATGGATAGCATAAAAACCTTCTCCGTGACATTAGACTAAAGTATATGAAATTTCATGGTGGTTTGTCAAATGGTTTTTAAGTTTTTCAACGTCATACACACATACACATGTACAGCAAAATTGTGTATGACCAAATACACAATTATGCTATACATGCATATGTTAGCAAAACATAATACATGTATAGCAAACAACACACCCGCATACACACATACCAATATACATTTATATATATATATATATATATTATATTACTAATGGGCAAAATGTCACTGCTTAAGACATAAATCGTAAAAATTCAGTCCCGATAAACGACAACAGGCATAAAATTTCCAGTTTATTCTTTCGTTATTCCTGATAACCAATTTATTATTTCCTTCACTTCTTATGTTAGGTGTAATTCATAATCATCAAAAAATGAATCACAGTGAGAATGACACAGCTAAATAAATCCTGTGAACGTAGATCAAACAGTTAGTTCACACTGCATTGGGTAAATAAACTTAGCAGGATTTTCATGGAATAAGGTTATGATTCATAGTTATTGATGAAAATTTCTTTTGGCTTTTGAAGCACATGTAAGACCATTTTTAGACAGGTCTTATTTCAGGCTTTTAATCATCATTCGATATGAATCTACTATTTATATGTTTTATAAAAGCTCAGCTACGAATAATTGCGACGAAGTTAACTGGCAGGACCAGTAACCGAACGCATAGAACTGGGAGACGGAAGGCGCCTGGTTCAAACACGGGTCGCGTTCGTCGACCTGGTCATCCAGAGAATTCCATCGTTTTCTCCTAAACTTCGAGTAAATACCGGTTAAGATCCCTCAGAAAGTAGCACCTCCCTCCCACTACGTGTAGATCCCTTGTAGAGATAATCGGCAGCATTCCAAATCAATCAAAGTTAAATGCTGGAAACAGAATTACAATTTAAATTTGCAACTATATTATTATACTCTATAAAAGCTTACATTTTCTGTACAATTATCAATTGATTACTTTGCGTTCGTTTCAGACAGTCTAATTTACTAATACTGTTCCAATGGTGTACAATATTAGTAAAGGCTGTAATTTTCTAGAATTTTTAAAGAGTGAATGAAGAAAACTTATAGTATTTAGCTATTACGTACCTTTAAATAAAATACTATTAAAAAATCAGAATGCATAACACTTTACATCAAAAAGATAAATCATATTATTAGCAGCAATAATAATAATAATAATACCAATAATTTATTTTTAATATTTATTTTGAAACACTGCGATGTAGTGAATAGAAGAATTAAATGTACGCAAGTACAAAATTTGTCCTGTGCTGTTTTAGTATCTTAAATAAAATTCAAATGTTATACATATATTACATACGTACACACATGTTATAGGAAGGAACAACTTTTTAAATAAAATATGACGGCAACTCATGATACAATGAGAATTAGCCATCCAGAAATTTCTTAACATATTTAGATAAACGCCGTACGGGAATATGTGAAAACGGCAGTTTCGTAGTTTTAATTATTGCTTTCCTGTTGGATAAAGATAAATTAAAGTTTCATTATTTCATGTAATTCCTGAAAACAATTGAGAAGTTTTAGTTTTCAGTAGATTTGCGAAACGTTGCTTAGAGATAAAATGCACTATGGTGTAATAAGTATGGTTAATAAATGATTAATAAGGAGCAGTTTGTGTTTTGATGAAATGAATTTTGTGTACGTAAAATACATGTGTTTTATATATTTAGTTCAACTAAATTCGGTTGTTGACTTACTAAAATATGTATGAAGCATATATTATTAAAATACAATCATTAATGCTTTAAAAATTAGGATTAATAATTTATCATTTGAATAATCTTTAAAATCATCTATGTAAAAAATTGCTATTTGGATCGTCCGATTAAATAAAAAGCCGCATTCTGACTTAGAATATTAAAAAAATATGTGAAGTAAAATTTAAAATATCTCAGTACTTTCCTATCAATCGAAAACTTTCCGTTATATTTGCAAGTCTTAATGCTTTATCTAAAGTATATGTGTATTTCAAATTAGCACTTCCGCTTCTATCAGAATTTCGAATATGAAGTAGAGAGCACTGTTAAAAGCAACATATTGAAAGAATTAATCACAGTAAAATTATTAGAAATTAAAAAAAATAAAGCTATTTAGATGTAGTTCTTGAATAAATGGAGCATTAAAGTACTATTTTAATTTTTATATATTGTCGAGACATTTACAATTGTTAATAGAGCTCTAAAGATTTTATAAAGCCAATGAAAACATTTTTCATATTTCTTTTTTCTGTAGAAAATATGATACCATGTAACTAATTATATACATCAATTTATAAAAATTGATTACGATGATGATATTCTAAAATTTTGAATCTTCTTCAATCTAACCATAACCGTGATCACAATTTCGAATACATACCTTCAAACAACGCTGTTTGATTTTTTTTAGATTGTTTGAACTGTGGATAGCTAGGGGCTGACCTAAAGAAATAATGACAATCTTTATAATTCCTAATCACCGTACTAATAGACTTTTTTCTGTATGAAGCAAATCCAGAATAATTTGCATTTTTAAGACTTATTACTTTCATTTTAACTCCAAAAAGGCTTTACAGACGAAAACAACATTTAAAAGTAACTAATGACAGTAAAAATTCTATTATTCTTTAAATATTCCATGAATTTTTCAAATTATTACGATATCCTGTGTAATAATTTCATTTGAACTTCTGAAACAAATTTAAGTAATGCATGGAAAGTTCCTGTATCGCAAGCACTTCTTTCATTAGTGAATTACTGCAAAAATTAACCTCATGAGACCGCTGTAACGATTGCAATATTTCTTCTCATATGGCCTTGCAAAAGTTTTTAGAGTTTGTCGTTTTGCATGTTTAATTAGAAGTACTTGGTTTAAGAATGATAGAGTTTCTCATTTTGTCTTGTTTCTAGAACATGTCGTACTTTCATATAACTTTTGCAATGAGCAATATAATGCGAAATTCCTGCGTGGGGTATTAAGGATGCATTACATTTTGGAAACTTAAGACATAAATTACCTATATGTAGTCCATACGTCGTTATAGTGAACTATGCATAGTTACACGTTTCAATTTGTACAGATATAATCCATAAGTAATGTAGGTAAAAAAAAAATAGTAAATTAAAAGCCTCAGTGTAAGTTCGTTTGAGAATTTGCACTTTCAAAACAAGTAATATATTGACAGAATGCTAAATATTCTTACGAAAAATAATAAACGGATGGCAATAGAAATAGTGTATTTTGCAATACATTCATGAGGATGTCGTTAGGCTTGAACTGTGTCTAATGATTAATGTCCAGTAAAAGATGTCAAGCTGTAATTTCATTTGTAAAGCATTCACTAATCTCGTAACACTAAGCAAATAGGTCTTTATAGTGTAAAACAAAGGAATGTTAGCTTCATTAAATTTTCCATATTTAGTAGCTGATTTCGATTTGTTCTAGGTATTTCAATGGTATAATAAGGAAAATAATAATAATGAAATCATAATTTAACAAATTAATTTAAAAACTATGAATGAAGAATTATTTACTAGACTAGATCAATAAATTGACTACTTCTTCGACACTTTTTCCAATTATTTGAACATTTACCATAAAACATCAACTACTCATTGAACTATTAAAAAAATTTAAATGCAAGTACTTCAAAGACCGACAATTTAGTCTCATCAGAATAATCATCATTGATGACTGTGATCATTAGACGACATTATACGAATATTAAGCACCATTAGAAAATAAACTAAATGTCCAACGCTTTGCCTTGAATTAGAATATTTTTTGTCTATATAACTGCTCATCAAAAATTAATTAGTTACCTATACATATTGCATTTAAATCAAAATTGTGAGTTTATACAGTATATTTTTACCCCAATCATACAGATTTTTAAACTTTATTCCTATAGACTATTCTTTATATATGTTATATTAATAAAAAATAATGTATAAAATGTATAAAATATTACTGATACTTTTATTTTATAATGTTCTATTGTTTTATTTCTGGTTGACTGTTTATTTCAATTCATCTCTACAAAACTAAATATGAATAGTGTACGCTATATGCGAAATTAGTTGAAATAACCACATTTTAAGATTTCTGTGACACTTAAATTATGATACATCCAATGGAAATATGTCATTTATACTTCGTTCACTGTAAGTCTATCTTTTAAGTAGGTTTCAAAAGCACATACTTTAATAACGGAATTTGTATTGTTATGAAAATGTATAATATACATACATTTTCTGCACAATGTGTAATATATGTGTTGTGGAATGTGTAACAATGTATATGAAAAACGTAGAACAATTATAAAATATTTTGCACTCAGAATATAATAATTCTGTTCGTTTGCCATACGAAAATATCTCAAGGTGTATTGATATATAATCTAAAAGAAAAAAATATTTTCTCTATAAAATTTCAAATCAACAACTAGATATAATACCATATACGCTCCCTTTTTACTTCTTATATAAATCTCAAAACACTTTAGCTTCAAGAATTGGAAGCATTTGAAAAAAAAAGAGCATTTATCTTGGATGAAAAACTGCAAAATGTATTTAGTTTCTAACACCTAAAAGCTGTGAACTGCACTTTTCAAGTTTCTGTATATCACGTCCCATATTTCTTTTATCCTTCCAATAAAGTGTTGCAGATGTGAAGGCTAAAAACTTATTTTAAAGTGCTATTTTCCGCAGAAGAAAAAAAGTAATCTCCGTATTATTCACAGAACTTTGTAATGATTTAGATTTTATATCCTCTTACAGTTACTCCTTTTTTCTGCCATTCAAAATATATAAATGTATACAATGCCTTTAAAAATTTTCTATTGCTTTAAATTGCAAATTTAGGTCTCATAGCATAAAATTCGAATTTTTTAGGCAAATCAACGCTCTTTCTGGGTGAAGTACTTTACTTTCAAGTGTTTAGTTTTTGTTCATCACTTTTATTTACGAATGTATTACAAAGATATGAAAGCAACCACTATTACAGAAAACGAACCTAGTTTCAATTGGGTTTAAATTCCACGAAATGAAAGAGAACGTTTTGTACTGAATATTGGAATTGCATTATGTTGCAAAAACACATTCTGTGATATTCGAAGATGTTAAAATTCTAAAGGGATAGGTAACATTTCGACGAATTTTTCGACGCAAGCGCAGGAAAAGTTTAAGAGCTGCAGGATTTTAAGTAAACAGCAACAATAATCTGGTTTTCGTAGCATCTACAAATTAGAATATGGATAGCATACTATCAAACCCACACGCATAGCGACTCCAAATATATTTGCATGACTTAATGGAAAGTTCAATATAAAATAAAACATGGAAAACTACTCTCAGAAACTAAAAAAAAAAAAAATACGGAAAGGAAAATAAAATGAGAACACATGTGTAAGTTGAATGAAAACGATAAAACATGTTAAAAGCATTGATGGCAAATCACTTGTAATATTCATGTACTACTTAGTAACATTTATTGCGTGTGTTCGCTGCTTCTGCGTTCATCGATGATCCGTTGTGACCCAGCCTTCCTAGCCATAAAATTGTTAACTAAACTGTGGAAGGAATGTGTGGCAGCGTGCGAGCATTTGAAAATTCACAAAATGTTTTTCGTGCAATACAGGAGTTCACTGATGATAGGGAATGCGGGAGGCGTCAATGTGCCGGCAGCGATGTAATTGGAGATACAAAAGAGTAATTTTAAGCACAAAATATGTTTTATTGTATTTCGGGGAGAAAAGGGACTGAGTTTGAAAAACAGTTGCAAGATGCAATGCTCGTGGAAAGGTGAGATCTCAAAAGATAATGTAACCAACCGTAGACTTCAGCCAATTGATAATTGGGACATACTATTAACGTACACCAACTGCAAAATTGAAAGTAAAAAACTTTGAAAAAAAGGTCGTAAGAAAAAAGTAACATTTGCCTGGGGAACTGTGAGAACATTCAAGAAAAGAACCCTTGATCCAGAAACAGCTCCTTGGAATGACCTAAGGCTACATGGCATGCATGCTCGGCTGTTCACTGAAGGCCTGTTTGTACTATTGAGGGCATGTGTGATTTTTCTGTATAGGTGAATTAAACATTTTACCATTATCTTAGACCCTCTTTTATTAAAAAAAATTGTAAATATTAATCAAAAACAACATTTACCCCTATCTCACCGTGTGGCTTTTAATACATGTCTATGAAGATTGTAGAGGTTCAAAGGAGGGTGCCTGAATGCCCTCGAGGAGATGATTTTTAATTATCAATTGAATAAAGATTTTATGTAAAATCTAACTCAATTTTAGTTTTCCTTAGTGTAGTAGCTAGCATATGTTTTGGAAAATCCTAGGAATACTGCCAGGCAGATTTTAGAGACATAGCACCAGTTATGATCACTAAACCAACTTAAATTAGTACTTTACATTAAAAATTCTATAGAATACTTAAGCACAAATAAAGATTTCGCGTCCATAGAAAATGTAATTAGCATAGTAGGTAGTAAGATTATCACAGGAATTCATACACCGAAATTTCTGTAAAAACCATTAAGGATATAAAACCTTAATGGTATTTAGTATTAATTTTTCCCCCACTATATTTATTTATGTATTTTGTTTTCTTATATAAAAGCACATAAAAATCCTCGAATATAGAGCACATTTTCCTGAATCATCTACGACATTTCTAACGAATGTGGCTTTATTTTAAAATCTAAGTAGGTGAGATTTAGGTATACAAAGCTTCATATGAAACGGCCATATTTTTACTTAAAACATATTCCATTAGAGATTACACTGTCTAAAAATTTCGAAAAGTTTGTGCACACAATTTAACAACGCCTGTGACCTTTGAAACAAAACCTGGCAGCTGACCAATATCGTTAAATAATGCAGAAATGTTTATGCTTCCAGACACTTCTGACAATAGCTAAATCCCTTAAAAGGAGATGCAACGCGTCCAAGTAAAGTATTTTTAGACTTATGTAATGTGGTATAGTCCAATGTGTGACTTCCATGCAGCAGCTGCGAAATGAAAAAGGAAAGATAAAAAAAGAGATGTTTTGCCGAAGTTTTAGAGTACAGAATGAATGGTTATGATTATTGTACTGTATAGCAGAGTAATTTAAAGATGAATTAAATTTTTCGAAGGATTTTCCTAGAACATAAATTTTAGAGCCCCGATGTTCTTTTCAGTATAATATTTATATGAAATATTTCAATTTATTGTTATAATTAATGAAAGCCTAAAAAATTGGAGCTATGCGCATTTATTCAATTCGAAATAAAGGTTTATGAGCATTATGTTAGATTAACTGAATTATTCATAACAGATATATAATGGCTTTATAAATAAATTTAATTTAATGTTTGTTTAATTGTTTGAAAGCATTCAACATTTATTTTTTACTTGCGAAGTCTGTGATACTAATGATAAAAAATATTCTTTCGTGTTTGTGCGTGTGTGTGTATGTCAAAATATAATTTGTATAAAATTTCTAAAACTTCAACTAAACATCTTGCGCTCACGATTTTTAATCAGATATTCTAATTGTTATTGTTATAATTTTTACCATTCATTTTGTACTGCGGTAGGAAATAAAATATTTAATTCAGACGAAATATTTTTGTTACTGGAGTATAGTTATTTTTATGCTATGAGAGTTATTGTCTCGGGCAATAATTGAAGGTACGAATTTATATTATAAAATAAGTATGAAATTTTTTATAATACAAAATATGCATGAAGATTTTACTGAATTATTACATTAATTTTTATGCATAATTTTTACACTAATTATGATTCAATTCCTCACATATTTTTAATTAATATTTGTTGACTGTTCCATTTAAACTTTTTTCCCCAATCCTCTACCCAGACTGGTTCTCTAGCGGGATGAAATCTGACAGGGCGCTGTCGTCATCTAATTTTCGGTCTTTTGCCTCGGCTTGAGAGTACTTGCGCTTAAAAACAAATGCGTACTGTCCAAATGTCAGCAAGCAAACTCGGCTAAATCAATTTAAACGTTATATTGTTAAATAAAGACTGCTTGCTATCAAAATGCATTTTTTAAGATACCCCCTTGTTAATTTAATATTCATTACTTTACGTGAGCGCTTGATATTGAAAGCTCCTTCCACTATTAAAAGTAATGAATAAATAAAATGCTAATTTGTGAAGGAGGGAAGAGAGAAAAAAAAACTAAGCTTATTATTTTATTAATTCTAAACTCTTTCGGTATGGAGGAGCTGGCCGGTGTTATATAATCGGAATAGTTGTGAGTTTTCCACAAGAGTGGTTGCATTGAACAGCAGCATAATCCGCGAAAACGAGTTTTGCGGCATCCATCTAAAAATCAAAAATGTTGCTATATTCTAAGAAAAAAGTTACAGCTTACAAAAAACTATTAATTAATTGTATTCCGGAATTGTTGGCAGCTATGGAAACCATACCCTTACAACCTATAAGTGGGGCGACGTTAATACTCAGAGAACGTTTCGTGGATGCCGCCATTGGGCGGTAGTGGAACTCACAGAACGTTTTTTGGATGCCGCCATTGGGCGTCAGGAGTATCCAAAAAATGTTTCATGGCCGCCGCCGATGGGTGGTTGTAGAGACGAAAGGGTTAACCAGCAATTTCTTTAGCGATACAGAGATGATATTAGTTTTCCTCCTACGCCTTTGATAATATAATTATATTCTTATAATTTCCGTAAAAGAAATTTATCCAGACTTCTAGAAGGTCTGCTGCGACATACATTAACTTGTTAACGCCGGGTACCTCATCTTGTATAAAATAACTTCAAGTTGAAAGTGTGAAATGTGAAGTTGAAAGTTCACATTAACAGAATATTTCAACGTAAGATGATTTTGTTTTTTACTTTATGGAAAAAAATGTTCCCTCTTATATGTTTCATAGCAGTTGGACATCACAATACATATTCAGTGTCAAACATATGTAACCGAATTTCCTGTTACTGAATTTTCCATAGAAAACACGAAATAAAATACAACGAAAGCCTAATTTCAGTTTCAGTAGTTAACTATAATGTAACAATTTTTATATTTTAATATTTTTGCAGGAATATAAAATCTAGTTGTTTATTTTATGATAATATATATTTTTGTAGATGTATCGTTATATCATAACTCATTTAAAGACCCGATAAGTAGTGAGTTTCCATTTCAAGTTAAGTCCAACTTAATCGAAAATTTTTTTAATGTGTATATAACTCTATAACTGATTTTATGGATGTATTTTTTGATTTAAAATACTGAAAATGTAAAGAAAAATTTGAATTTTGACATCTTTATTGTGACATAGTCAAGCTTTTTTTTTAATTTTGTAAGAAATATTGTAAAAAATAAATTCTTTATGCCTTCTTCCTTTTTTGTAGTACCTTTTACTTTCTAATTTATAACCTCAATTACGTTTTACATACAAAAGAATATAAAAAATAGTATAGTAAAATTCCAAATTTACAAAAATCGCAACAATATTCTTACACCTTTTTCAGAAATGCAATATCCCGAGAACCAAATTGCAACCTTTCATGTAAGAGAGGAATGCATACGAGATTTCTCAGTTATTTGAAATCGAAATCGAAAGATATATGATACAGGAATGCTGAAAGGCAATAGCATGTAGTGAAATGGTAATTTCTTGTCTAAAATATATAGCTTAGAGTTTGAAAACTATTTTAAGTTCCATCCGCTGTTCCTTAAGAATTTTTCCTGGTACATTTGTATTCATGTGTGCTATATTTTCTTGTGCGTGTAAACAAAATATATTTTATTTTTAAATTTTACGTTTTATAAGTTTTATTTTACTTTGTTGGTAGGTAAACTGAAAAACGAATGTGTTTCCAAAATTTCACTTATTTTAAGAAGCCCATTAAAAAATTTAATAATAGGTATTTTAAAAACACTATAAAAGATTAGTTCTAATCGAAACTAACATTAGAATTTAACGTAGAGTTAAGGCTGCATTTTTGTTAGGATTAAACAAAACGAACGCAAGTGCAGTCTTCTACTTTTTATGTATTTATAATCATTATACAAAAAAGTAAAAACACTTGCACGGATTAAGTTTTTTAAATCAATGCGTTTGGATCTATCCGAACATTCGCACGAAACAAAAAAAAAAAAATAATTAATTAAATAAATAAATAAGGTCAAAATATATTATTTTTAACAGTGTTACAGCTCTCAAATTTTTAAAACACATGTTAAATATTACTCTGAATTTCCTTTCGCATGGAATTTTTTTAATGTTCTGCAGCGCTTCAACACGCCCATTCGCATACTTTCTCAAATAAAAATTTATGTAGTAGCATAAGAAAGGAAAACTTTTGATAATTTTTGTAGTCAAAACATACATAGTCTATAGCCAGAACTATAATAAGAATCGATAAATACAGTTCCTCAAATGACTAAAACGAGGTAAAAATAACTTAAAACGTTCAAGTACAGATATATCTCCTAATTTTTTAACTAAGATTTGCCAAATAAAAGTAAAAATTAATGTTTATTCTTTTTGCATGACAATTCTTTTAAACTACCGCAGACATGATCATCTAGCTCTTATTCTATTTAATAATTTTACACTTTTTTTTTTCTTAAACCACAAAACTCTTCATTTTCCAGAACGACAATTTTTATACCACATATGATTAATAAAATAATGAACGCAATTTTAATATCTACTGTATAAATATAATGTTTAAATATGCCACAGCATAAACAATTTAATTATTATTTCATAATTCTTTAACAATTACCCATCACATAACAAAAATGGTTATACGTTTATTGAATTAGAAAAATACCAAAGAGTCAATTAAGCAACAGCAACTACATCAATAATAATGTTTACAAGCTTTATTAACTTACACCGATTCTTTTACATAAACTTTGTTTACAAGAACATTTTAGATCAATGCTGTTATTATTATAGTAAAAAAAAGGGTTGTTTTTTTTTCTTTTTTCTGTATAAAGAAGTAGGCTCCATAAAAATGTTAACCGAAAACGAAAATTCATTAATGGTAAACTTAACCATTTCACAATACAACAAAGTCAACTAAATCAGGAGACAAAAAAAGTATAGTTTCAAGAGAACGTATCAATAAAATTTCTGACCAGGGTTATCTATCATGTATTATGTCAAGATTAAATAAAGCTCTACAAATAAAAACTTCGGAAAAATACTGTAACCCGAGGTCAAGTCCTTTTTGTTCCAAACTAAAGATCAAACAGCACTTGATGGACAACAACAAACAAAGTAAGATTAATGGTCCATGTAGAATTTTTTATTATAATATATTCATAGCAGAACTGAAGGGTGTCCTTTCTGAAGATGAATTGCTTCTGGACATCCATCCTTGCTATAAAATATGAATCCGATTTCAGTTGAATATATTATTATTATAGTGTTAATGAAATCTGGTATTTTTTTGTGTTATGGTAAGTCTACACGTGCGGCATCTGCCTAAGGAAAGATGCCTTGGGCGGAGGGTGCTTTAAGGTATTTTGGCGCTTATTCATGCTGCATATGGAGTAAACCGACCAAGACTCCAGACTTAGATCGACAGCCGCTTGGAAGGCTCGAACGCGGGAGCTTCATACTTGAGCCTGTGATTCAGATCCGTATTTTTGGGGTCTAAAATATTTTTCTTTTGTTTCATTTTTGTGAATCAAATATTCTGTATTCAGTTTTAAACTCTCTCCACTTAGCTTTTCTGTTTGATAAAAGATGCTTCCTATCTACAGACGGTGTGTCGGCAATTTCGGGGTATTCACCTTCTAAATTAATTATCGGTGTAACTTATTCAATGCATATTCAAAGGGTTGACCTGCCTAATGGTGTCTGGATTTACTGAGTTACTAGGCCTTTGTAATGGCGTTCACGAAATTCTGTCACTTCTGCCTTGGCGATATGGTTTTAAACTATTACGTTTAAGCTGTTAATTTCAAGTATCTTATATTTGTTACGCTTACCGTACATTTTTGGCCAAGTGGGCAGTAGCTTATGAGTGGCTCATCTTTTTCTCTTCAGGATGTTTAAGGCTGTCCTTTTTTGTGAAATGTTTTTGCACACTTTCGTGGTTCTCCGTATGAAGAAGTTTTATCTCTTTTATGGATCTCTGGCATGCCGTGTGGCTATGCTGGAGAATTAGATGTTTCTGGCGTTATCAACCTTTTGTGAAGCAATGTACTAGATGGAACTTATATTGGAAACTGTTTTTGCTTTCAACTTCAATAATATATAGCCTTTGCAGCATTAGAAGTATCTTCTCCTTTTATGGATGTAAGTGTTATGGATTTTTAATTACCACTATAAGACGTCTAAAGCGGCCTATGGACAGTTTCCTCTTCAACCACAGACAACTCTTTCATAGTACCTCGATGCGCAGACCAGCATCCGAACCAGGGTTATTGCGGACAAATGCAATGCAATGTAACAATGTAGTGAATTTAATATCTCTACAATTAAACATACATCTTATACGTAAAAACTGTAAAACCTACATTTAACTCTTTCTTTTTATACGAGGCTTAATTTGACTAGTATTCATAAAAACTTTTGAAAATTTCACTATGTTCTCGTCAATTCTTTAGAAGCTTTAAAATACGTTTTCATGCCAGAAATGACTTCGAAACAATAGACATTAATTGTTTGTTTAGTGATCAGTTAAATCAAACGTTAAATTTTGCCCTAGACTTTTTTTAAACAATTAAAAAGTTAAAAAAACGATACTTTCAATAGCATCTTGCAGAAAAGTGTTAAAGCTCCTATTCTTTTGACCGTAAAATGAAGCAAACTCAACGGTAGTATAAAACAATGAAGTATGAGTTACGATCTGTGTACAGACAAAAAAAAATATCTTAAAAGAAGGATTTCTGTGTAACTAACTCCAGACAAAGTTAAGTTCTGCAAATAGAACATATGGAGGACAAACTCTAACCTCCGATCGGGCGTCTTAGGTTCAAACGAAAGAACAAACACTGCTTGATGGATTGCCACATGATGAAAAAGTTAATGAGCCTTGAAGACTTTTTTGTCTCAACTTATTCATGTCATTTTTAACGGGAAGTCGCTTAGTGACGATAGATTAAAGGTTAACAATTTGCCGTGAAGTGAGTGGCAATAGTATCACGGAACATATGAGGGCCATTTTATTTTCTGCGGATAACACTGAATAAATATGGTATTGGAATTTATTCAAAGAGAATAGGAGATGTCATTTTGGATTTCTTTCGAGCAGATTTTTCTGAAATGTATGCAAATAGCTCGACTCATGCCAACTGTATTAGATGCCAATATCAGAAAGGTGACAGGTATTTTAAGCGATTCAACAACTCAGTTTAAAATGTGTGGCTATCCTAGAATATCTGTTATAGAGAAATCTGTTTAGATTTGTAAACTAGATCATTTTAAGTATATGGTAATACTAATCATAAATATGCTTCATTTAGATTAAATTCCAATCACGATGCGCCGGACCAGAAATTAAAATTCCATATAATTTTTTTAAAAATAATTTTGTATACTTTCTGTAACTATTAACTGTAAGTAAGAAAGTAAATGTTACTCATTTTACTTTTTTGTATGTTTCTTTGCTTCTTAGATTTCATTTATGATTTTCCTTTAGCAAATATATATATCACATTTGTAGTTCATACAATTTGCAAAAAATAACGAAAAAAAAAATAATAAAAAAAGTAATAAAATACTATTTCGTGCGTATTTTGTTTTATATTTGCTATAATTATGTGTAAAAGAATATAAAAAATTAATGCAACTTTAATTAAACTATTGCTTTTAAAACATGAAAATGTTTTATTTTAAATTATATTTTAAATTATTTTCGTATGGAACTGTGTTGCACGGTTTCGAAATAAATCTTTCCACATTTTTTAATAAATTCCAATTTAATATAAATTTGTGTAACGATCATTAATTCCCGATGCAGTTCTATATAATTTCCCGACAGGAATTTATACAAAAAGTGAAGTATTTATGAGTTTTTAGGGCACCTTATGTCAAAGGATGATCATTGTCTATAATACAATAATGAAGAATCTAATTCACGAAAATACTTTAAGTTTTGGAAAATATAACATTTTCAAATGTTATCATGAGTGATTATAATTTGTTTTATAAAAGGATTAAAATATATTTTTAAATGTAGTGTGAAACAAAACTAATGTGAAAAGTATTTTGCTACGTGTTCTTGATATCTAATATACCTACATATCTATAAACTGTATTTAAATATTATAATTACATATGCGCTATTGTGAAAGTAAAACAAAATCAAGAAAAGTTTTTAAAATAGTTTATAAAATAACCGCAGCACCATATCGAACACTTACATAAACATTTTCAAACGATATTTTATAATTGTTCCGAAATATATCTCAATATAATGGTATAAGCCGAAAATAAGAATATGTCAAATTTTATTAAAAAATAAATATTATTATCTCGACTATTTACACATACATAACACTGCTGCATTCCCCAACTGTGTCAACCCCAACGAGTTAATTACAACTGCCGAGTCATAAACTTAAAGCCCTTTGGTTTTCCCTCATGAGCTATAACCGTAACTCCTCTTTTAAGCAAAGGCACAGGGTTTATTATATGCTGCCTGTCTCTTTATGTGTTTATTATGCACTTTTGCCTTAGTTTCATCACCTGATACTCATTTCACATTATTACACACGTATTCAACTTTAAAATTCACATAACATTGAATTTACAAAATTTTGGATAAAATTATAAAATCAAGATTACTATTTTTTTGCATTATAAGTGCATATAAATAGATAAAAAGTTCGAAATAAGATAGGGAAAAGATTACGCTAAGAATAATGTTCTCTCCTCAATTTTCACACAGTTTTTAAATTTGTATACGTTCCCTATTTGTATATTTGCTATTTTTGCAAGACCTCTGAAATACGATCATGCGATCAACCATCGTAATATTTTTCCAATCGAGAGCCAAATGGCTTAAGCCAGCATATCTTCATATTCATGCCTCTGACAGTTTTTAGGATATAATTTTCGAGCTTTGTGCATCACCTCATCAGTGTACAGTCACGTTTTGCTAGTTCGTAAACTTTTGTACCGAGATCGTACACATATTTAAAAATTGTAAGATTTTGAAAATTAACGAGAGGAATTTATTTGTAGGCTTAGTAATTTTTTCTATGCTATTTTAAGCATTTTTTTCAATATGCATTGGCCACTTATTTCTAATAGATAAAGACCAATTATATATATATATATATATATATATATATATATGTGTGTGTGTGTGTGTGTGTGTACACAGATACATAGATAGACAAATAGATAGATACATAGATGTAAATATATATACAATATTATTATTCTTACTAATCTCCAAACTCAATACGCTCGAAAACCATAGAAAATAAGTGGGTAAAGCTATCCTCTATGCAATATCAGTTTTTGAAGTTAACCAAATGCCTATGCCCTTCTTTTACGACAATAACTTTTTTTTTAATTAATCTTCAATTCAAAACATTTTTTGATGTTCCTTCTAAAATTTTACTTTGAGTACCTGTCAGTTGAGGAAAGCAAAAAAAAAACGATTAAATTTTAATTTTGCTAGATTATATTAAGCAGCCATGTCAGTTTTAATTTTCCCCCAAAAACAGGGAGATTTTCATGTCATACATATTTTAACTTCATTGTACGCTTCAAATATTTATGTTCCTTAATTGAATCGTTTTTTCCCCCTCGTTTTATTTTAAAGCATTATAACATGCATAAAAACAAAGGGTTACCAAAAACAAATAAAATCTTTCATTTTAGAAGGAAGTTTCCCCATCAAAGTCCTGAATGTCGTTTCATCATGATGGCTTTTGTTAAGGTAGAGTAAATTAATAAACAGTTGCAAAATAATTGAAAGCTTTAGCTGTCACCAGTGACAATTTTTGGGGGGGAGAAAATCTTTTGAAAATCAACTATTCAGGCTGATGTTAAGTAATATATACATGACGTAAGAAGAAGAAAACAAATATAATTATGATGTTACTTTTTTTTAATTTTAAACTATAAAACTTTGCAATATTCCCTATGGCTATTATGATGTAACAGGTATTTTGATCTAAAATTCCCAGATACCTGACTGATAAAGTTTTAAATTTTTCGTGTGTAAAAATTTTAAATTAAGTTATTCTGACTGGCTTTACGTAAGGCATATAGAATCTAGCAATTACAAAATAAATTTACATTGGAATTTTATATAAAAATTTAATACATGAGAATATTTCTTCTCATGTAATAATAAAAAAACAAATTAAATAACAATAATATGCAATGTGATATTAAACTATTTAACATGAAACTAAATTGAAAGAGGTGATTTCTGAAATGCCTGTAATATTTTAGCTTGCAAGTGTAGGCATTTCGATTAGCTTTATCTTAAATGTATAAAATACGTACTTTAAATTATGCTCTCTTGTTTTTAATTTATGCTATGAGGTTCTTTTATAAAAATGGAACAACCCAAGATTCATTTATCAAAGTAATCTTTTAGATGAATACTTAGAATGCCGGCTCTTTTTTTTGGGGGGGGGCGGGGTTACACTGGTTAACGTTATTTACTTTGTGTTGTGGAATATTGATGTGGGAAAATAATAAAACATACGGAATCAAGGAAGGATCCTATTTTTTTATTGTTTTATTTTAAATATATGTAGAAAAATATGTAAGGGACGTAACTCCCCACAAAATAAAATAAATAAGTAAACGATATATCATTGGAGAAAAAACATATATATTTTCTGTTAGATGAGCAACAATTCACATTACGAAAAAATACGTACCATGGCAATTCTGATCAGTAGTAGGAATAAATGAAGTACCTCATCTTGTTTTTGCATGTAATATACCGCTTATTCAAATGCATTAATCATTTTAATCTTATATGAAGTACATTTTTTAAAAATTAATATTAAATGTGAATTTTAATGCACCGATTTAAAACATTAGTTTCTTAGTATTATCCGAAAATAATTTAATAAGCAGTATACTCATTATATTATGATCAGTCTGAATTTAATACACTGATAAAACATTTACATAACGACGTTTTGGTAAAACTAATGACAACAAATACTCATGTAAATTTCAAACATTTGAAGTTTCAAGCACATTGCTAAAAGTAACTAGCATGGTGGCGCTAAACATGTGTTCGGTAAATGTATGAGACTATATTATAAATTTATGGAAATTTGTTTTACAAGCAAATATGTAACACAATGACGTAAAATTACAACTTTTGGTGGGTGAAGACCCCTATGTAAAGAGATATCTTAATTGCCCCTTTTCTAACTCGACAGATGTCTTGCATGAACTTTTGTATTAGGAACAGAACCCTCAACCTTTACATTTCCAGTTTGGTTACTTCCTACATCTGAAATTCACTTCAAGCCTTCATTGCACTTATACTGTGACTGCCTTGTAAATGGAAAAATAATAACTAACTTTTGTTTGAAAGCAACTGTTGATTTCTTCCCTTTTACTTTATTTTATCTCCCAAAAGGATAGATTTAAATAAATATGGTCCAGATAATATTAACCTCTATTTTATTTAATTAAAATCTGGCGTTTCGTTTGAATATTTAGGCGGGTAAATGATACTATAATGGCAGTTTTAAACATGCGAAATATGTGAAATGGTTTTTTATTAATTTGATGGGAGATGATTATCATTACACACATGAGTAAGTAACCAAATGTTGAAAATTTGCCAAGGGTAGTAGATATCCAAGCTGTTCAAAATCTGGTGCTACGTGTCTACACAACCCATCTAATAAAATTTATTCTATCATTGCTAAATTTCATATTAAAAAACAGTTGAAAGCTGTAGTAAAGTAGAAAAAATAAATTAGTTAAAGACTATAAATTATTATTTAAAGAATCATTAGTTAAAGTAACACAACAGATTGTTTAAAGATAACTTATGCCTGCACTGAAAATTTGCATGTTACTCAAGAAAGCAGCGGTTAAAATTTTTGACATACATTTAGTCCTTGTTCTTCCAAAATTATGTACTCTTCTGATAAATAGAATTACAAATATTCGAAACAGAATTATTCAAATTAAATTAATAAATACTGAATATATATATATATATCTAATGAAAATTTGTTCTTTTGGAAAATAGACATTTTTCTATCCGTTTATTTAATTCTATTTACTATCAATCAAAAATCTGAGTATGAAATAAATTAAATTCATATAAGTACAAGCAAGACAAACAATTTTAATGACCACAAAAATAAGCAAATAATGCTCAAATTTAGAATTTTTTGTTTTTTAGTTTGTGATAACAATTCCTCTCCTAATGTTTGATATGAGATAATGTCAGTACTTATTTAATAAATATAATTTTGTAATGATTTTTAGATATCAGTATAATTAAATAATATGAAATATATATAATTAAATAAAAGATTCAAAGGAAATTTAAATTAGCTGACTCTTAAAGAGGTATACAGAAACATATAACTTTAGAGTAACAGTTTATTACAACTGATTCATATATCACACAATGGAATCACACACAGGAAGGATACAGTCTGAAACATTACATGCAATATACATGAAAGGGGATGGGTAATGTTTCCTGAGATACTGTGACATGCAAACCATAGTGGGAACACACATGTTACGTGCATTTGAAATCACGATACTAGAATACAACTTAGTCAAAATTATTGTCTTCGAATTGCATTGTTTAGATGATGGGCTACTAGTTTCCAGGCATTGCCTGTCTTTATTAATTCAAAAATAAATAAATTTTCCAGCACCCATACTTTATTTTCGATTAAAAAATAATAATAAGGCACCAAAATATTGACTACTTGGGTTGCCATTAAATAAAAAATTTTGGTTCGTACAGTCTGTCCCCCTTAAATATATGCATGCAAAAAGAATTGAGCCTTAGCAAAAAAAAGAAAACAAAATCGACATAGTGTACTAAATGTTCAGTTTGGAACCTCCATCAGCGATACAAGTTTATTCACAGTGATATAAAAGATACAATACATCGATTGCAAAGCTTTTAATTTGTAAGACATGTTTCTTAACAAGTAGCACATCTTCCAAAACATCTTGGGATACAAAATTTCCATCAGCCCTGTCTGCCAGGCCACATGATACCTATGACAACAGTAACTCTATCACTGGCGCCTTCTTTAAAGCGTCTTTACTCCATTAGTAGCGTTTTTCACCGGTCCATGGAGTCATCTCGACTAAACATCGATATCAGGATCAGTGTCAAAAGTTTGTTCTACAGATGACACCAATCCCAGAGCAACCTGAATGCCATGTCGGGCCTGCTACTAGAAGATGTAAATTGATAGAATTGGTCTGGTCGTTGAAGCGGGTAGAAACACTGATCGTAACCCTTAGCCTGATTTTTTAAATGCTAATTAAGAAAAAGCAGATGACGTTTCTATGAAATTTAACGATCAATTCAGAAAATTTGGACCATGTTCCAATTTTCATTTTTTAGCAGCAAGTCAGATAGAAGATTAGCGATGGCCCCGACTATTCCCGTTTCATGATTCTTGAAGTAATTTGCTATTTCAAGTCACCTGTAGATATAGGAATATCTAGATTGAGCATAATGGGAGATGCATTCAAACGCGGTAGCCATGACAGTGGCATGCGCATGTGCAGAATGGCAGTAACCTAAATAATAATAGTACTTTCAATTATTTTAGGACAAACTGTATTTGCAAAAGTACTTGTATCCAAATATTTCCCTTCGAATTTATTTATTTTCCTAAGATAATGGAATTAATGTACCACTAGCTGGAACCTGTCGAATTTGGCGTTCACTTTATTGACTGTAATATTCAAAAATAAATGGGAACGATCAAGAATGTCACCAAGGTCTTAAACAAAACTAACAGGAAAAATCAAAGAGCGACGCGGACGGAACATGACTTGTGACAGAAAGTAAACAAAAGGTTTCACGCCAGTTCTTAGCAACAGTACAATGACGATGAAATGATTGAAATCTTTAAAATTTGTTTTTAATTATCTTTATTAAGCAAAAAAAAGTGTAGATATTAAATGACGAATGAGCAAATACAGTTACAAATTCTAATTGAGCATTTCGTTGAAGACGATATTTAGGGTAAAGTCATCGACCACGAAACGTCCAGGTGAATTCGCTTAAATAATGTTGACTGCCACAGCATTCTTTGATCTAACCATTGAAAGAGTGACATACAACATTCCATGAGAAAATACGGGCATAAAAAGGTAAACGCCAAAGTATGAAGCGAAAATAGTGAAAAAATTTCCGAACTCTGCAAGAGATAAAAAGATCTAATCCGCCAAACGGCAATCGCGCGCTCTCTGCTTTATTTGCCTTTTCTCAAGCTACCCTCGATGGTAAAGATCAAGTATTAGACAGAAAACTGAAAAATTAAAGAAATAAAAGATAAATCGCTAACTAAAGAAGAAGTTTATAACTGCCGTCAGTGTCGTTAACAAACCACAATGTATTTGTATGAAGAAAATCTGAAACACTTTCATATTTGAAATACTGACTAAAGTGCTGTATATTAAAACCGTATCATAATCCATGCGCCGTCCCTATTTTTCTTCCTTGTTTCATTCAATTGAAAAGTGTATCATTATTCATGGCCGTGCCGTATTTTTCTTCCTTGTTCCACAAAACACTTCTTTGGAATCGACATCTATAGCTGCTAAATCTGTTTTACAATCTTTACGCCAAGCATATTCCAACTATACTTCACCATTTTAAATACTGTTCGGAATAAGCATCATAATCCATGAGTGTGCTATATTTTTCTTTCTCGTTGCATAAAACACATCTTTGGAATTAATATCTATATTAAGTTTGCCTACTAAAGCTATTTTACAACCATCGCCAGGCATGGTTCTGTTTTTCAGTTTTTTTTTTTTTTTTTTTGCTTTTTTTGCCGCAAACTTGTCGATCAATTATCAAAAATTGCAAACTTTTCCCTTATTCTCCCCCCCCCTCCTTCTTTTAAAATGTGTGGCAAACACATTTAAAAAGATTTCGACCGTGACAGTTCATCTCTACAAAACCTGCCTACAAATCCTATCGACAGAATCGAGTAGACAAAGTCTGGGCGTGAACGAAAGCACCCTAGTGCTAATAAGTGATAAAGCGCTAAAATAAAGAAGGCTTTTTATGACAGCAAAATGTATTTAATAAACCACAATGTTATTTCTAGTGAAAAATTGCACATTTTGAAGTTCCGCTACGCCTGATCCCTTCAACTTTAAAATTTTTTCTCTTTAGATGACACATCTACGGACCAAGACCTTTTTTTTAGACCTCTCAACCAAATTTTTACGCATAGCTGTTCTTTCAATTTAGTGGATACCGAAAAAACATGTTTCAAATTAATATGTAGAAAAAATTAAGGAAGTAAGCGATAAAGCGCCAAAATAAAGAAAGCTTTTATGATTTCCAGATGTATTTAATGAAACACAATGTTATTTCTATGGCGTAAAATGGCACATTTGCCGTTCCACCATGTTTGATCTGTTCGACTTCTTCTATTTTTCTCTTTTGATGACACATCTACAGGCTAAGGCGTTTTTTAGACACTTTAAAAATTCTCTTACACCTAGCCGTTTTTTAAATTAGTGGATACAGTAAAAATACGTTCCAGATTAACAGATAAGCGATAAAGCGTCAAAATAAAGAAGGCGTTTTTAGCTGCCAACAGTGAGTTTTAATAAACCACAATATTATTTCAATGGCGAAATATTACCAATTTTGGCGAGATATCGCCAAGTTTGTCGTCAAAAAATAAGTCTCCAAGACTGAACTCAATTTGGCAATATCTGCTATACTTCGTGAGAATTTGGCCAACGCCTTTTAATTTAGAATGCGATTAATTTTTCTTTATGGTGAAGTAATTCGAAGTCGGTTTTCATTTGTTTTTTTAAAATCATACTTGCTCTTATTCGAATCAGAATTTAGAACAACACATTTATTATCACTACACACTGTTACCACATTTGCCACACAGCATTTACAAACGGATGCAATTTCTAACAAATATTTTTCTAAATAAATCAAACCTTACGGAGCTTACGCATATAATCGTCTGCCAACAATGGGGTTAATAAACCACAATGTTATTTCTAATGGCGAAAATTTGCACCTTTCCCGTTCCGCCACGCCTAAATCATTCGACTTTTTCTGATTTTCTCTTTTGATGGCCCGTAGATGTGCGTAAAAGTACACGATTAAGAGCGTTAGACGCTTCATCTAGGTATTCCTAAATCTATGGTTATATCAAAAGATGCTTAAAATATCGAGACAAAACACGTATATAAGTGCAGCAATATTGTCGTTATTTTTAAAGTCTTCTTCTAACAGCAGAGCGGTACGAGATCCTCCAAATAGGACGGGGGTAGTCAGATGGGACGTCTTCCATTTAAATGAGCCCCAGTGGTAGGAAGTCCGACTTCTCTGGAATTTTGAACCGATTCCAAATGAGAAACCAACCATCTGAAATCGGCACCGCCAGAGGTAGCGTTGAACATGGAGGACATTGGGGGCACGACGGATTTTACGTGCTCCAGCTAACTTGAGCGTTCATCATCCCACAGCAGTCTAGCAGAGAGGGGTGTGCATCCTCCCAAGCACTGGTCAATCCGGGCCTACTTCATTTGTCGTGTTCTTATGAGAACGGAGTTTAGCGCCCAGACCACTGCTGGACTGAATACAGAGGTACATGTTAAGAATATGATCTTCGAAAGGTGGTAAAACTTCCCCTGGAGATAGTAGAGTTGTATTGTGTGTGTTAAGGCAAACCTGCACGCGGGGTATCTGCGTAGGATGGCGGGTGCCTTGGTAGGAGGACTTTCTAAGGGGTTCTAACGCGTATTCATGTTACATCTGGAGAAAACCTACCAAAACTCCAGACCGTTAGATCGACATCCACTCGATGGGACCCGAACCCGGGACCTTCACACCTCAGCCGTCTACCATTTCCAGTGGCATAACCACTATGCCATGGTGAGGCCTGAAGATAGTAGAGCAGGCTGGACTCTCGGCTGGAGATACAAGCCGATTTCTGCTTACTTGTAGTCAATGTCCGGCTGTGATAAATCATGCTTTAAATTCAGAAACTACTTCACGAGTTCAGGGTGCATTTTGAGATGGGACATGCCCATCCTAGATGACCAAATCTAGTTTCGTTGTCAAAAATTCTAGAGACCTGCAAGGCTACCTGGAGGACACAAATACATTAAAGACATTACTACTTAGTATTATGTGACCAAAAGTTTCCCTGCTTGAAAGCAGAACATAGTCCGTCATATCCAATAGAAAAAAGGAATAAAGTAATAATTTCTCCTGTGAACTATTTTTTTAAATATTTTCTAAATAAATTAGAAGATAATTTTAATTAATAGATTTTAATAAATGTCTGTAGCCAGACAGGAATTTTAAAAAATAAAATCACATGCATATTGATTATCATTAGTGCCTTACTTTAAAATTACGAGTAATTGCAAAACAAATCATACTGACATGGCCAGAAACAAAATATCTTAATTTTGACCAAAAAAAGTTTCAAAGATTTAGATATTCTATCGCTAAATTTTTCAATAAAATTTTAAATTGCTGTTTCATCCAAACTATAGATCAACAAATTGAAAATCGCTTAGAGAAACTTGTTTTGTTTCTACTCATAGTTTTAAATTATATGTATCTAATGATAATCAATAAAAATGTATTATTTGCCTCAAATTTTCTTTTTAGAAACATATATTTATCAAGATTCATTAATTATAAGTATAGCTCTAATTACGATGAAACGGGTGGACAGAATGCTTTGATTCTGATTTTTCATTAAATAACAATTTTTGAGATGTTCGATTATGTTTGCATATATAACCTTCTGTCGAGAATTTCTCTTGAATCAAAATTAACAATAACTTGAGAATTCTAAAAATTTACATGCGCATTTAATTGAAAATATTAGTTCTATGCAATACATCAATACTCATAAGTATTTCTCTTAGAAAGAAAAAATTTACTTGTAATATACTTGAGAAATTTACTTGTAATTATTTTCATTACTTATAGATCTTTTTTGTACTTTTTTATTGTTATTTTAAATTCAATATGTACTTTCGGTACAGAGAAAGTACGCATTGTACTGCATTTTTCTGCGCAGCTTTTCTCCATCTATATAAATAAAACAGTGTGTAAACTGTCAGTTAGGTGGTTGGTTAGTTGGTTGGTTAGTTAGATCGTTAGTTAGTTTGTCTGTGTCTCGCGTAGCTCCGAAACGGGTGATCGTAGAGCTACCAAATTCTCTACGGAAATTCTCCAGGACGGGTCCCGACATACCTCGAAGCGATTTATTCGAAATTCAAATTATTTTAGGAGGTATCGATTAAAAACGAGTCGCAAAAGGCTTTTTTTTTCGCTTCGCCATTTCGCAATTGTAACCCCGCAGTGGAGTGAGTGAGAATTTAAGCTAATCTAGGTTGCCATATTTGGCATATTTATTAAATGATTTAGACTCTTGAAGTAAAAATAAAAGAATAACCATTTTTTTTTAGATTATTTGTAAGGTTGTTTTTTAATTAAAATATCGTGTGCATGTGAAATCAGAGCAGGAATGAAATGTTTTATACTGAAAAGAAAAATAGGATTTGGAAATTTTCCGACACTAACATGTGCAACTTTTTAACTTGGCGAAAAATAAAATAGTTGATGTGCGATTTTGAGGAGATGATTCTAACGCTTGGCGGAATTTATCGTAATTTTATCGTCTGCTGAATACACTTGAGAATAAGTTTTTGAAATTTTCATTCACATGGAATTGTGCATTTTTCTTCGCAGCTTTTCTCCATCTATTTCTAATGTATTACATCCAGAAAAAGGATGTTAGAAATATCAATTTTAATTTTGTTTAATCACACTCGTGAATAATGATATACTTTCCAACTTAATGAAATAAGAAACGAAAATAGGGAAGACCCATGGATTATCCATGGACGAGATTTATTAAGATGGCGAACCAACTGGTCGTCGGAGGCGGCTAGTAATAGTGATAACTATAATGGTATATTATAGTTATCACTATTTGAAAATGGTAACACATTTTGTAATTCAAATAGCATTAACGATAATTAAATATTAATGGTAGATAAAACGGAAAATATAAACTTTTGCAATGTTGTTTTCAATTTATTACAGTGACATTTTGTAATTATACAGGGTGAATCTAAACTCTTGGACAAAACTTTAAAAGGTAATAGCACACATAATAAGGAATCAGAATCCCATAGCAATGTGGGGTCGGCAACATCGTCTTCATGCAGCTGTTAATAATCACTTTGGAAAAAGTGCAGAAACAACAGTGCACTTTTCGACGATTGTTCGTCAGAAACTAATCTATTTTTATCCGAAAACAGAAGACTAAAATTCATAGTTTAAAAATTCTATTTTATTTCACGGATGAAAATTTTGGAGAAGAGCCTACTGTTTACGAAACTTGGTTAAGAAATTAGAGGAACACTTCAATACTTCTCAGAAAGTGATTATAACCAGGTAAGTGAAAACTGCATTTTTGACCCCACATTGCTATGTGATTCTAATTCCTTATTATGTGCCCTATCACCCCTTAAAGTTTTGCCCAAGAGTTTAGATTCACCCTGTATATCATCTCCAGCTGTAAATAAATGATTCTGAATAATGATTATGGTGAAAGAATTGAAAAGAAAAAACCATTTTAATTACTTGTAATCATTGATTGTCGTAAATGATATTTAAATTCCAAAATTCGTTTATGTAAACTGTAATAACTATATCAACTACAAAAATATTAGACTTAAACCGGTAGAAATCAAATTTAAAATACACAATAAAATTGTATCGAAAAATCTTATAATAAGTAATAAAAAAGGGAAAAAAAGCAATATCGTTACTATATTCATATAGTAATAAATTATAAATATATTAAATTTGGAAAAGTATATATTAAATTGAAAATAAAAAATAAAGTGCATAAAAAATCTATAATGGAAAAGGAATAATTAAACTTTTCTAAAAAGGAATTCTCAATAAATTTCTATGTATAGAAAGGGTATCCGCATTAAGAGATTTGAATCGGTATGTCAGGGACATGAGTAGAGATCCTAACGAATGAAGCCACGGATAGCTTCAGCGATTGTGCGTGTAACTTACGTATAAAATTTCGGTAAAGTAGTTCGAAAATAACTATTCATGTTTTTTGTTTACTATTTTTGAGTACTGCATGTTTGCATTTTACACGTAGCATATTCACATGGCATACAACCACTTTGCCAAACATAGAAATATTTTTTTTCATAAAGCCGTACTTTGTAAGAAATTTGTTAATTGTGTATATATATTTCCCAATCGCCTTATATTTTAAATATATAAAGAAACATTTTAGAAGAATTTTCATTAAACATATGCATGCATATACATATTCCTTGTTATATTCTAAACAAACACAGCTTTTATTGATTTAAAATCGAGAAAATTGGCTTACGCAGACTACTGGAAGATTTTTCTACAGCAACCACTATAGATTCATGCATATCTTGCCATGCGTTCACTTTAATTACTTCAATGTCAATTTATTAATTTCTGCATGTTACGGAAAATGCTGAAACACAAAGCAATATAGATTCTAATGGAATGATAAAGACAGTTACAAATTCATTTAGTTCCGAAAATTAATCTCGGTCTAATTGGCTCAGTGAGAAAATTTAAACAAATTGTTCTGGCATGGATGACAAAATAAACATCATATATGTGTTTTCAAGAAGTGTTTAATATGCTTCACTAGTTAAAACGACTTTTATCGAAGCTATGTAAGGAAGTTTTATAAGCAGATCTTATAGTAGTTAATGCAAACTAATTTAACTGAACGTTAGTTCAAGCCATTTGTTCAACAATTCAGTGACAATCTCAGCATGAATTTTATGCTTAGATAGATGTACATTAGGGTGGATAAAGATGCATAATCTTTTATGCTTATTTTGATATGGATTTGACATAAAACTTTAGGTTTTCTGTATTCGATTTACTATTTATTGAAAAATAGTAGTTTTTTTTGCTTCCTGTTATATATTTATAAATGCTTAACCAGTAAGACTAATGGGAAAAATAAAAAATGCTCTACAATGTAAATTAAAATTATAAATGGTAATAGCATTTATTTAAAAAAATTAAACTCATTGACTCAACAGTCCACATGAAGCAAAAACCCTGCGCTACGAATCCACGTACTGGCAAGGCTGAATCAACCTTGCCTAACTCTGCAATCGTACCAATGTCCTGTAGCACGGAAGAACGGTGTGCTAATAGTAATACCAATGGACTTCAAAAGCATACTCATCTCCTGCATAACAAAATTCATTTAAATCAGGTGTCAGTTTGTAGCATGAGCAGAATCGTATCGGATGAAAGAAGTTTAGCTTTTGAATGATTAAATTAAATTAAAATGAGAATTAAGCAATGTGGTCAAAACAGTACATCGGTTGGATGGCGCAAATGACCTACCAGCTTTTGTCCTTTGGAAGCACACGGACTTCTCTATACAGGGTAACCAGAAAAAAATTGGCCATACATGGACTTCTAAGAGTCGGTCTGTTCAACCGATGTAAATTAAATTTCAGAGATAATTATCCAAAGGTATGGGCTCGAGATTCTGGAGACACCAACATAGTGTCCCTCACGGTTGCGATTATAAGTACAGAAACTTGAAATTTTAGGATGGCAGCACATTTTTTTCCGTCGTTGAATGTTCAGCGCATGCCGAAATCCTAAACAACGTTGGAACGGTACGTGTATCAGAAAAAATTGAACGTGTTATGTGCCCTATGTGAACGACCAATAAAAACACGATTGAGGCACACAAAAGAAATTTGCACAAAGGCAAGACACCAGTCACACAAAGACGTTCGCCAGATATTCAGAATAAAAATGACAAAAAAACAAGTAGGGAATATTAGTTCTTATGTGAGCTCTGCACACAACTTTTCATTGTAGCGAAAATTCAGTTCTTTTTCGTGCACGCATAATGATATTTTACAATGAATATCTTTTTAATGTTTGCGTGATTGGTGTATTGCCTGTGTAGTAAACAAAATTCCTCCGTGTAGCCCGATCGTGCTTTTATTGGCAGTTCCCCATCCTGTTATGTGCTTAGATAACGCGTTCATTTTTTTATGATGCAAGGTGTTATGATGGAAAAATATAGGTGTTGCAATTCAAAAATTTCTAGTTTCTGTACTTATAACCGTAACCGTGAAGGCACTTTGTTGCCATTCACATAATTTCGAAACCATTCTTCTAAATACCTGAAATTTCATCTCAATCGGTTGAACAGACCGGTCCCTAGAGAGTTTTTTACAAGCCAACATTTTTTATTCGCCAACTGCAGCAGTTATGCGCAGTAAAACCAATTTAATAGTCTCATTTAATTAGCTTAATCGAAAACATGCCGGAGGGATTTGGGGGGGAGATGTAAATTTCTTACAAGACCAGTCATTAAATTCGTAAAACGAGCTTAAGTGGTTATTCCGTTCACCAATTCCAAAGGGTTGGATCGAGAGAACAGTGGTCGCCACTTCTCGCATCAAGGCTGGATCGCACCATCTATGTAGTATCAAGCATCACCAGAGTTGACACTATTTTGCAGTTACCGCTTTCTTGCGGTTGCAATCACTTCGGCCTTGAGTTGGGCCGACTCGGTACCTGGTACATGAAGGTCTCGGGTTCGGGCCTACATACGGCTGTCAATCTAAACTGCCTGGAGTTTTGGGCGGTTTTCTCCAGATGTGACGTGACTCATTCTAACCCCTTGAAACGTCCTCAACCCAATGCTGTCAACATATTCGGCAGATAGCTGGCCTCCAGTTTCCAAGAACTTTTCCAATTTTTCTCCTGAACTCTTGTGCTAATTTTTCCTTCCATTTCTTTTAGATAGGTTGATATTTAACCATATGTTCTTTGCGATCATAAATTGAACGCCTTCATTTGTCCTATATTCGTCATCAAATATAGGAAATCATTTCCTTTAAAGTATTCCTTTAAATTTCCCTGTTAATCCACTTTAAAATCGGACTACATACAGTGTGCTGATACAGAAAATATAAAAGTGCGTCATAATATTCTTTTGGTAGGATTTGGCTTCATTTAAAGCTTTACTTATTTTACAAAAACGGTAGATGTAATTCGTCTCTAACTAAACAAAATTGTTACATTTAAGTGCATTAATCTAAAACTGTGAAAATTTCCAGTCACAATTAGGTGTTTTATATAGGCTTTTGTCGTAGGGTGTCACGCACTACATTACAGTTCAGGTTGCTGGTTTAAAATATCTAATTTGAACCTTGAAACCTTTGACAGATTAAGTATCTGAAGCATGATTCAATTACCGATAAAAACGTGATACAAATAATTTCTTAAAAGCTGTAACAGTGCATCAGTGATAATATTTAAAGTAAAGAATAAGTGGGCATGTCAAAATCAGTTTTGATGAATTGTAAATTATGTATTGTAAATTAGCAGACATTTTATTCAGCCTGAAGGGAAAACAACTTATGATCATTTAGGAAAGGAAAATTCAGGATAGACTCGCCTGTTTCATGAAAATTCATAAAATATTCGAAGAGCATTTCTGAAATATGTTATTCATGAAGATTTCTTTGAGTTAAGAGTTTCCCTATAAGCGAAACGAAATGCAATACAAGTGAAATCTTCATTTCATCAGACATTGTAATGCTTCGACAAAAATTCTCCAGAGGGATATTTGTTTTGAGAAAAAGCTAGAATGAAATCTAAAGAGAAATGTAAAAGAATTGCCTCTTCATATCTCTGAATAGGGTTTTCTTATCGTGAGCTACTTTTTCTTTACACAGTGTAGCTTTTCATTACTGTAAAAGAAAATAACATTTGATTTTTATTCCATTTTGCAATTTTCTTCTTAATCTCCGTGATTTTATTATTTGCGTAAGTATTTTTTATGTTTAGGTAAATATTATATGCATTACTTTCATTTAAATGATGTTTACTGCTTTTGTTGAACTCTAATTTGAATAAAATATATTCTTTTTAAGTATCAGGATTATTATTATTATTATTATTTGTATCTTCGTTCGGCAGAAAGATTGAATTTCCTTTGAATCAATGCTCATCTGCTTACATATTCTGAAATTATCTAGTATTTGTTATTTACCAACCAATTATGAGATGCATATAAAATAGAACTAATCGCCAATCAAAATAAGGAAAAAGAATTTTTTAGCAAAAAGAGCAAATATTGAATAATGGCAATCTTTGAATCACATCATCAACATTTTTTCTCAAACTAGAATAACAACCCTAAAGAGATTCTAAAGATATTCCCTTTTAACTTCTATTTTTATACTCCCAACAGCGGAAGAATTAAAGTCTGAAAATGTCTCATGAAAAAGTTGTAGTTTGCTTTATTTAGTGTTAATTATAACTTATAAAGGAAGAAAATCCATTTATATATCTTGAAAAAACGTAAATTCAGTATCCTTTGATTGCTTGTTTCGTGATTGGTTGGAACGATAAGCACGTAATGCCCCAATTGTATTATTCCATTCATTCGATTTTTATACGAAATAAACATAAAAGACAAATAAAAATAGCATAAAATATCTGAAAGATAAATATTGAGTTCCCTTAATCTCTGAGATTACTGTAATGAAACAGAAATCCAAAAAAAAAAATTGTCTAGGAATATATCCATGGAGGCACATTGTCTTATTTATATAGCTATATGAATTGAAATTGCATAGCCAACTTGTATTAAATGTAAGTATTAGATTATTTTTATGCTTTCAGTTAATGATTTTTTAATGGTATATTCAAGATAAATGGAGTATAAATTTGTTTGAACATTAATTTATCCACATTTCCGTGTATTTTAGTAATACGAACGTTTACACGGATAATATATACGTAAATGAGTAAAAGAGTAGAAAATATTAATATTTACGAAAAAGACATACAGTTTTTAAAATCTTGCTTATTTTTTTATAAAAATTCTTTATTTTAATACTCATTATTCCATTCAAATATGCTGTTAATTGTAAGTACTTGCTAAATGCATTAGATATATAAATATGTGTTATTTCATTAGAACGTGAAGATACAGATAAAGCTTGTAAAATATTTTACGTTTTATTTTATTTTATTCATATTCTCTGCAAAATAAGCAAAGACATTGCTTTACAATAAAAGTCACAGAGGAATATAGGGTAATTTTGGGACTTATGCCACGCATTTCTTTGAATTTGTGTAAAAAATCCCAGGATGCACATACAATAAAATAAATCATGCTGGGTTACTTAATGTAGAAAATAAAACATGTGTACTCCGATAAAAAATATTAAAAAACAATTAATACTTTTTTAACAATTTTTTTCTCTAAAGAATTGCATTCCGATTCAGACGCAGATATCCAGGTTGAGACGCCGCTCTTGTGCGTGAGTTGTGCCGTGCCTATCATTAGAACTAAATGAAATAATAAATTAAATTATTAAAATAAATATTCATATATGGACTATAATTACCTGTGTAATGACAAGAAAAAATAAATGAGTAGTATAAAGAGATCTACTAGTAGGTTTAAATCGGTATGAGTCGGCCGACTTTTAGTTGAATGTTTATTTTTGTTTAATCAACCACGTAACATCAATGCATTTGAGAGAGGAGGGGGGGAGTAAATTAGTGTTTATTTTGTTTTAGTTTTTTAACATTGTTTTATTCTATTTTTTAATTATTTTATTCTTTTATAAAATGTGGGCGTTTCTAATAAAATCTGTAAACAAATTTAAAATTTAACTGCTTTTTAAGAATAATATTTCATTTAAGTCAAAACCTTAAAATGCAAAATTATTACAATTAGAATAAACGGCTAAAAATATGCTCAACTTGGTGAGCCTGTGCAAAATTAAAGGAAAAAGAGTACTTTTGTATTATCCCTGTGGTCATTCCGCCAAAGTATTTTTTGTTAAATGTGCTGGCAAACTCTTGCCAATCGTATTCCAAACCATCAATCATTTTATCTGCCCGGTATTTATATTCTTGACGAAAAATCGATCGTCTTGGAGGGCGGCCGGGATAATACGTAAGTACCGAATAAAATTAATAACACTTAATTAAATCCAGCAAATATACCCCAGTAACATAAATTCAGTAATACAAAAATTAGGACAAAGAGAGAAAAACTAAAATTTTACTAAAGCGGCATCCTGTACAAAAGAAGCTGCAGCATGTACACCGGAATAGCAGTGCGGCATGCATCGTATTTTTTACGGTACTGACGTAACACATCACAGTTGCCTGTCTTCGTAACGGAAAATTACGTAACCATACATACAGTATTCTATAATTGTGCTACATTAAGTTTTGTCTTCCATATCATTTATGGTGTCAAAAATTAGCGTAAAAAAGCACTAAAGCGTAACATGTTTAAATGTTCGAATAGTGAAATCATGCACTTACCTCAAAAAAAGCCTTCTGTAGTTACAGCTAAAGCACTGAAAGTGATTCTTGCTATACAGTAGTCAAGGAAATCTCACTGCACACCTATACTGAGTGTGTGACTGCTAGCTACCGACAATTACAAGAAATACAGGGGGTACAGCATCTGGGCCGGATGAGGCGACTCTCTAAAAATTACCCTATAATAAATTTCATGTTTCATTCTATCGTAAAATATACACGATCTCACAAAAAGTATGTTCCACTGAAAAGGTGGACAAAAACAGAATGAATTAAACAAAAAAGCACTGTTATGAGTGTTGGTTATACAATTACTGCACATACCTTTAAAATTTCTGTGCGATTAAAATTAGTTGCTACTAGTTGATTTTCTTAACATATACTAACACATTTCAAAGAAAGCCAAGAAACGTATTAATATGTCTAGCTTACTTTGAAATTTGCTTCCCAATCTGAAAAGTTCACTTATGAAAAAAATTCCACGGAACTTGCGAAAAAATAGACAATTTTGCGGCTTCAAGTGAACTTACAGGGAAATTCCGACGTCGTGTGCGTACGTTATCCAGGTCTGGAACTGTTTCGTTCGAATGGACGGGTAAATACTAGCAAAAGTAAGTACTACATAGCAAGAAAAGAGCAGTTTTCTCAGAAAATGTTGGGGAGGGAGGGGGGAGGCAGGGAATGGGAAAGTTACCATGCTTGATGCTTGTTTCACAATTACAATTGTCTTGGCAATTCGCTGGTCCTTCCGGTGAACGGTAAAGTTGAAAACGGGGTCGGTGCCACTATCAAAAATTTACGGCGTCAGGATACTACACACCCCCACCCCCTCCCTTTTCTCACTCTTGCATTTCTTTAACAAATAAAAAGCTTATTTAGTTTAAAGAGCAAATATTATTATTCCCTGTCTTGAAAATCCACAAATTCATCAAAATAATCTTAAATACATTAATTTAACTTGACCATAACTTAGTTCAATGATTTATTCACTGTTATACTGTGAAAAATACGGAATTTGTAGCGTTAAAATATTCTGATTCTTTTTGGCTACGTCCTCCTACTCAATTTCGGAATTTTAAATTTTTTTAAGTATGGTTTAGAATTAAGTTTAATTTTAATTTTCCTATCCGATCAAAAAATACTTGCGGATCAAAAAAAATATCAATTAGGGGAAGGGATTAATAGGTATATTATTTTATTAGAGTGGGCTCCTTCTCTTTCTTTTTATTTATCCTAACTTAATATTATAAATGCGAAAGTGAGTTTGTTTGTTTGTTTATGACGCTTTCACGCCTAAACCGCTGAATCGATTAGGATGCATTTCTGTTTAGATATAGATGGGACCCTGGAGTTGGTTATAGGCTACTTAGATTTTTAGATTTTTAATTACTTATCTATATTATTAATTAAAAACCGTTTTTACGTTGCCATGCTTGGCGAGTTTCGCCCGTATCATATGATTCATGTTTTGAGCTAACAAGAATGCTATTACTTCAATAAAGAAGCACGTGCATCTGAAAAGTTGTTAGATATATTATGAAAAATATATCTATCTCTAATAATAAAAATGAATGTTCTCCAGACAAATCTACAGAAAGCAGAGCTTTGTAAATTTGAGCATGCCTGTACCCATAACTTCGGTAAAGTGTACCTGAGGCTCGGAAATTTTAATTACTTTTCTAACTATTAATTAAAAACCGTTTCATCGCCCGCACAAAATGATTTATGCTTTTGAAATAAAGCAGAAATTCTATTAGCAAAATCACATGCGTTTGAAAAACATAAATAAGCATGGAAATTCTGTTGATTTTACGCCAAATTAAAAAGCATAAATAAAGAAAAGTGTACTTACGTATAATCCCGGCGGTCCACCAAGACGAGCGATTTTTTGAAGAGATAAATGTCGGGCACATGAAATTATTAATGGTTTTGAATACGATTGGCAACAGTTTGGCAACTCATTTGACGAAAAAACAGTTGGGCGGGAATGACCGCCGGGATAATAGGTAAGTACCAAGAAAAGTCCAGATGTGTTTCTTAAAGTTCGTAAATTTCCAAATCCCATAAATAATATAAATGTGTACGTTTATGTGTTTGGATGTTTTTGACTGAATCACACAAAAATGGTTGGGAAAATTTGTAATTAAGATAGCTAATGCCCTGGATTAAAATACAGGCAACCTTTCAAGCATATAGCATAAATAATTCTTTTACAAATACACTCAAAATAATGCTAATGCATTGCGCTCTTTGGAAATTTTGTAGCAACTAAACCGATTTTAAAACTTTCTTCACTGATTGAAAGTCCTAGGCCTATATGGTCCTATTCCTATTGGGTCCTAGGCGTATATGGAGGTTTCCTCTGTGTGGAATTTTCTAAGGGATCCTAGCCCGAATTTTCGCGAGGTTTTTGAAAAAAAACACGGAAAACTGCGAGCGGCTAGGTCGATAGGCGCGACCGGTGTTTGAACCTGGCACCTCCCACCTTCAGGTTTGAGAGCAGACCCTCTTAGACACTGGGGGGACTTTGAGTGTTATAGGCTACCTTTTATGCATATATCACAAATAGTTCTTTTACAGGGATACTCCTAAGAATTACATTACGCTCTATGTGTATCTCTGTAAGTACTGAACCGATTCCAAAACTTTTTTCACTGATAGTAAGCTACACTATTAAAGAGTATTATAGGCTAAAATTTATGCATGTAACGCAACTAGTTCCTTTACAGGAACACTCAAAATAATTCTAATGCATTACGCTCTATGGGTATCTCTGTAACTATAGAACCGATTCTAAAACTTTTTCGCTAATAGAAAGCTGCACTATTCCTGATTAACATAGGCTAAAATTCATGCATATAGCATAAATATTTCTTTTACAAGAACACTCAAAACAGTTCGCAAATACTGTCGTAACTGTCTCTATTCGCCAAATGCCTGAAAAAAATCTAAATTTAGTAACGATGCATTATACTTCATTTACAATAAGTAAAAAGCAAATAATATTTAAATGCTGTTTCTTTAGTCGCAAACATATTTGTTATTCACACATGCTTCGTTTCTCTCGGGACCTAATTCTAAAGCTGACGCGGACGAAGTCGCGGGTAGCCGCTAGTTAACGATAAATCAAGGTTTCACCATTTTTGATGCCATCATTGAAATGTTGCATTGTGATCAAAGTTGCTTCTCAGCTTAAATCTTTGAACGTTTCATTTAAAATCAAACTCTGCCCAAGTAGTCACAGAAATGGAATCTATAGCGCTGCATTTTTCAGTGATTAAAACGAACAGATTAAATCTGAGTTCAATTGTGGAATAAAATCTCTAATAACTAAACAGGTTTTGTTTTTATGTTCAAATCTATTCTGTTAGCCCCGGTTCCGTTAAATTCCAATTGACGCTGACAGTCAATTCTCAACGTTAGCCTGGGAAGTTTTCATATCGTAATAGCAGTTATTTTTAGAATGAAGGCAGTGTTTCACGAAAAAATAAGTATTTTCTGAATCGACTATGATTTCCAATCTGCAGACTAATCCTGAGTGGCTGCATATAGGCACAGAGATTTCACTAGCACATGTCCCATCATGACCAAGAGGATGAGACACTCAAAATGGTAGGCGGTAGAAATGTGAAAGTTCTGGATTCGGGTCTGTCGCGCGGCTGTCAATTTGGTCTGGAGTTTGGGTCATTTTCCTCCAGATGTAACGTGCATACTCTTCTAGAACCGCTAAAAAATTTCTTCCGACCATGTCACCTCCATCCTAGGCAGATACCCCTCGTATAGGTTTGCTTTAATACACACTATCCAATACAATACAACTTCACTAGCACATTCAACATAAAATATCATGCGGTATTTAATTCTTCTGACTTTTGAATCATCATTTTGAACCATCATTTGATTGCATCACCGCTGATCCGGATTTCTGCCAAACGAACTTTCGCATTCCTTATTTTACCTGATCAAATTAAAATTGTTAAATTTAATTCAGAAACTACCTTCTCTGATATGGAGGGTAAGAGGGTGAGGATTAAAGTGTGTAAATTAGAAGAGAGTGATCGATTAAGAAAAAAAAAGTTGAAGGGGCATTTGACCCTTTTCAACATAAAACACTGTAAATGGTAGCTTCTTATCGAACACATAAATTATAAGTATTACTAAAAATGGCTTTTTGTCAGTTTTACAGTTTAAGAAACTTCTCTTGAGGAAGAATATCGCCTTTATTCTTTGGTACAGTACTTCCCCAAAACCACCTGCTAAAGAGCGAAGCCTAAAAGTCCTGCCGACATCATACCGCTGCGTGCCCAAAATCCGTTTTCATTTGTTCCAGCCAGCTACATTTACCGATGCAGGACCGACATTGTTCCGTTCAACACCGCGTTAGAACCATGCCAATGCCGACGCCTAACCGTCATACCTGGTGTTGGCCCGTTACATAATCGATTGGACTGTGCTTGCTGCAATGTTGCACAAAGTTTTTTTTTTTTTTTTTAATCGACGGCTTTTTGCCTTGAAGGCTTTGGCCACAACACTACGGAATTATTGTTCTCTTTATTATGGGATCACCTAGTAGGTGAACAAACGTCGCCACCTATGAAGGGACGGACATGGTAACAACGCCCAGTCGGGGAGCGAACCCCGGCCGCCGAAAGATGAACCCGAAACCGAAGTACGGTGTTTTACCCACCATACAACTCGGTCGGCGCACAAAGATCAAATGACTGAAAATACAACCTCGTGAAGTGAGGAGGAAAATGATATCAGTGTTGAGTGTTGTCGATATTGCTGGCTGACTATAACCACGGCTACACAGCTCGGCACTGAATCAAAGAGACTTTGAATGTGTTGTAGGGATATAGCAGTTCATGCTGCTTGCACGTATTGCCGCAGATGATCTGTGTAACGTTAATGAATTACTGCCCTAATGCACATGCCGACAGCATCAGATTACTGTTTGTTGTTCGCCTTTGGTGCAAAGTACTAAGGGAGCTACCATAACCTGACTATCTGTAACAAAAGGAAGATAAATGAAGGTTTTAGGATCAAACTTTCATAGCTGGACCTTAACAGCATAACAATCATATGAACGAGGACAGAGATCAGTGTGAACAGAATTATGTCAACATCGCGAATAATTTTCATTTTTCTCTCGGATAACCACTTTAAATAGTAAGATCATAAACTTTTTAAAGAACAGAATAAAAGGTATGTTGAGCAGAATGGAGGAAATTTAAAGGTTAAACATATACAAACGTAAGTAATGGAGTGAATACTTCAATTCGTCATGTGTGTCACTCTTTGAAGCTATTAAAGGTTTATGGAAAGCTTTTAAATGAGCGTCTTGCAGTCAAAACTGATAAGTGTGTCTTTGAGGAATAAGCCAAACATAGAGACAGCTATCTTTCTCTCTAATCTAATTGCTTATAATGACAATTCAATGTGACAGAAAATATTACATCATTACGCTTATTTCTTCCAATTTTTCCCTGCAAATTCCTAGCACACATTGGAAACACATTTGGAACACATTTATTGGAAAAAAGTGTTCCAGTTACCTAAAAGTGTTCTGAAATGCGTTTCGAATGTGATTCTTTATAAAGGAAGAGTTCCGAAAGTGTTCTGAAAATGTTCTGAAAGTGTTATGCTTAGGATATTTGTTAGGAGCACATTCGAGATAGGAACCCATAACTTAGGAATCGAGATAACTTAGGAACACATTCGAGAACAGATTGGGAACACCTTAAGAATAGATTGGGAACACATATTAGGAGCAGATTTGAGTACAGATTGGGAACACTGGTGAAATCATTGCTTTCTTTGTTACAACGATATTGCTATGAGCGAGTAGCCTGAACGGTATAGCATTGGCCTCGAGATCGGGAGGTCCGGGGTTCGAATCCCGCTGCCGGTAAGGGAGAAAAAATAAAATCCAAGTCCACAAATTAATTCTAAAATTCAATAACAAATGACAGCATTAAATTATAGGAATTAACTAAAATTCAATAATTCATTAAAATCAGTTCCAAATTCTAAGTCCAATTCCAAAACTAAAATGTAGTTCCTGAACATAACACCAGATTGCAGCACTAAAAATGCAATAACAAATGGCAGCATTAAAATTAATTAATTAATAATTAAATAAAATGTCCCAATCGAAATATAGCAGACTCCAAATCCAGAAAAAATACAACTCAACCATCCAGGATGGAAACAAAATAACTCCACCCCTTAATTGCGGCCGCGCCCCTTGATGACGTCACTTCCGCCGCACCTGCTCTTACTTTTTAGAAAGTGTTCTCAAATCTAATCCTAAAAGCATTCCTTAAAGTGTGCTAAAAAGGATGACAAAATAAGTGTCCTAAAAAGTATTCTGAAATGGGTTCCAAACAGTGTTCTCAAATGTGTTCCAAAAAGGGGACAAAATAAGTGTTCCAAAAAGTGTTCTAAAATGTGATCAAAGATTTGCAGTGTTATCATCCTTTTGTATTTCACAGAGCATTTTTCTTTTTCATTAATAAAATAACTTTTCAGTTAAATCATTCATTTTAACATTTTCCAACAAAATTGGAATGTATTCATGTTTTCGGCTTGTTTGTCTTCTAGCCGTTAATCTAACTACCGTAAATATACATCGATTACTATCAAATGTATGTATGTCTGGCATATACCCTACTTGAAGTGGTGTTTCTAGGATCTTAACAATTTTTTACAAAAATGATTTTTGAGTATCAATGTCAGGGTCAGAGATTACTGGGAAGAGAGATGTATGGACGAGATAAAAAAGGATTTCGGGAGATCGGAGGACAAATTGGAAGGCTAGAGCGCATCACAAATTGTTCTGGGGTCGATTTGTTATGGTGGTCATGGTCCAACAGGGACTGAATGTACGAGAAAGTAGTTATTTTATTAGTTAGAGATAGTATTTATAGTTCTTCTTCAGAAGCACACCCAACAGAATATCAATACATTATGTTCTACATGAAGTTGTTATTCAATGTGTCTTTTCGAGACAGTCGTCTGTTTCAAACGCAAAATTAATGGATGTTATTGTGGTTTACATTGATGCGTTTCGTGGAAAGTAGTTATGTGAATTATGGATCTTCTAGCGAAACACTATTGTTACGAAAATCGCCAAGTGGGTGTATTTTAAATCAGTCCAATCAGCACAGTAAACAAAAAATAACACTTTATTCACGGCTCGCAGCTCAATAGCTCAAAATAATACAAGAAACTTTAAAATGCGCTAACAAAATTCATAAATAAGCACAACAATAACGTTATTCTTTTCACAGAATCAACCGTACGCTTCAAAGTCTATCACTCAACTGAACCCCCCGGAGAGAGATTCTAGCGCTTTTATAGAGATGATGACGTCACCAGAATTGCCGAGAAATTTCTGGAACAATCCTATCAAATTGAAATATGGTCTCGAGACATGAATTTTCTAGAAGCCACCATTTGTCGCCAAGGCCGCCAAATCCGTCACCAAGTCGCCAAGACGATCCCCAAGTTTGTCGCCAAGGCTACAGGGTTACTTCCACAGGTTTACCATTTACCTGATGACTTCGCTATTAACTAGTTTCACGGCGGAGCATTCAATACGAGTGCAAATTAAGTTATTATTTCGCAACACTATAGAAAATTTCAATAAGAACAACATGTTTTTCGAAGCTCATCATAAAATGTTACACCAACAATAAAATTTATAGTTTATATAAATGATAAAAATGAACTTTATTCATATTTATTCAAAAACGATAGCTACCGCTTCTTTTTATATAGAAAAGAACATGCATATTTGAGTGAGAGAAATATATGTAAATATCAGGCTTTCGTAATTACGCGTATATCTTTCGTTGATTTACAACTTTTGTCAGCAGATTCGTTGACAATAGGTAGTAGGGTCCCGCAATGTCTGGGAGAAGCCGTTTGCCCAATTCCTTAAGGTGGCGGGCCGGCGGATGGATAGAAATGGGGCTGTCGCAGACTGATGCTGTTAATCTTCTTAATGTGTCTCGCAGTGTGGTGCACCATCTCAGAAATCAATATCAAACCGTAGCTTCTGTGTCCAGAAGACATGTTCTAGTCCGACCACGAACTACAACACTTACCAACTACAACACCTGCCAACACTGAACTACAAGACCATTTTATAGCTCTTTCGACCCGAAGGAGAAGCTTTCTGTGTGGCAACGTGTTGCAGATCACTGTGTAGCATCTGGGAGAAAAATATCGGCTAGTACGGTGCAAATGCGTCTTCGCAATGCAGGTCTCTATTTAAGGTTACCAGTTGTCCGTGTCCCCCTCAATGGACTATAGATAAGAGGCTGCTTATCATGGGCAAGAGAACACGTTTTCTGGACCAGACAGCGATGGGCTTCTGTACTCTTTACAGGCGAGTCCTGATTCACACTGGAGAACGATTGAGGACATCTGCTGATGTTGAGGGAACAAAGCACCAGATACCATTAATGCAACACCGTTGAAAGATAGAGTTACCGAGGTGGTATAATAATGGTTTGGTCAGGGATCTCACTCGGTGGTTACACTGTCCTGCATGTATTCCAGGGAGAAGTTCTGGTGTGAGATATCGGGATGAGATACTTGATCCATATATCCGTCCATATGTCGGCGCATTCGGTAATGATTTCATTTTCATGGATGTTTGTGCACGACTTCACCGAACTGTAGTTGTAGAGAAATATCTTGAGGGTCTTGATTTAGAGCTAATGGAATGGCCAGCTCAGTCTATGGACCTGAGTCCGATAGAGTATCTTTGGACCTGTCTTGGTAGACATGTTACTGCCTTAAGTCCACCTCCAATGGCTTTAGGAGAGCTGGAACAAAGCTTACTCCTGGGATGTTCTTCGCTTCCCGTTTGAGTAACTAACAACTTAATTGACAGCATGGAAAGTCGATGCCACCAATGCATTCAAGTAGGGGGTGAGCATATCCCTTATTAAAAGTCATTTTTTCTGCATTTCTATGATATTTTACCGCATAAAACTGCGATATATTATTTTTTCCAAGACTGAACTTTCCCAGCGAGATTTTTGTTATTGTTGTAAATCATTTTTGCGTTTTTCTTATGTAAATTTCTATGTTGCTGTCATTACATAACTGTTTCGTGTGCATTGCTTCCAAACTTGGTGTTTCTACATTTATTAATTTGTAAATTAAGCTCAAAAAAACCGGTTGTTCCTTAACTTTTGGAGGCTAGAGTATTACTACCTTTAGCAGAATAGAGAGATCCACTTTATTCATGGTACAATAAGTACACAGAAGTTTGTAATAAATAATTTATCCTTTAGAAGAGCTTGAATTAAATTTGTAGTCCTTTTACAGGGTCTCTCATTGCTACATTATTAGGGATACAGCAAGATAGGGGTGAGCATATCCCTTATTAAAAGTCATTTTTTCTGCATTTCTATGATATTTTACCGCATAAAACTGCGATATATTATTTTTTCCAAGAGTGAACTTTCCCAGCGAGATTTTTGTTATTGTTGTAAATCATTTTTGCGTTTTTCTTATGTAAATTTCTATGTTGCTGTCATTACATAACTGTTTCGTGTGCATTGCTTCCAAACTTGGTGTTTCTTACATTTATTAATTTGTAAATTAAGCTCAAAAAAACCGGTTGTTCCTTAACTTTTGGAGGCTAGAGTATTACTACCTTTAGCAGAATAGAGAGATCCACTTTATTCATGGTACAATAAGTACACAGAAGTTTGTAATAAATAATTTATCCTTTAGAAGAGCTTAAATTAAATTTGTAGTCCTTTTACAGGGTCTCTCATTGCTACATTATTAGGGATACAGCATTCTTTAATATGCTGAGAATATCGCCAAATAAACACGAACTTTAGCAAATTTTCTAAATTTATTGTTGAACTTGGAGCAAAAAAATAAATCTCCAAACTAATTTTTGTTTCGTGATATCATGTAAACATCGCACAATACCACGAAATCCTACTGTTAGTAAATCACAATTTAATAACAAATAGTTGCGAAGTATTTAACTAACTTTCAAAGTATGGCATTTCTAACGATTTTGACCAATTTTGAAGCAGTCTAGGATAAGGATAAATATTGAGAAAACTTTTTATATAAAAAATGCAAGAAGAATTGGTGAACTGCTTATGAAATTCAGAGCATATCTTTGACAGCGATATTATTAGATTATACATATTAATTTGAGAATGAATATTATGCTAATCATTACTACCCTAATTGGATTAAAATTAATTGCTTGGTTAGCAGCTCCACATCAGAGATGCTACAACGTGGACGTTTGTTAAATTCGTGCGTGATTCCTTGGACTCAGTATAAGGTATCATCAAACACAGCATAATTGAAACGATGCCCTTAATTATATTTACAACTAAGTGTATTATAGTTTGGTATGTTTAGTGTATGATAATATAGTAATGTTTGATCCTGATGAACTATATATACTAGATAGCATACTATATATGGATTTGCTCAAAGTAGCTTATACGTAATAATATTTCTAGTTTATTTTCAATCCAGTGTAGACATACGGTAATAGAAAACATATTTTAAGTTACATCTTTGAATACATGATTTTTTTGAATTTTAAATTCATATTCTTATTAAGCAATCGTCAAGCTGAATTAGGGGGACTACACCCACTTAAAAAGGTATTCGAGTAATAGCCAAAGGCCCATGAACCAGAGTTCATTATCGAAATGCATTGTTTAAGTTAATTTATTAGCAAGTATGAAACATTAGAGTTTTTAGTTAGAAAAATTTGAAGCCTAGAATTTAAGTTGAGTGACAACCTATCATGTCACTCAAATTCGTTTCATTCCCTGCAGTCTTTATTTCGTGATGCTGGAACAAATTTTCAGCATTTTAAAACGATTTTCGAAAAATCTCAAAATGTAAGCAAAATATTTTTTAAATTCAACGCCTATAAATTAAGATTAGCAACTACCTATCATATCACTCAATTTCGTATCATTCGTATTAGTCGTTATTACGTGATGTTTGAAGAAAATATAAACGTATTTTGAGAGAATTTTCACAAAATCTCAAAATCTAATAAATAATGTTTAAAAAATTGGACTCCTATAGTTTATGTTGAGAAACCATCTATCGTGTGACCAAATTTCATATCATTCGCTTTAGTCGTTATTACGTAAATACGCTTTAGTCGTTATTACGGGAACAAAGATTCACTCAGTTTTAAACGATTTTCACAAAATCTCGAAATCTGATGGATTTTTTTTAATTAGATGCTTATAGTTTAAAGTGAGTGACCACCTATCATTTCACCAAATATCATTTTTTCACCTTTGCAGTTATTACGTGATGTGCGAACACAAATTTACGCAGTTTGAAATGATTTTCGCAAAATTTCAAAATCTAATCAAGATTTTTTTAAAGTTCGACGCCTATGTTTTAAGTTGAGTGACCACCTATCATGTCACTCAGTTTCATATCATTCGCTTCAGTCGTTTTTACGTGATGCTTGAACACAAATTTACGCAGTTTGAAACGATTTTCGCAAAATCTGAAAATCTAATCAAGATTTTTTTAAAAATTGGACGCCTATGTTTTAAGTTAAGTGACCACCTATCATGACACCCAATTTCATATCATTCGCTTTAGTCGTTTTTGCGTGATGCTTGAACACAAATTTACGCAGTTTGAAACGATTTTCGCAAAATCTGAAAATCTAATCAAGATTTTTTAAAAATTGGACGCCTATGTTTTAAGTTGAGTGACCACCTATCATGACACCAAATTTCATATCATTCGCTTCAGTCGTTTTTACGTGATGCTTAAACAAAAAAAGCGTCACGGACAGAATGACAGAATGACAGAATGACAGACAGACTAACTTTTTTTTGAGGGTCGCATCGGATTCCCGGGTGCTTGAAACCGATAGAAATCGCAAAATTTTTGAATTCCAAGAAATGTACAGACAAAAGTCTAATTTTATTTATATAGATTGTAGAAAAATCTACACTTTGTTTGATTTTTCGGTATTTCATTGTCAGAGCAAAGGAGAGTCGTGCACTTCACGCATCACGTTGTCCAATTAGAAGAAATCATTAGATAGATTTAAGGATATCTAGATGCACCATTTAATGAAACTAATCGTGCATGCCAAAAACTTATCCTTTTGAGATCAAAAACTCACTCCATTTATGTCATGACCATGGCTTCCGCTAATGTAATATAGACCATTGACTGTCTTACTTTAAAAAATAAATAAATTCGATCAAAAATATTTAGATACGAATATTTTTTTAATACACTGCTCTAAAATACTTGCATATATACAATTATAATTTAGTTTACTGCCGTTCTGCACGTGCGCATGCTACTAGTACGGGTACCTTTTAGAGGCAGCAAGTTTTTTCTCGTTATGCTCAGTCTGGAGATTCCTATATCTATGAATCAATAGAGGTTAAGTTTGGATATCCAGGTGGCCATAGTAATGAATAATCTCAATTATATCCATTGTCTCTCAATTACATCCATTGTTATCCATTTTTTTACTTGAGAGAATTCTTTTTTTGTCCAAACCATTTAAAGATTTGGTTCGAAACTAGTGACCTACTAAATTAGTCTTTTCACTAGAAATCATCTTTTCTGCATGCTAGTATCAAAACTAACCTGAAAATTACAAATATATTACTGCAAAAATGGCATACGCATCAGGAAAAAAAAAATACATATATCAGAATCAGAGGGCCAAAACAGTATGAAATTATATGTATATTAATAACTATGTCATTTTATCTCTCACCCCCTTTATTGAAAATTGTCCGAAAATATGTCCCCAAAAAGCGACATAAAAATGCGACATAATTTTACATATATTTAAATACTATTAGTTCACAATAGCTTTAATCTATTGTCACAATATTTCGTAAGCTGTAGAATATGCATCACATGTATTTTTCTATAAATAGGTTGCAATTATAAAAATTTCAACATAAGGTTACCAGGCGAAATACACGAAAGATGAGGGATAAAATGACATAGTCAATTAATATCGCTTTAATATGGCAATAATGAAACTAAAAAATGAAGGGGGTTCAGGGGGGGATCTCCCCCTGAAAAGGCTCGAACAGCCGAGTTATATATATGTGTGTGTATGTATGTATATAATGCGTACCCAGACATCATCTATTTGAAGTATTAAAAAAAAAGCTAATATAGATGAAAACATAATAAATGTAATAAAGTTGATATATGAAAATCATAAATGTCAGATTAAGATTGGATGAACATTTTCAGAACCATGTGAGGGATACTAGGAGGAACCAAGTCGGCTCGGAATCACATACTGTTTGACTGCGGATTCTGTAGAAACGTAAACATCTGGTTTAGAGGAGGAAACCGGCAAATCCGTATAGTTGATGGGGGATTTTAAAGAAATAAAGCTGCATTTATTCTGGCCGTTCCGTACAGCTCATATTTCGCTCTGATATAATCAATTATAACAATAATAATAAAAGTCCCAAGTGCTAGACAAGAAGAAATTGCATTCACTCCGCCAGCTTTCCCCTTTCTCCTTGACCAGTTCATTCAGACTAGATTCACTTTTACTGGCAACTTGCCAATATTCTACGCGAATCGCAGTCAAACTACAGAAATATAATGTCTTTTCGCACCTGATAATAATCACAATGTGATAATAGTGAACTTTCGGAACATGGTCCTAATAACTGCCAGCATGAAGGAATATAATTAACCACTTTTTGTAAACAATAATTTTTATATAGTTTTCTGATATAGTAACCACCTCCTACGATTAAGTGAGAAATTCTGCTATATTCTGAGTAGAAAATGACTGCTTACACAGAGTAGTTAATTGTTTTCCGTAGAAGTTGGCAGGTATGGGTCTCGTTAAAAACTAATGGATCTTTCATGAAAAAGAACTTGACTAAAATTGAATATTTACAGGATTGGACATTAAAGTACGGATTACATGTTGATTACAGTATTGATTATTAAAGTGGTTATTAAAATATTCAGTAACAGGTGAATTAAAAAGAGGTTTTTGAACTCAAATCCCCCTGAATCACCCTGTATACATAGATCTGCACATTTCTAAAAATAACATTTTATGATTTTCTTAGTGCTAGTTAAAAAAAATAGAGTTAATCAGAATTGAGTATCTGAATTCCAAGGAAAGAAATTTTAATTTATTTCTACGTTATTAGTATTATATTTTTATGCTAATCTGTTTATTGGTGGGATTTTTTTTTTTTTTTTACTTTTTTATGACTATCCCGAATGAAGCTGTCGTACATAATCAACCTCATGAAATGCCTTTTTTACATCAAAAATACAGAAGAAATCGAGTCCCTTTACTTAACATTATATGCATTACTTATTAGTATTTATTTTCCTCAATACTTTCCTATCACCTATTTTCTTCAATATGTTCTTCGGAAGATGACCTTTTGACAAACATATTGGATTTCTTCACAGGACTCCTAACAGAATAAACTATGTTAGTGTTCTTTGGAAAACAAAACTGCCGTATTAGGTATACAAAGGCTCTTTTATCTTCGGCGACTAAAGAATATTTCCCTTACATTACAAGAAAAGTCGTGCTTAATTTATTTACGTATCGTGATTTCAATATTTTTTTATCCTATAGAAGAGAAATGTAGATTAAATCAATTTAATTCGACAAGTGTTTGTGAATATAAGAAATTCTAACCGTATGTTTTCTTCCTTTTCCTGAATTTAAAAAAAAAAAAACGCTAAGAGAAAAGCAATAAATATCTCATACTGTTTTAAATAAATTCATGAATTCTTACGAATCTTTCTACTGAAAATTCTCATATGCTGATATTTTCAGTCGTTTTGTTATCGAAATCAGTTATACTCTTTCACAATTTGAAATTACACAAAATAGCTATTAGTTATTTTAGATATAGCTTCGCTTATAGTTAGATATAGTCTCGCTTCGCTTTTGACTAAAAACAACTATCTATATATTTTAAATGCCGAAATTCTTTTGGTTTAGCAGCCGTAATAAAGCATAATTGTCAATGTTGAAACTTCATTATTTTTGTTCTTCTTAAATGTAATTGATACTCAAATCTAAAAGCAAATAAAATTAACAAATATAGATTAAATCAATGTTAGTGCCATATGCGTTGTTAAACAGTGTTTCATACTAGTAAACAAATGGGACGCTCAAGCTCCAATCGCAAATAAAGTGTTGGCTGTAGTGAAATGAATATGTGCTTGGTTAACGGCGTGACCTGGTAATCAGATGCATCATTCCTGCCCTTTAATTCTCTCTCAGTTTCACTCCTTTTTCTTTTCTTTTTTTTTTTTTTTTTGAGAGGAAGGGGGAAGGGCGTACCTTATGCGAAGAGGAGCATTTTCGCACCATAGAGAATAAATCACACGGTAACTGCTGATTTATGGACAATCCTCACAGTTGATTGCTGTGTTAAATGATGAATCTGGACCGAACGGGCTATGAAGGGGCTAGAGAACCATTCCCCACTTACCCTATAATTTTCTCACAGTCTCTTCTTTTTTTTTCTGGGTGGGGGGAGGGTGAGGTAGGTGGGGGCAATACCTTATGTGAAGAGAAACATACTCACACTACAACTTATTCGGTAACTTCAGATTTATAGACAATCGCCACAAATACCTTATATGAAAAGAAATGTATGCACACCACAACTCTCACGGTAACTGCAGATTTATGGTCAATCCTCACAGATGCCTTACGTGAAGAGACACGCATGCACACTGCAAATCACACGGCAACTGCAGATTTATGGACAATCCTCACACTTGCCTTATGTGAAGAGACACATATTCACACTACAAATCGCACGATAACTGAAGATTTATGGACAATATTCACAGTTGATTGCTGCGTTAAATGAACGAATCCGGACCTCCCGGATGTGCAATAGCTAGAAAACCATTCTACCAGTTCACGGGTCCAGATATGATATCTGGATGGGCTGTGGATCTCTTCGTCTGTCTTTCATTTCATAGTAGGCAGCACTGTCTCCTTACCATGTGCCTCCAAAACAAAGAGACGATTATTTCCGGCCCAGTAGTAGCCAATGAATATAAACGGCTAGTGTCTGCCAAGAACAAATACAGAATCAATTAAGAACACTGTTACCAAGATTTCCTTCGACACGTAGCAAAATCAATTAAGGAAGCAAAAGTAATAAAAGTGGAAAAAAATGGTCTGGTATCTGTGTGTCTAACACAAAAATAATTGTTTTTTGTGTAAGAAAGTGGGATGCTGTAATTTACTTATGTGATGGTCAAAATTTGAAATTGGGTTTAAATCAAGTGTATGGTTATCTAGCATATACATTTCGGCAACAAAAAAAAGTCAGTTTTTTTTTTTTGTTTGTTTTTTGTTTAGTGGCATGAAATGTACTAAATATTTTAACATCCCTCTTAAGCCTTTCTACTACTTAAATGACTCTTACGTAACACAAATTTTGATGGTCGAAAATATTGTCAATGAATGATGTTTCATCATTATTTGAATAGCTTCTTCTGTTCATAAATACTTGCATTGCAAACTCGATGCAAATGGTGCCATGAACAATTAAATGGTCAATAATAGTCTTAAAAATAGCTGGCGTTTAGGGGGTATTCATATCTTCGGTATTATTCCTGTTTATAAGGTATAAAATTGGAACGTTTTTTTTCTGATTCAATGAAAAATAACATGATTTAGTCAACGTTTTATTTTTTTCCTAATTACACCCATACCCTCTAAGGGGGGAAAATACGTAACAGAAAGCATTTTTTTATTTATATGGAAAACTCTTTAAAAATAAATGAATTATAACCTTATAGTAATAAAATTGACCAATAACTTCAGAAAAATACCACCCGCATAAAATTTTGCTGATGCGACAAACATATACATGTAATTAATAGTAACACATTTTAAAAAAAGATGTTCTTTGGATGAAATACCTTTCTGAGTTATTTTTATACAAGAAAAATGTATTACGGAGATTAGCGTGCGGAACTTGGAGTTTTTCATAATCCACCGGATGAAGAAAATGCTACGGTAGAAATAATCTTACCAATTTCTCATTTTCGCTCTCTTAGTTTAGGGTAGAAAGTCACTGATGTAGAATAATAAATAAGAATAAAAACGGTTAATAGAGCAAAAAATTCTTCTGCTGCTTCATTTAACACTAAACTGATAATTCTTTCTCTATTTTTACTTTTCTAAGTTCTATATTATGATTCATTAAGAAAAAGAACTGTGCAACTAACCAGGAAAGAATCATGAAGCATTAAATATAGTTTATTGCGAGAAGTGAAAAAAAAGGAAACATAACTGTCAATACACGTAGCATTAAAAATAATTTCTCTGTTTAAATAAACTGAAATAGATAATTTCTTAGTATTTTAAAGTACTGTTTAAATTAGGAAAAAATAAGTGTATTTTTATCTATACTCATACTATAGGAATAAAATTTCTGCATATGTAAAGGTAAATCTCCGCAACTACTGAACCGATTATCTTTTTCAATAAAGATCAGTTTCATCAGAGGAAGCGTGAAATGGAAAATACACCAGAAGAATTTTCCCGTCTTTCTAGGTTACAAAATTTTAAATAGTCTTCCCACCCTGAAAAGGTTTAACATTACAACCAATTATATCTCGAATTCGATTATCTATTGATTCGCCAGTAGCTTTCCCTGTAGATATAGAATGAATTTTTATTACAGACATTAAAATCCCAAAAACGCACTGAATTCATTTCTCAAAAACTGTAAATGCAAGTAGAACACATGCCGAATTGCACCTGAAAGACCCTACAAACAGACTAACAAAAAAAAAGCAATAGTGAGCAATTGTATGATGAATGAGGAATCAATGTGTCTGGCAGGTCGGGTTTGTATGGCATCTGAATCCAAGATCACTGGGAAGAAAGCTACACGACGTTAAAACCTGAATGTAGTATTCGCCAATGTGTATATAATTATATCACCCCAGTTTCAGAACGTTATACTGCCTGCACTAAAAGTACAATAACTGAAATTCTACTAGATTATCTAGAAAAATTTGAACATTTTTTTATGAGTGAACATTTAAAAAATAATACTCTATGACAAAAAAATGAGATTTTCATTAATTATGATTCCGGGAGATGCAAATATTCGTCTTTAAAAGCAATATGTTTTTATTTATGGGCATCATCTGAAACTGCCCACTTTCGCACTTGAATAGATATTTTTCTTTTGAAAATACATTGAAAATACATAAAATTGCCCTAAACTTATAAAAAAAGGTATGTTTATGAAGATACATTAGGTATTTTTTTTAAGTAAACCTTTTATGTGTGCTGTATTATTTTAATAGCATTACGTTTATATATTTCATCAAAATTTGTTATCTAATACATCTGCATAACTTAAAATGAAACATTAAATTTTATTATTATTTTGATTTAATCACACGGACTAAATTAATCATTATTATAAACCCTAGTAACTGTAGTTTTACAGAGTTCTGCCCATTTTAATCAAAAACTAATATCAAGTCATAAAATGCAGAAATGTAACTTTAAATGTATTCCAAGATTCTACTGTTCGCCAACAGCATGTAAGAAAAATAAATACTTTAGCTTCCTCTAACGAATAAATAATACCTCTAAGTCATAGCTTGAAACAAATGCTCTTCATTAAATTTAGGATTATATTTCATATTTTACAACTTTCTCTTGCCTCATAAGGTAGAATACTTAAAACTTTCTTGGCATTATTTCAAGTCATTGACTAGAAACGAAATTAAAACCCACTATAAAGCATGTAAGTTACGATGCCTTGTCTCTTTCAATAGCAGCATTATGTTACAACTACAAAGCTGCGAACTGTGTTCAGCATATGCCATGTTTCTTAAACAATGACAAATTAAAATATCTGGTTACATATTAGTTCCTTAATCGCTTCTCAGACAAGAAGTAAATGCAAAATTTGGCAATATTAATTCAGTATACATTATTACATTATATTCAGAGACATATTAAAGGTAGATAACATGCCACCTTCGAGAAAGTTTGAGAGGGAATTTAATTAATTGTTCAGTTTGAGGTGTTGCAAGTAGCATTGAATGCATACTTAATGATTCATGAAGGTGTACAAATCGTAATTAACACAATATTCATGGCGCAGTGCAACATAAAGTCAAAAGTTTTTAAAATATGAATATTACAATAAGAAACAAGTTCGCAGTTTCTTAATACTTAAGTGCATACAAAATGGTGTTTGAAAAACAAAAAAGTATGATATTTAGTGCAGGTGGGCTGTTTCTAGTTGGAATTTGACGAAAGAAAAAACAATAAAATCCTATTAAAAATATGATATTGTATAGGGGTCGCTAATCTCCGAAAAGCTTAAAGATGTGCGATTTTGAAATTCTGTTTATTTTCAACGTTCCTGTAAAATTAAACATATATTTGTAAAATAAGAATAGTTTTAGAAGAGTATTTTGCTAAATACTCTTTGAAGGATGCAACGTTTAACTGTTATTATAATTTTTTTCCGTATTCAACCATGTGTGCAGGCATACAAAAAAGTTGCGTTTTTGTTGTGAACCTTTTACGTGAAATCTTGGTTCGCTGCTCCTCTTGCAAGCAACGCTACAAACCAAGCTCTTACATTCCTGCAATATTGGCTTTCCTCTCATTGTTTATACACGAGAATTAAACTAGCTATACTGTTCAAGCTAAGTCAACGCTTGTGGTATTTAGGAGAGTCCCTTTATTTATTCGAAAATTTCAACGGACGTTGAAAAAAAAAAAAACGGATTTAGCTCCAGAGAATTCTTGAGGTAAGACCGCCAACTTGAGGAAGTTTTTACTACATCGAAAAAGAGGATATGAACTTTCTATAAGTGGTTCCTTTGTCATAGAATTGAAAAAAAGTACCATCATCTCTGGATGGCTTTGTTTCGAAAAAAATCTCCATACTCTCAGTTTCCGGTCGATTTTGTTCAAGTTAACTCAAGAGAATGGACAAGAAAGCCATATTTTTCAACCATTCTGGGTACAATAAAAAACCTGAGCGTGATTAATGCTACTACCGAACGTGAGTAGCGTTCTTTCAAGAATATACGAATAAAGTAACAATGGATGATCACTATAAGTAGGCCCTGTGTACGGTTGTTAGCCATGATAGGCAAATGTGAAGCTCAGCTTAAAAAAAAAATCCCATTGAGTTATGATTATTATTTATTTTTTACTTTTCTATCAATTTTTAATTTTTATTTATTATTTTTTGGTTTTTATTTATTTATTTATTTATTTATACGCGATTATGAAGCATTCTTTCGTATTTTGTTCTAAAAGACGTTTTATTTTCAAGTTATAATTTTTTAAATACCAAAAAATTTAGGTTCATTTTGCTTTAAGCGAAACATTCAATCATATACAAAATAGTAACTAATCAAACTTAACCCTTTGCACTCGAGAGGTGACTCTCAGTCACCACTGTATGTGATGCGGTGACTGGAGAAGTGCCTCGCGCTCACCACTGCATATGAAATAATAAATCCATAACTGCCAACATCTGCGGAATAGAAGTAACCACTTTTGTAGACAGTATATTTTTTATAATTTAATTACAATTTAAAACTGTAAAAATGAAATTGGAATTAACCGTTTATTATATGCTTATTTGGTTTGTTTTATTGCAGAATAAAGGCACTTTTACTATAATAAGATTAGTTGATTTAGGTCGAGAGACATTTTCTAGAGAAATACGTGTTGGAAAACATGCCCCGTGAACTGCTGGTAAACCTTCCCCCTCACCATCTTGAAGGTTTGACACTACCCAATCAAGTAGCGGTATAAATTACTTGCAAAACGAAAGCATAATTATGTAAAGAAATTTTTCTTTAGTACATAATATGGCAAACCCGCAAGTTTAATACTAGCACTTTTCTTCTAAGCTTTAATAAGAAATTGAAAATTTTCACACCGCTGAAAGTATGAAGAAAATATCTTTTACGACTATGTGACAACAACTACTGAAATAAAACTTTCGTAGATAATGTGCCCTTTATTAATGCACATCAGCCAGTTCGTCCCCTCGTATTATCTACCTTCTCATTTCAAAGTCAACGCACATTGGAAAACGTGCCCCTGCGGAAAGTATGCCACAATTTCTCCAATGAAAACAAACGCTACAAATATGATTAGGTTATAAATCTTATAAATAAAAATGAAATTCTGTTTGTTTGTTTGTTTATTTGTTTGTTTGTTTGTTTGTTTGTTTGTGGATTTGAGTTGTATACAAATCCACAAAAATGGACATATCAGCCTGAAATTTTGCACAGATATGTAAAATAATATAGAATAAATCATAGTCCACTTTAACACTTTGAAAGTCCACCCGTTCCCAGAATTTAAGAGATTTTTTATGTTCTCCACGCAAAAAGATTTCCGTAATTGTAACCCCTGTAGTGAAAAAAGTTTAAAATAAGGATCGTGGTTGCCAATGTCTGGCGATTTTGCCGAATAAGATGTTTTAAATTCTCAAAGTAAAAATAAAAGAATAATAACGATTTTTTTTTTTGTTAGTTTATATTCGTAAGGTTATTTTTTTTTAAATTATAATATCGTGTGCATGGGAAATCGGAGCAGGAATGAAATGTTTTATACGCAAAACAATAAGAATTGAAGATTTCCGAGGCTAATAGGTAATTTTTTTTTAGTTTGGCGAAAAAATAAAATGGCTCAAATGCCGATTTTGAGAAAGTGAGTTCTAGCGGTTTGCACAGATTTCGGCTTGACGCAATTTATTGAGAGCTTAAGGAAATAGATTTTTGAAAACAAGTGTAAAGGTTTTATTAGAATACAGCGTTAAATTTTAATGATCCGTGAAGAAATAATGCAGTTGTTAAGGGATTTCAAGCGATCTATCTCCAGAATTCTCGCCAAATGATTACATTGATTTAAGTTGGGGGAATTCCGCCAAATTTCAGAAAATTGAAATCTCATTTACTACATCGGAGTAACGATGAATAAAACACGTTATAGTTGATAATTTTAAAAATTTCGGCTGTATTAAGGGATTTCACTTTTGAAATAAAGGCTTGCTTTACTTTTTCGCGGTCGAACCATTTTCCATATTGATTGCTGCTAAGTCAATGCTTCGAATGATTTCCTGAACAAACGCTTGCACAATGGCGTATGTTGGCGCTTTGGCGAGGCTTAGATTTGAAACTGGATTTTATTTGAGACTGGGATATATGGCACTGGTTATAGATAAAAATGAATGTTGGTATGTGTGTATGAGGTTGAAAAACTCTAGCACCGTTGCACCATGATATTTGGTTCACCTAAGTCTTTTATCATTGAGAAGCTTTTTACGCTATCCGTTTTCCTCTAACATGCCACTAGGTGGCGCAGCAGAACGTCGAATTCTATTCCGTTTAGCCGTTTACTATGCGAATATCGTCCAACCGATTTCGATGAAATTTGGTACTCGCGGATATTAGAACACGGAGAATATTTTTCACTATCCATTTTGCTGTAACTTGCCGCTAAATGGCGCTGCAACGCATCAACTTCTATACCGTTCGACCGACCGGCATAAAATTTCTTATACTTACACATTTCAGCACGAAGAATATATTCTGTGTTCCTTTTGATGTTACTCACCACTAGATGGCACTGCAATGCATTATTATTTTAACTCGCCACTAGATGACGCTGCAGCAGGCCAAATTCTTGACCATTCAAACGGTTGCTATGAAAATCAGTATACATAGCTATTTGAACAATGAGAATATTTTGGCGTTATCCATTTTGCTATAACTCGCCACTTGACGGCACTGTAGCAAATCATTAATTAACCACTAGATCGCGCTGCAGTGCATCACTTCTTGACTGTGCAACTGATCGCTATGAAAATAGGTATACATAGATATTTGAACACGGGGAAGAGTTTGGCGCTATCCATTTTCCTATATAATTTGCCACTAGATGTCGCGTCAACACATGAACTTCACAGGGCTGTCCAGCCGTTCGTCCTGAAATTTCGTATTCATCGATATCTGAATGCGAAGAATATTTCCGCCGTATCCGTTTTGCTAAAACTCGCCACTAGATTGCGCTACGCCGCATGACCTTCTGCACCGCACAAACGATTGCCTTGAAATTCGGTATGCATGGTTATTGAACACAATATAAAGCGATATCCATTTTGCTATATCTCTTTATTACAATAAATAGTAATCACCACAAATCGTAATATCAAAAAGTCCATTCATTCCCGTGCGAAGAACGGGTACTTCAGCTAGTATGACATAAAGTACATAAGGAGAAAGATTTAATATGTACAGCCGAATTTTGTGAACGCAGAACCACTAAAGATGAAATGCTGGTTTACGTGACACGTCTCGGTTCTGCCAAAACACATTTCTTTATATATTTTAAAATTAATTTATCGGACGTGAAATTCGATAAACACGAAAGAATTAAAACAGTCTCTTTGATTTCACATTAAACAAGTTCAACTGTATTTATCATAATCTTTATCAATGTAAATGATATTTAGTAAAGCATACAGAAAAATGAACTGAATTATCTCATTCAACAATGAAGAAAATTCTACTTTATAAGTGTCATGTTTTTAAATTTGCTGTAGGAATTCCTTAAAACACTATAACAAATATTTTAAAACAGAATTCTTTCTGTAGAGCAGCTTCCTCTATTTTGACAACGGTTATAATGCGGAAAATAGATAATTATATATATATATATATATAGAACTAAGATGTTCGAGCCCTGTCAGGGGGAGATCCCCCTGAACCCCCTAATTTTGAGTTTCATTATTACCATATTAAACGATATTAATTGACTATGCCATCTTACCTCTCGTCTTTCGTGTATTTGGCCTGGTAACCTTATGTTGAAATTTTTATGATTGTAACCTATTTATAGAAAAATGCGTGTGATGCGTATTCTACAGCTTGCGAGATATTCTAACAAGAGATTAAAGTTGTTGCGAACTAATGGTATTTAAATATGTGTAAAAAATACATGTGGTGCATATTCTACAGCTTACGTAATATTGTAATAATAGATTAAAGCTGTTGTGAACTAATAGTATTTAAATATATGTAAAATTATATCGCTTTTTTGGGACACATTTTTCGGACACTTTTCAATAAAGGGGGTGAGAGATAAAACGACATAGTCATTAATATATACAGGGTGTCCAGTGCTAACGGTGCCCAACATTTATTTTCTAAACCGTTGGTAAGAGACGCATAGTCCCAATTAAAAAAATGCCTTAAATTGCACAATCAGTTATATCAGAAACAATCGAAGTCAATAAATCAATTCCTATAAAAAATACTAGCTTTAAATTTTTATACGGTCCCACGGTCCTATCAGTTATATTTAGAAAAATTTTGTTTATGCAATTTCACGCACAATTAAAAAAAATCTCGTCCTTCTACAACGAAAATTCACTGAATTACAGCTGCTTAAAGTTAGAGCACTTTTAGAGATGCGAAATACGGGTTGAAATGAATTTGAGAAAGTTATACAAATTTTCGAGGAGCGAAATAGGAGTAGTATAAAAAATGAATTTGAGAAAAATTAATGTACATGCGTTTGAGCCTTGTAATATTTATTAGCATTTCATGAACTATTTTACGATTGCATATTGCAATAGAGAAGATTAACCTTTAACTATGTGTATCCAATAAATTAGCATAAAACTATAACTTATACTGAAAATAGAATTCTTGAAAGAGTGTTTTAAAGGAACTGGTGTTAAATAACTTATGATTAAAAAAAACAAGAGAATAAAACACTTCTTTACACATTAAATTAGAAAATGAATCATTTTAAAGTACGAATATATATGCATTTTAGAAACTTAAAATAATATTACAAATCCTGTTAGTGTAACATTTGCTCATAGCATCCTTCGGCTGCAATGCAAAATAATCAGCCGTGTAGAAAACTGTTCCTGTACTTTGCGTAGCATACTCGGTGTTGCACATATGCATGCTACACACATATACGATTTAGTAAGTCTGAACCCGGGTAGATTTTTATGGAGCCTGACTATAAACTTCTACTTAAAGAATCGTATTCTAAAATTAGTTTTGCTTCTTGCTCCGAATTATGTCAGAAAATGAAATTATAACCTGTAATTTAAAATTTCAATATGTATATATATGGTCCCTTTACGGTTTACCGAAACCGGACATTTTTAAACGAGGAAAATTGACTTAAGGCAAAATGTTTGCTGCTTCATAACTCGGTGAATTTTCTATATGAATCACCTTGTATATGAATCGTTTGACAATACAAGCGAAAATGTAATTTGAATTAAAATATTTAGTAACACTGACCAGGATTTTAGTTTTACTTTCTGAAAACAGTCTTCTGTGACAATGCACATAGATTAGTGTAGAAAGTAAATTACGAGTACATTTTACAAAAATCATTACTAGTTGTAGTGCAAAAGGAGGGCCCACACACGAAGAAGATTTACAATACTCAGACATAGTGGTGCCAGGTGTGTCACGAGGGGACAGTCAAAATTGCCCCATAGTAAATTAGAGAAATTTATAGTGGCCTTTTGCCGATGGCCAATATTAAGCAGAACGGCGTAGGTCAGGAGGCGGTAAAAATAAGGAAAGAGAACCAATCACAGAAATGGAGAAACAAAAAATTATGCAGGTAAAGGGGGCGTGAACAAAATGACTCCCGATTTGGTTGGCGGAAAAAGCAAAGAAAAGGTGCCCGAGAGAGAGTCTAAAAAAGCAGAAAAAAAGGGCTTGAGACAACAGATGAGACGGGACTTGTGAGTGAGAGGAAGTCCAGAGTGAACGGACTTAGAGTTGATAGTTGTTGAGTGAGTGTGCAAAGAAATGGATGTGAAAAAAGTCGATGTACACCATTAATTTTATTGAAAGAAATTATTGTGGCCGAGGTCCTGGGAAGGATCTCCGTGAAACCCAGCTGACGACTGCCGATAAAGATGAAACGATGCAGAAGGCAGGGCCCGACTAAGACATTTGCGGGCCCAAGGCCTAGTACATTTTGGGGGCCCCTATATGGCTATCAGGGGCGGGGATACCGGGCCAGGGGGGGGATACCGGGATATATTGCCCCCCCCCCGAAATTTTCGGATTAGTGATCACAAGACTAATGCCGTGCAGAAATTCCGTCTTTTTATACACATAAAAGTTCATATCCCCCCTCCCCCCGAAATTTTTTCCTGGCTACGTGCCTGATGGCTATGCTTTCTCTACCCCCATAGAAGAAGCCTGCATAGTGTATGCGTTTTAGTTAAATTTATTTAGTGTCATTAAAACCTAACAAACAGAAGATACTTATCTATTAGCACTAAACCAGGGTTAATATATAATATACCAAGGCCAGTGACATGGTGTCTTTTTCTAATGTTTACACTATTAGATCCTATTTATAGAATATCATTTCACTGCACGAAATTCTAAAAAAATTATTAATACCGAATATCAACCTGTGTTTGGAAGTAACTGGCGTTGCTTTCTTACCTTTGTATTATAGTAAAAAATGAACAGTAAATCTTCATAGATAATCTATAGAAGGAATTTTAATGAGGTTTGAATATGTATTTTTCTAGTGATTTTAATGTAATGCTTTATTAGTATAAAGAACAACCTTAACTTATGAAATCTGATTTGGTTCATGGTATCACTTCACATTTTATCATTATTAAATATTAATTATATCCGTGCTTAAAATGTAAATTTGATTACCAGTATTGTTTGATTAAATTACATTTAGTAATATTTGAACAATTTTTAAAAATCCAGCACACTAAATTTAGAAATGAGAATAGATTTCAAACATAATCATAAACAAAATTTATTAACATACTTGTTTATCAGGCATTGATTTTAATATGTATGAATATGACTTCTTTCAAACTAATATTTCATTACAATTAAATATTAAGTGAATATCAATACCCAATAAAACAAATTTGATTAGTGTATTACTTCTTTAAATGACATGCATACAGTAACATAAACAACAAGATTAAAAACTAGTAGTCTAAATTAAGAAAACAGGAATTATTTAAAACAGAAATAACCACAAACAAAATTTATTAACATTCTTGCCAAACAGGATTTGATATTAACACAAATTCAAATTGTAGTTTATTACGATCCAATGGTTAAGTCAATATATATACTTAATTAGGCAATTTTGATTAGGATTACTTGATATGACATTCAGTAGCATAACAGCAAATTAAAAAAAAAAAAAAAAACCTAGTACAGTAAATGATGAAACACTAATATATTCAAGATGGATATAATCACGAATAAAATTTATTAACATACCTGATCAGCAAGCAGTTTTTATACAGAATTTGACGTGTTATATTTCATAATATGAAGTGAATTTTAAATTAAGAAACAAGAATATATTTAAGAGAGAAATAATGACAAACAAAATTTAACATTCTTGCCTAACAAGATTCGACACGCCCGTGAGTTAAATTGTTTCAAGCTAATATTTCATAACAATTCAATGTTAAGTCTATCAGTACCAATAAGGTAAATTTGAATTCAATCTCAAGTGATTATCAATAACAAATATAGTAAATTTGGTTAATATTACTTGTTTAAATGACATACAGTAACATTCAGAAAAATTAAATGGAAAAAAAATCTAGTACTCTAAACGAAGAAATAGGAATAAACATAAGATTACATAATGAGATACGAACAAAATTTATTAACATACTTGTTTTGTTTAGTAAGCATTGATTTTAACATATACAGCATTTTACTTGTTTTAAGCTAATATTTCATAATGTCAAGTCATTACCAATGCCCAATAATGTAAGGGTATAGCTTTACTATTACTTGTTTAAATAACATTCAGTACTATAACATTAAAAAAAACACCAATTCAATAAATTAAGAAATAGGAATATATTTAAGACAGAAATAATATCATGAACAGAATTAACATTCTTGCTAAACTAGATTTGATTTTAATACATATGAATTCAATTTGTTTCAAGCTCGTACTTAATTACAATTAAATGTTAAGTTAATATCAACCAATGACCAATAACTTCAATTTGATTTTTGACTAACGTTACTTGTTTAAATGGCATTCAGAAACAGACTGTGAAACAGATATAATCATAATGAAAATTAAATAATGCATATCATTTTAAGATCTTTTTATAAATACTGATTTTGGTAACTAAGCTCATTTAATCATAAAAAAAAAATTAATCACTTACTAATGATGAAATTTCATACAAATGCTTTTTTTCTTGATTTTTTGGCAGCAAAATCATTAATGATATCATCAAATTCTATTTGTGAAGTGATTTCACTTTCAATACTTAAAATAGAAAAAGCTTGTAAATTTTCTTGTGATAATGAGTTTCTTGTTCGACTCTTTATTCTTTTCAAAACTGAAAAAGACCTTTCACTTGTACAGTTGCTGACAGGAATAGTTAAAAAGATTCTGAAAGCAGTTTCTACATTTGGAAAGGTGTGGGATATGTTTAAAATCCTCATATGCTTCAGACACTCCACAGGAGAACTTAGTTCCTTCAAAAAAGGCCTAAATTGGAGAAACTCATCTGGAAAACTTTCTTCGATGTCATCTGAATAAACTTCCTGAAATTTTTTTGCAGATGTTATGATATCTGATTCAGACAATGAATTATTGCATACAAAACCAAATCTTTTTTCAAGATAAGAGTATGCATTCATTCTTTTTTGAAGCTGTGACAAAAGTGCATCACAAATGACATAATGGCATTCAACTCTGAATGCATCTTTGGGAGTAAAATGCCATTCAGTTTCCGGCTTTTCATCAAGCCTTCGTGATATATATTTTTTCCTTTGGATAGAGTAAGTAGAATCAACAAAGGCTTTTGCTTCAATTTCATACGTATCCAACTTTTCCCGTACTACTTTTATAAATTCAATAAGAGAATTGTATAATGGGACAACAGAAGAAATATTTAACAAACTGCTTTGAAAAGTTTTGTTGGTTTTTTCAATGCGCTGAAGAATTGTATCCCATATTATCAACAATACTGCTGTCTCAAATTTCTCCATTTTATTGTGCAAACTGCGCGCTTCATTTCGAGTTGCAGCAGGCTCTGCTTCATTTGCTGTAATATCATGCAAAGCTTGTCGGACAGAAATGTATCCTTGTCGTAGGGCTTTTGTTGCGTCAGCTTCAGCAGACCATCTTGTGTCTGACAAGGATTTTAATTTTAATGCAGTTTGTGAACTCATTAGTGCCTGCATCAAAATCTGCCATCTGCGAGTGGAGGCTGAAAAAAAATTGTAAACATTCTGCACAAATGTGAAGAATATTACAGCCTGCTGGCATGATTCTACTGCATTCGTTCCTACAAGATTTAACGAATGAGCAGAACATGGCACAAAATCTGCTAACGGGGATATTTCTTTAATCCTGGCCTGTAATCCGGAATACTGACCTGCCATATTGCTGGCATTATCGTAGGACTGACCTCTACAGTCTAAAATATTCAAATTTACAGTATCAAAAAGATTTAAAATACAATTTGTTAAAGATAATGAGTCATGACGATTTAGAGGCACAAATTTTATAAATCGCTCTTTTGGTTCACCTTCTTCATTAACGTATCTCAAAACAACTGCCAGTTGATCAATATGGGTTATGTCTGGAGTTGAATCGACAATTAATCCAAAATATTTTGCTTTTTTAACTTCTGATAAAATGTGACACAAGACTTTTTCAGACATCAGTTTTAGGAACTCTGTAACAATTGTAGAAGAGAGATAACTAACTCTTCCTGTACCAGGATTACCTTTGGTTGCTAAATGATTGGCAATAAAAGGGTCAAACTTTGCAATAAGTTCGATACAGCCTAGAAAGTTTCCATTGCTAACAGACCCCACTGTTTCATCATTTCCAAAAAGTGGAAGCCCTCTCTGTGCCAAAAATTTGACAGTTTCAACAACTCTAATGAGTACATTACGCCAATAAGTACATTCAGTCTCACGCTCTGTGATCATCTGCTTATCTATGCGACAAGAGGAAACTGCACGAAGAGATAGTGTACATACACTATCTCTGTGTATCTGAGAATTTTCGTGTTCATTGAGTCTGCTAGCGATATTCTTCCAGTCAGAAAATCCTTCAATACAAAGTGCTTGTCGACTGGTTGAGAACAGTTTGCAAGCATCCAAAATACAAATAGTAAAGTTTTCCCACGCTAAACTTCAAATTTTATCGAAACACTAGCTGAAGTACCCGTCCTTGACGGGTTAGTGAATGCAAATTTCCAAAAAGCAAGAACTTTCGTCAGCATTGTAGGAGTACACAGAATGGATGGAGTCTGTTGCCAAAGTAAAGAAAGCGAAGTTATCATTTTTATGGATTGTTAAAATATTACAGGTTAAGAGAGTCACTCAGTAATATCATTTCATTCCCTTGAGTCGTCATTATGGGATGCGCGAACGAATATTTACGAATATAGAAATAATTATCTCAAAATCTAATCAACATCTTTGAAAAATTGGAAGCCTAGAATTTAAGTGGAGTGACAACCTATCCTGTCAACCAATTTTGTTTCATTCCCTGCAGTCTTTATTTCGTGATGCTGGAACAAAATTTCAGCATTTTAAAACGATTTTTGCAAAATCTCCAAATTTAATCAAAATATTTTAAAAATTCAACGCCTATAAATTAAGATTAGCAACTACCTATCCTATCAGTAAATTTCGTATCATTCGTATTAGTTGTTATTGCGTGATGTTTGAAGAAATATAAACGTATTTTGAGAGAATTTTCTCAAAATCTAATGAAAATGTTTAAAAAATTGGATACCTATAGTTTATGTTGAGCAACCCTCTATCATGTGACCCAATTTCATATCATTCGCTTTAGTCGTTATTACGTAATGCGGGAACAAAGATTCACTCGGTTTGAAACGATTTTCGCAAAATCTCGAAATCGGATCGATTTTTTAAAACTAGATGCTTATAGTTTAAGGTGAGTGACCACCTATCATTTCACCCAATATCATTTTTTCACCTTTGCAGTTATTACGTGATGTGCGAACACAAATTTACGCAGTTTGAAACGATTTTCGCAAAATCTGAAAATCTAATGAAAATTTTTAAAAATTCGACGCCTATGTTTTAAGTTGAGTGACCACCTATCATGACACCCAATTTCGTATCATTCGCTTCAGTCGTTTTTACGTGATACTCGAACACAAATTTATGTAGTTTGACAGAATTTTCGCAAAATCTCAAAATCCAATCAAGATTTTTTAAAAATTCCACTCCTATGTTTTAAGGTGAGTGACCACCTATCATGACACCCAATTTCGTTTCATTCGCTTCAGTCGTTTTTACGTGATGCTCGAACACAAATTTACGCAGTTTGAAACGATTTTCGCAAAATCTCAAAATCCAATCAAGATTTTTTTAAAATTCCACACCTATGTTTTAAGTTGAGTGACCACCTATCATGACACCCAATTTCATATCATTCGCTTCAGCCGTTTTTACGTGATGCTTAAACAGAAAAAGCGTCACGGACAGAATGACAGACAGACAAACTTTTTTTTGAGGGTCGCATCGGATTCCCGGGTGCATGAAACGGATAGAAATCGCAAAATTTTTGAATTCCAAGAAATGTACAGACAAAAGTCTAATTTTATTTATATAGATAATACGAACACCATAACTATCTTCAAAATGGTAACAGACAATTTAATTTACACAATACACCAATATTTCATCGTGCATCAGTGACAAATACTGTCACCCTCGCCACGTAACGATAAAACGAAGGTGACGCGAATTCTCAGGCTGAGCCATTTTTCGTGTCGCATGAGTTGGCAGATTGTCAAAAGCCTCTGTTCTATCTCAGAACGTCACTAAAATGGAAGGGTGATAAAGCTCCAAAGTAATTACCAAGCTTGAAAATTCTCCTTTCAAGTAATAATAACACAACCAGTAATAATAATAATCGTAATACAGTAAAACAACGATACTTAAAAGACCCAATGAAAGGGTCGTTCTAGGGGGATGTATCGTTCTATCGGTTACATATTTTATGGAAATTCCGTGGGACCGCAAAATCATATCGTTATAGAGAGATTGTATCGAATCATTATAGCGAGGCTTCGCTGTAATATGTTTCATTTTTAATTTTAAGTAACGATAATAGCAGTTTTAATTTCGTCGATGACGTCATTTGAGCAAAATAGAGCGGCAAAAACAAAAATCTCTAAATGGGTGTCCGGACTGTGTTCTGACATCGACCCAAAATCACTTCGCTGAAAAATGGAAGAAGGCGAGAACAGCTGGGTAGATGGCCCAATGCTGCAAAAAGGGCTGCCGTTGCCATCGCTCAGCTTAACTGGCTGTTGACGCAGCTGGCTGTGCGGCACAGCCAGCTGCGTCAAAAAAAGGGTTTCTCGAAATGTGGCACGCGATGACCGTTTCGATCATCCGCCCTCTTGCGGGTCGTTCAGTCGAGCGATGGCCACGGCTGCCCTTTTTTCAGCATTGGGAAAGGGTTGCGCCTCAAAGGGTTAACTTATTAATACTGTAGGGTTTTTTAATATTTATTGAATGATGGATAACAGTTACATGTAATTTAATCCAACATTCATCCGCAACGTGATTCCAACTGATTGCAATATCTCAAAATAAAATTCGCGAAGATTTACGTAAGTCATCCTTTCTTCTGGCGTTCCATTCGGGAATATCTGGATGTCTACGTCCTCTAACGAGGACGCCGGTCTGTTTTCCAACCAGCTGTCGAACACGGTATCCAGCGCATGGACGGGAGGCACGAGGTAAAGTCTCAATCTTCTCAACCTGGGGCAAACGTTCGTGAAACTTATCAGGTCTCGAGCGAGATCCGGTGGAAAATACCACCAAGAAATGTTCAACTCTTCGAGGGTTTGGCTGATTCTGCACGACGTAATGTGGCGCAGCAGCGGGCCGACTCTGTTGTCCCGGGAAAGATACCCGCCAAAGTGGATGTCGAGTGATCGGAGCGGCATACCGAGAACCATCATTTTAGACACATTCGTGGAGTTCCACGCACACAAAAAATGTAACTGTATTGTTAAATCGGGAAAGATGTTCTTCAGATGGTTCCAGACGGATGCGTCGATTCCCGAGTACGTATGCACTCTGCCACCGTCGATGCTTAATTGCATCTCTTTCAGACGTCCCCTTCCGCTCATGTCTGTTCTCTTCGTGTAATCATGGAACGAAAGAATCATTTTTTCGAAGATGTCCGCGTAAGTAATATTAAGTTTTTCTAAGTTCATCCAAACTTGAAAATTTATATCTTCGTCCAAGGGGAAGTTTACCGATTCGTCCTCGCGCCCTTCAAGGTCGGTCATCGCTAGATTCAGATGGATCAATGTTTTGGTACTGTTCGCGAAGATGGCTCCCAGAATTTCTGCCGCTTGAGTTTTGTTGAATTTACAATGCACGAACTCGACGCGTCGCAAATTTTTCTGGGATTTTAACAAGTCCAAAATCGACTGATAAACGTCAGTGGAAACTTCATCGTCCACTCTTTGCAAATAGTCGCGAATGTTTTCAAACTTGAGCGAGAGCAGCTGTGAGTCAAGCATCAGAGCTTGCAGGAAGAATTTTAGTTGCCTGTGAACGATATCGGGGGCCAAAAACAGGAAGGGTTGTGTCTCTTCCTCAGAGTCTTCTTCTAAATTCTCTTCGTAGTCTTCTAGGTCGTCATTAGCAGAATTTTCTTCTAAATCTTGTTCAGAGCCCTCTGCGGAATCTTCTGCCATGTTTAGTTCAGGATTTTCTGCAAAGTCTTCTTCCATGTCTTGTCCAGAGTCTTCTTGGACTTCATCTGCAGAATCTTCCTCCATGTCATGTTCAGAGTCTTCTTGGTTGTCCTCTGTAGAGTTCTCTTCCATGTCTTGCTCAGAGTATTGATTGCCTTCTGCTGAATCCTCTTCCATGTCTCTTTCAGAATCTTCTTGGTCGTCTTCTGCAGAGTCCATTGGTAATCTTCATCGGAATCTAACTGGTGGTCTTCGATGAAGTCATCCTGGTAATCTTCTGAGAAGTCTAATTCATTGTCTTCTGAGGATACTTCCTCCGCTTCTGCAAAGTCCGCTTCGTTCTCTTCTGAAGAGTCTTCTTGATCGTCTTCTGAGGAGCCTGATTGGTAGTCCCCATCTTCTGAGGAGTCCATCGTGTCATCATCCGTGGAATGCTCTTGATAGTTTTTGAAAGTTATCTCTACGTGATGGAACATGTGCCCGAATCTAATGGCGGATATGACATCTGGACATAGTTCTGAGCAACTTTCAAAATCTGGGAAATCGAATTTTACCCGACTCCAAAGGCTCGGAGCACTGTACTCTCTTCGCCAATCGCTGCAAACCAGCGACATGCTCCTCTGATCTCTTCGATCCAGAAAAGAGTATATTTTTTCCACGACCAGACCTGGGAGCTCCGACCATGGTGGAAATTGGATCTGTTCGACATTTTTCAGATTTCCATCGTTCGCCAGTGCAGTGTCATTCGGATAGATAGAAGTCATGTTTCCGTTTAACCGAAGCCTGGATGCAAATATTTTGCTAATTGAAAGTTATTTTGTATTTAGAGATGATGCAAAAAAAAAAAAATTGCGTTTTAATGCCTAAGCATTCAAATCATATGCCAGGTGAGGGATTCAGAGATTTGAGACCCATGCTTGTAACGACCTTCGCCTCGAATTTTTCGTAGGATTGATTTTTAATTTGCTACCTAATTGTCGAGCATTCAAATTTTCCTTTATACGTTTTAAAGAGTAAACAAACGAATCAAAGTTGTCACCGTTTTACTTTCATCATTTAATTAATTCTTAAGCACGTTTTTATTTATGTGTATGTATTTTTTTCGGGAAAGAGAGCCGTTATGATTTATATGTGTTCTTCACCTTGCAGATTCCAGTATCGGAAAGATCATGACGTAAGATCTCTCTCCCTTTTTCATTTATGATACTGTTGCGTCTCATTGGAGGTTATTACCAAAATATCGTCTTCAACTGCTGGTACAATCAACGCCATTTTGATGTCACGGAGATTAAACTTGCTACAGAAACTCAATACAGTTTAAAACTCATGACATCAAAATAGCGTACGCTTTTTCTAGACAATACAAAATTCTGAAAATCCACCCGTTCTCTGATGTTTAGCGATTTACCGCAATTTTCAGTTGGAGAGAGTTTACTGAATACTCGAGAGAATATTGCGAGATCGCCATAATTAAAGTTGAGCTGTTTAGATCCTGATTGTGAGAAAACGGTTGTTCCAAACTGAGCCAAATTGGCTGTAAATACTAAGCGTTGCCTACGTAATAGTTAAGGCCGGTAAATGCGGCTTTCAAACATGGGGAATATGTATGTAGATGGCGCTGTTTTTACTTCCTTGTACGGAGTATAAGGAAGTAATGGGAGCCCGAAAAATTTCGGGACAAAAAAACAGATTTTGACTACCTCTAAATTTGCTTTTAAGAATTTTTTCCATGCATCTCATCGTACGCTAGCATGTACGCTCATATAAATGCGTCTGCAACTCATTTTGACCGACGGCGAGTCTATTTTGACTAGTTTTCCATGCCGCCTGTACGTGTGCGTACGTATGTATGTATGTATGCAAGTAACTCGCATATCTAAGAAACTATGGGTCGTAGAATGTTGGAACTTTATATTTAGGATTGTCGTAATATCGAGTTGTGCATCTCCCTTTTTGGTCCCAATCGACTGGACAGTTTATCTACAGGGCCTCCCAAAAGATTCTAAATATATTACGCTCTATGGGTCAAAATTCATGAAAGCGTATTTTAGAGGTGTTAGGCTGTTTTAAACGACTCAGAAGTAATATAGGCTGTTAAGAGTTACAAAATGAATTTCTCCATTAAAAGAAGTGTCTTTATCATTTATAGTTCTGCTACAGGAACACTCAAAAGATTTCCAATACATTACGGTGAATGGCAATTTTAGGGGCATTCATCCATTTCAAGCACAATACAGTCCGACCATATAATTAGGCAGGGGCGTAGCCAGGGGGGGATATCGGGATATATCCCCCACCGAAATTTTTGGATTAGTGCTGAAATTCCGTCTATTTATACATATATACGTTCATATCCCCCCCCCCCCCCGAAAAATTTTCCAGGTGCTTATCCCCTCCCGAAAAATTTTCCTGGCTACGCGCCTTTAATTAGGTAATGGTCCGACCCCAGTCACGTGCCTCCCTCAAGAATTACGCCAAAAGTCGCCAAGCATGGCGACTTTTGATGTACTTGTACGTATTTAGCTCTAAAATCTCAGAAACTATAAGTCGTAGAATGTTGAAATTTTATATAAAAGATTTTTGTAACATTTAATTGTGCATCTCGATTTTGGGTTCCAATCTATTGGAGAGTTTATTGACAGGACCATCCAAAAGAATTTCAATACATTAATGTCTATGGACATCTTCAATATATTACATCTGTAGCAGGGGCGTAGCCAGACATTTTTCATGGGGGGGTTACGACTACTGCAACTCACATATATGCATACATAGCATGCATACATATATGCATATATATATTTATTATATATCCATATTAAGAATTATGAAGATGGCTTGAAAAAACTGCATTTTGAGTTCGAACGCAGATTTCAACATGTCAGTGCCATTCAAGCAGAATTGGATGTTTTGACCATGCCTTTCATCGTAAATTGTGAAGTAGTGAGGTCCGATGGGCAGCTTAAATGAATGGAGTTGCAATCTAACAATCATCTCCAGCAATTGTTTCTAAATAGGCCAGAGTTTTACAAATCATGATCGAAAGTCAGTTTCCCAAATTGAATATCTCACCCCCAGAAAATCGGTGCTCTGTTTGCTTCATTTTATATAGGTGAACCAGTGTTTTCAACTAGGAACCTTAGAAAGACTTCTTTCAGAAGTAGACAGACAGATGATCATTGAGTCTCGTTCCATAGAATCAGTGATCTCACTTCGAACCTCAATATAAGGAACTCTTAAAAATGAAATCGCCATTTCATTCATCTCATTAACCTATTTAAATTGTAATACTTGAATATTGTTTTTAAAATTTTAGAAAAAGTTTATCTTGGCCCGCCAAATTTTTTTTTTCTTTCTTTCGATTTTTGGCCCGCGACGGAAAAAGTTTCACCATCCCTGCTCTAAAACATTCACCCATAGAATGTTGAAATGTTGTATTTAGAACTATTAATATCTAAGTGTGCATATGTGTTTTTTGATTGCAATCGAGTGCGTAATTTATTTACAGGGTCAGCCGAATGACTTAAAACCCATTAAGTAGTTTAATTGATTTGAAAGTAAGGCAAAAATTGAAAGCGATTCGAAAAGCGATGCAAAAAGCGTATTCAATGGCACAGAGCAGATCATATCGCACAGCGATATAAATGTAAACAAAACACAGCTGTTCTGGAATGCCCCTTTAAACCAATTGGAAGATGGCTTAAGTGGAGGAACAGGGTTCCGTCCTCTCGGTCTAGCGGTCTGGACTTTTGGTGATGTAACGTGAACAGTGGCGCACACAAGGGCAGGGGGTCCGGCTCCCCCATTGCCTTTATTTTTTTTTCGATTGATTATTATCCTATATCTATAGTAAATAAAATAATTGCAAGAAAAGGTAGCAACAGTTTCAGTTCTAATAAATAAAAAAAGAATTTTTTTTCTCGTTTTCCTCGACTTTCAAAAACGAATTGAAAGCGAACACAAAACACCATCTTGTTCTCAGAACTCGTCCCAGAACTAAGGGAACTGGATGGGACGAGTGTCGATGAATTCCATCGAATGAAAACGAGCTCTTTCATCACTGATTTTTGACAATCTGGAACATCCCTAAAAGTTGGACAGCCCCCCCCCCAGCCAAAAATCCTGTGTGCGCCCCTGAACGTGAATACCCGGAAAAGTCCCCCCCCCAAGGTATTTGCCCTTTCTCTGACGTGGATTTATAAGCGTTACCTCGTGAACGAGCACACAAATCCGAATACATGTTCCAACACAACAACAACAACAACAACAACATGTCTCTTTAAATTCTGTTTGCAGGATCCTATGCTTGCACGTTTTTGACGATATCTGGGATAAGTGTAGGAATTTTTAATTCCGGTTTGTTTTAAAATACTCAGAATAGATCAATAAAATACTCAGAATAGATGCAGCTGGCTTTGCTCACGCACAGCCAGCTGCGTCAAAAAAAGGGTTCTAGATCTGTGGCACGCGATGAACGTTTCGATCGTCCGCCCTCTTGCGGGTCGTTCAGTCGAGCGATGGCAACGGCTGCCCGTTTTTCAGCAAGGCATTGGGCAATCTCTCCAGCTGTTCTCGCCTTCTTCCATTTCTCAGCAGATGTCAGTGCTGCTAAAAATAATCGTGACCCTTTTTTTTACGGGAAATGGGGCTAAAAAGTAAAGGATTCACGAGGAGCTATGTCACCCGCCACTCTTTTTATAGAAATCCAATCTATTCTTCGTGACTGGCAACAGTCAAAACGTCAGAGTTTGGTGTCCTCACCGACACCGCGCTTTAAAGGGTTAAAAGTGCATGGACACATATGGTCACACGTGCATGGTTGATGGACGGTCCGTCACTGTTTAGGGGGTTTAGGGCGTACCCGAAATCTTGCTGTGGGCGAACGTGAGAACGCATTGAAAATTTAAAACATTAAAATTTCCTATCATTTCCGCAACATTTTTTATCTAATTTGAACACGGGCTTCCTGTTTCGTGTATGCTCCTATTAAAGTAAAAGTAAAGAGGCGTTTTTATTGGGTCCATAACCTGCTTTAATGGGAGCCACTAGACAATTTTTAAATGGAATTCGAAATTTTTACTTTGATATTATTCTAAAATACTTAATTTAATTTAATTTAATGTAATTTAATTTAAGGGCCTGTTCAGTTAAAAACAAATTATTTCTATTTTGTCTTTTAAAACCTTTCTAGTCGATACTAAAAGAAAAAAAAAGTTATTCCTGAAATAAAGAGAAGATGTAACACATCATTTAACAAAGAGGATTTAAAAAAAAATTAAGATGATAGTTGAAAGAAGGGTGATCTTGTTTTTCAATGAGCACTGGTTAGGCTCGCTTTAAAAAAAAGAAAAAAAAAAGGCCAGGTAGATTGGAGGCTCTTTAGACTCCTCGGACAGTGATGGATGAACTCCCCCCCCCCCCCCCCCAGGGGAACCATTATGCAAATCACTTCTTCTGTGACACGTTTATCTGCCGAACTCTGAATCGATACTAAAATAGATTAAAACAAGCGCGAAAAGAGCGACGTTTTACAAGGATTTTCTCTTAAACGATGCTTTTGTATTTTTAACGTAGGATGTATGTATAATTTTTTTTTTTTTTTTTTTTTTGAAGTAAAACTTCTTTAGGCGAAACTAGAGAGTAACTCAGATATTTTTTCTGACGGAAGTAACGCTCACGTGGTTTTGGAAAAGCGGAAGCTGCCTGTGATCGAACTCAACCAGCAGGCGAAAACTACGGTTTAAGAACACCGTGATAGAAAAACATGAAGAAATGGAACCTGCAATCGAGCCAAACTAGCAGACGAAAACTACATTTTAAGAGCACGGAAACAGAATAATACTTCTAACAAAACCAGCAGAGGAAAACAAAGGTTTAAGAACACTGCCATAGAAAAACGCAATAGTACACCCTCCGTGCAGTCGATACCAACCAACAGAAGAAAACACCAGTTTAGGAACACAGTTAAAGAAAAATACCACAACATGGACATTCTCTCGATTCAAATCCTACGGAAAAACGGTTTTAGAAAACAGTGAAAGAATAATAGTCCAACACGGACACTTCCTGGATGCTAAATTAAGTTGACCCTATTTCAAAACAGTATTTTGGGGACAAATCAAGCATTGTCCTGGAATCCAAGGAAAACTTGGGGACACTAGAAAGTATCTTTGGGGACTTATTCGAGGACACAACATATTACCATGCCAATAGCTCTTTATATCAATTGTGTATTCTTATTTCTAATAAATGAATGGAAGTATTTATCAATATTTATTTAAACCAGAAATACGAAAGGAAAACCATGTTGAAATATTGCAATCTATATAAATAAAATTAGACTTTTGTCTGTACATTTCTTGGAATTCAAAAATTTTGCGATTTCTATCCGTTTCAAGCACCCGGGAATCCGATGCGACCCTCAAAAAAAAGTTTGTCTGTCTGTCCTTCTGTCGTTCTGTCATTCTGTCCGTGACGCTTTTTTTGTTTAAGCATCACGTAAAAACGGCTGAAGCGAATGATATGAAATTGGGTGTCATGATAGGTGGTCACTCAACTTAAAACATAGGTGTCGAATTTTTTAAAAATATTGATTAGATTTTCAGATTTTGCGAAAATCGTTTCAAACTGCGTTAATTTGTGTTCAAGCATCACGTAAAAACGACTGAAGCGAATGATATAAAATTAGGTGTCATGATAGGGGGTCACTCAACTTGAAACATAGGCGTCGAATTAAAAAAAAAAATCTTGATTAGATTTTGAAATTTTGCGAAAATTGTTTCACACTGCGTGTTGTGTTCGCACATCACGTAATAACTGCAAAGGTGAAAAAATGGTATTGGGTGAAATGATAGGTGGTCACCTTAAACTATAAGCATCTAAAAAAAACCGATCCGATTTTGGGATTTTGCGAAAATCGTTTCAAACTGAGTGAATTTTTGTTCACACATTACGTAATAACGACTAAAGCGAATGATATGAAATTGGGTCACATGGTAGGTTGTTGTTCAACATAAAGTATAGGTGTCCCATTTTTTAAACTTTTTATTAGATTTTGGGATTTTGTGAAAATTCTCCCAAAATGCGGTTATATTTTTTCAAGCATCGCGTAATAACGACTAATACGAAATTTGGTGATAGGATAGGTAGTTGCTAATCTTAATTTATAGGTGTTGAATTTTTAAAATATTTTTATTACATTTTGAGATTTTGTGAAATTCGTTTAAAAATGCTAAAATGTTTGTTCCAGCAGCACGAAATAAAGACAGCAGGGAATGAAACAAAATTGGGTGACAGGATAGGTTGTCACTCCACTTAAATTCTAGGCTTCCAATTTTTCAATAATGTTGATTAGATTTTGAGATTTTGCGAAAATTATTTGAATATGTGTAAATATTCGTCCGCGCATCCCATAATGACGACTCAAGCGAATGAAATGATATGACTTAGTGACTCTCTAACCTGTAATATTTTAACAATACATAAAAATGATAACAACGCTTTCTTTATTTTGGCAACATACTCCATCCATTCTGTGTACTCCAACAATGCGGACGAAAGTTCTTGCTTTTAGAAATTTGCATTCAGTACTAACTCGTTAACGACGGGTACTTCAGCTAGTTTATTCAAAATTTAACTCTTGGTATAGTATTTGTATTTTTCAGAAGACATTGCTTTTTACATTGGCTCGTTTTGTGATTATTTTTCATGAAACCTTTTACACCCTCTCAAAAAAGGATTCGAGTTCAAGAAAAATTTCGTACTTCAATTTCATATTGAAAGCCTGGTTGTTCCTGAAAAGGGATGAATCATGAACAAAACTGAAATTGGAAATGGGACTCATAGTCGAATATGTGTAGCGTGTACAGACATTCAATCAAGGATTGAATGTCTGTACACGCTACACATACAATGACAGCAAACGTTTTCACAGATCGAATTTCATTGTTTCTCTGTGTTTGTTTGTTTGTGGTGGTTGACAGGCCGGATTTACACATTTTTGCGCCCTAGTCGAAAGGCCATAATTCCCCCCCCCCCCTTGAAAAATGGATCAATAAATCCAGTTTAATATGCATAACTTTTTCTTTTCTTGGACTATAATCAGTAAATGTAAGTCGTTTCAATTTTCCAGTCCTTTTCCTCATCCTTGATTGTTCTGTAGGGGAGTTCTTTGTTCTGCGCCCTTTAGACCGATGCACCCTAGGCCATGGCCTAGGTTGGCCTTATGGGAAATCCGGCTCTGTCTAGCGATCTGAAATACCCAAAATCGTCAGTGGCCTATGTGATTAACCCATTTATGCCTAGCGTCCCTTTTTTGGGACGGCATTTTCGCTATCGGTCGAAAACATTATTTATTTTTCCTAGCCTTTATTCGCGAATATTGCTACCCGGGAGTATTGTTTCAACGAATACCATCCGTAAGGAAGCACATCTGCTTGGTTTTCAGGGTCGTGCTGCTGCCCATAAGAATTGGATCACAAAGTCCAACCGCGCTGCTCGGTTAATGAGGTGCAAAGCACATCGGAATCGGACCGTAGATCAGTGGAAACGCGTTCTTTGGAGCGACGCATCAAGGTTCACGTCTCCTGCCAGAATGCATTGTGCCAACAGTCAAGTTCGGCGGAGGTGGAATGAGGGTCTGGGGGTGTTTCTCCTGATATGGACTGGGAGCCTGGGTCCCCATTCATAGTAAGCTCAACGCCGATGCCTACTGCACTATTTTGGATGACAATGTGCTTGCTACATTGTGGCAGTTTTACGGTTTGGACCCCTGTTACTTTCAGGACGACAGTGCCAGTTGTCATGTTTCGAGGTTAACCAAGGCTTGGTAGGGTGCCAATGGAGTTCATCGAATGGACTGGCCTGCCCAGAGCCCAGACCTGAACCCTATCGAGAACATCTGGGACGTGTTGGATCGCCGAATGAAGGGGTGCACTACCCGTCCAAAATCGGTGAAAGAACTTCTATGTCTACTCCAAGCCGAGTGGAAGACAATACCACTAGCTGTAATACAAAGACTTGTGGAAAGTATGCCTCGGAGGAAAAAACACTCAAAATACTGGTGTTAAACAATAAGGTAAATAAAAAACTTTGTAAAAAACACACGTAAGATGTAACAGGTAAGTAAATACGTACGCGTTTCGACTAAAAATTGTTTTAGTCTTCCTCAGTCAAAGCCCTTCGTCACTCAGAACAGAGTTCCCTCTCTAACACACGGAACAGAGGTTATGTTGCTTGAAAGGAAGTTACGTGATATCGTCTAGCACTTTTTGTTTTTAGCACTTTCCAAAAAAATTGAAATGTGTTTACTACTCCGTCAGTCTGTCCCTAAATAGGCATGGATTTCTAAAATGTATATGTGTTATTCGTATGCACCCAACCCTATTGAAAAGGGTTATAACAGTTATATACCTCTTTTACGGGAACAGCCAAAGGAATTCCAATACATAACGTTCTACGGGTCATCCTTCTTTAAAACGCATTCTAGAGATTGTTTAAAACAAAGAGACATGAATATGAAATATTAAGAATCGCGTAATAATGGTCTCCGTGGAAAACAGTATCTGTAGCATTTATAATTCTTCTACAGGAACACTCAAAAGAACTCCGATTCATGACGGTCCATGGCAGTTGAGAGGCATTCATCTATTTCGAGCTCAATACAATAAGCCTATGAACATTTATAACAGTTGACCCTTCAGTAAATGCATGGAAATAACTTTTACAGCTCTTTTACAGGGTGTCGCAAAATTGCTTGAATAGTGATTTACGAACATTTTTTAAGAATAGCTCTAAAATATCGATAGATTTTGAAGACTGCACACATCACCCATTTTGGCGCAAAGATAGTGTTGTGTCGGAAATGTTTCATAATCGATGAGCTTGACATGATTTATCTTTTTTGTTGCTCATTCATTTAATCTCACATTCAGTTTTATGCACATCGCACGCATGATCACTTCCCCCATAAAAAAACACCCCCAGCTTTGATGGATAACCACCAAGTCAGAGGGAAGCATTTGGAAAAGCCACCCGCCGATACATTTGTTTTGTGACAAACAGGTTTTTTTTTTTTTTTTTTTTTGGCTATATTCTCTAAATGAAAAAAAAAATTATTTTCATCCTTCAATCCCAATAGTTAGTCGAGAGATAAACGGGGAAGCTCAGACCTGTCATTGACATCGGTTTTGCTTGACAAGTGATAAATGGACTCTCCCTTTATTAGAGTTTCCAATTCATGTTTTCAATAAAATGCATTAACTCGAATATTTGTTTTATTTCCTAGTGAAGCAGAGAGTGTTCTCATTCCTGAACAGCGGTTCTGAAACTTTGACCCTTTGAGGCGCAACCCTTTCCCAATGCTGAAAAAAGGGCACCCGTTGCCATCGCTGGACTGAACGACCCGCAAGAGGGCGGACGATCGAAACGTCAAAAAAGGGTCTCTCGATCTGTGGCACGGGATGAACGTTTCGATCGTCCGCACTCTTGCGGGTCGTTCAGTCGAGCGATGGCAACGGGTGCCCTTTTTTCAGCATGCTTCCATTTTTCAGCCGATGTCAGTGCTGTTTAAAAATAATCTTTTTACGGGAAATGACGTGCCAAAAAGTAAAATATTCTCGTTGAGCAATGTCACCCGCCACTCTTTTCATAGAAATCCAATCTATTCTTCGTGACCAGTGGCGTAGCCAAGGGGGGGGGTTTGGGGGGTCCAGACCCCCCCGAAATGAAAGAGACAGACAGAGGAAAAAGGAGCTTATCCCTATTTTCTTAAATGGTATATATACCGTGAAACTTGTGATAAGTTACTCTCTAGTCTCTAGTGGGAAAAACCAGTACACACCATATACAGGGCAATCAGTTACCTGCACTGTCATTTGTTGTATTATGATGTTTTGAGGAGCTGGGTGGGCACTAGTCATCATAGAAAGAAACCCAAATAAATTTGACGACAACTTTTTCTTTCCGCTTTTAAGAATGAAATAATCTTTTCACCCCTCCCTCCCTGCGGAATACAGTTTTGAAACCAGAAGGTCAAAAGCCGCGGGAAAAGGAACCGCTTAGCTTATTGGAACAAAAATGATTCCGGTTTTCACCTAGACTAAACTAAAGCTCAAACTATAAACCAGACATCCAGGAGCCTTCGAATAGACTAGACATTGTCCACTCACAGATCATTTCCTGAACTTACAAAAGAGTTATAAGATTAATGGCATCTCCAGGGCATGCTGGGATGCAATCTCAGTTTTAAGCATCTGTATGGGATAGGATCCACACAACAAAATCTGAATGCCTGTTAACAAATATGTTACAAGACCCACCGTACGCTGGTCGCTGGTGTCGTGTATGCTTGAGTATGTTGCTATCAGCGAAACTAATTATTTGAGAACAACTGCATGTGTTCTGCCGAGGAATGAAACTTTTGCTACGAGACAGTAGAATTCGGCATAGAGGTTGAACTCCGTGTGCTTTGAGACGAATTTCTTTTTATAGAATTTTTACATTCTTGCTGTCGAGAGAATTCAACATCACACAAAAGAAGACTAAGGTAAGTTTCTTTATGTATTTATTTAATTATTTTTTACTTATTTGTTCTTATTTATTTATTTTTTTGTATGAAATACCAATAATTAAAATAATCATACGGACAATTGAGGCTACACCATGAGTTAAAATTTAATAAATTTTATCTATGTCAAAAACTCTTAATTGAAGATTGTCCACATTTATATCTTCATTCTTTATTATTTTATATTTGTACTAGTAGAGAAACATTTTTATAGTTAAGATAAAAATGATTTAGAAGTGTGGTTTTCTTCGAATATCGTGTAGTTTTCTTCGAATATAGCATAAATACATAATAGGTACCTTTAGAAAGACCTCCACACAAGGTATTCCTCGTATAGGTTTATTATAGCCATCGCGTGCGTTCTTTATTGGCATTAATAAGCAAGCTCCCTAAGTTTGTAAATTCTGTGTAAATAGCTCATTAGATAGTGTAAAATATTAAATATAAAATTTAGAATATAGAATAAAAACTGAAATATAAAAACAATCCTAGACGTACAATTATTCTGAAATAGTTTTATAGGATGAATCTAATGATAGTTATTTTATGTTCCTAGTTTTGATAGAAAGCGAGATAATTAAAATAAATTCCTGTTTAGTCTTAATTGATTATTGAGAAATCATATCGAACAATTTTAAGGAGACTATTTCAATACGTGCACCCGCTCTATGTTGAGCATTACACGATTGGTAGACCTCCTAGAAGGACACCAATGGGCCGCCGCATTGACAGCAAACCTTCTCGAGGAGTCTCAAAGAGGCCCTCATCAGGTTGCGCGGGGCTTGCCTAGCGGGTGGTAAACGGTAACCCTTGCCCGTCTCCCCACATTAGAGGAGGCAGTGCTGGCACCCAGACCAGCGGGGCAGGACGAGCCCGGCCCACTGTCCACCCGTCATCACTACAACGACCGTCGCACCAAACAGAGATCTCAGGACACCAGAGAGCACGATACTCGTGCAGCATAGACACCAGGGTTTCCTCTGTCCATTGACAGGAAGGAGGTCACAACCACGGTCGGAGGGGCTCGCCCTCCGTTCGACATGGTTCACCTGTTAGTTCTTTGCTCCATGCTTGTGCATGGCCTGCAAGAACCCTTTTGCGGGTTGGAATACCGCGAGAACCGCGGTTTCCTGAAATACATGCACCACCAGTATTTCGAACTTTATGCACCACCAAAGGACTCAATAGTCCCTTTTTGAAATACTTATAGTATTTCTTTAAGCACCTAGTACTTAATGCCGGCCTTGGCCGGACCTTCGGGAGATACATGCACCACCAGTATTCCCTAGCAAGTTCTAGAAGTAAACACATGCACCACCAGTACTTACTTTCCCCACCAGATAACTCTGGTTTTGGGGAGGCGCTCACTCTTTTCTCTAAGTTGCCCGTTAACTTAGTGAGTCTCCTAGCGCATCGAGGAAGCGGGACAGGGCCTCGCGCCCTTTTTCGCTCCGCACGTAGTTATTGAATGTCGAAGCATCCAATTTCGGGCAGAACCGATTTCTCAGTTCCTGTAGCCCAGGGCACTGGACTACGATGTGCAGACTGTCGGCTGGACTTGTCAGAGGGCAGAAGTTACAATTCCTTGTCTCCTTAACGGAGAACCGTCGAAAATAGGCCGGGAAGGGACCATGGTCCGTCACGGCCCAGTTCACCTTCCTACTTTTCCAAGTTCTCTTTTCGCTCACCGTTGGAAAGATCGTACGTGTAAAACGTCCGACTTCTGCTTCTTCCCACCTTTTCTGCCACTGTTTCCTGGCTTCAGTCCTCATGGAGTACTTCACGCTCCTTATCGAACTCTTCACTCTCTCGTCTACTGCTGGTTTCTGTGTTCCACTCTTCGCCAGAGCATCGGCTTCCTCGTTCCCCCAGGTTCCGACTTGTGCCTTCACCCAGTGGAAGCGGATCCGCCTGTCTCCGATCTCGGAATGGATTGCTGCAACCATTGCATTTCTGCAATTCAGCCTTGAGAGAGCTTGGAGCGAGGACTGGCTGTCTGTATAGACGTCCAGGGTTTCTGTGCTACGACAGAGTGGGTCCTGCAGACCTTTCAGGATCGCGACGAGTTCGGCCTGGAATACACTTCCGTTGTCCGACAACCTGTAGTGGTCGTCCGAGATTCTCTTCTGACCACTGTACAGGACGTATCCTGATCCCACTTTGCCATTGAGCCTGGACCCATCCGTGAAGAGCTCTAGTCCCTTCCTCCGTGGGCCCAGGGTGTCCCAGCTGATGAACGGGCTCCTACTCGGGTGTGTCCCCCATCGTGGAAGTTCGCCCTCTACTTCGGAGGGTTCTATTCTCGTATCTCCGAACTGGATCGATTGACCCTGCTTCCGGAGTCTCGAGATGAGCGCTTCTTTCTCCACCTGTAGGTCTAGTGGTAGGAGGCCCGCAAGGACACAGAGCGCGGCACTGCTTGTTGTGCGGTAACACTTTGTTATCGCTAGCAGTATAATCCTCTGCACCTGCATTAGGTGCGTCCGCATTCGCTCTGTTCCTCCATCCCACCAGGCTCCGCAGGCATAAAGAGCTACGCGCTCCATTCCACGTTTATAGAGGTTCTTCAACACAGTCCCGCTAAGTCCGTTGCCGGGCCTTGTTAGGCTGTGGAGTCTTACCACGTATCTCGCCAGCAGTTGCTTGAGGTGTGCGACGTGTGCCATGGAATTCATCTTTTGATTTAGCACCACTCCCAGCACCTTCAGCTCCGACTGAAACTTTACTATACTACCCCCGAAACGGATTACCGGGGCAGTGCGGGGAGGCCGCACTCGCCCCATTCGACGCAGGGGTCGTACGTGAAGCCCGACCGTTTTGGCTGGGCTGAACTCCAATTTGTGGAGCTCGCTCCATTTCTGAAGGATAGCGAGGGCTTCAGTCGCCTTGCGGCTGCACTGATGCGCATTGGGAGCATCAATTACCACAACGAAGTCGTCCGCATAAGCCTGCAGATAAACTCCAACAGGAAGCTTGAGCTTAAGAGCCGAATTCGCTACGATGTTCCACAGCAGGGGTCCAGAGTTGGATCCCTGCGGACATCCTCTATTGTAGCTATGGACAACCTCCGATCCTCCTGAACGATAGACTACCTCCCTCATTGTTAGGAAACTACTCACCATCCTGTACAGATTTTTCGGGCACCCTGTCTGACCCAACAGGTATAGTATGGAAGGCCACCATACATTATTGAAGGCACTTTTAACGTCTAAGGAAATCAGACATGTGTCGTTCCCCAGAGCTGCGTTGACCTCGACTGACTTATAAATGGCAGAGATGGCTTCCTCCGCACCCGTCCCCGGCGTGAACCCGTATTGGGTCTTCGCCAGGTGACCACCTGTATGGAGGTGGTGCTGGAGGCGTTCTACCACAAGCCTGTCTAGAATTTTGCTCCATGCAGATAGGAGACAAATCGGTCGATAGCTCGATGGGTCCGAACTGTCTTTTCCTTCCTTGTTAAAAAGAACCAAACTTGCCCTTTTCCATACTGGAGGGAATGTGCCTAGTTCGAGGCACTTGTTAAAAATTTCCAAGAATAGTTCCTTGTTGGTCTCAATGGCCAACTGAACAATTTCTAGAGGTATGCCGTCCAGTCCCGGAGCTTTGCCCTTATTAAGAGCGCTCAGAGCTGCTAGCTTTTCAAACATCAAATTCCCAAGATATAGTCAGACTTATTATTTAGGGTAAAAAGGATTTATATTTTAAATTAATTTTGTCAGAACTCTTTAAGATTTATTCCATTAATGAGACATTTTCCATAGATACTTACTGTTCTGTTCTCACTAATGGTGCAACTTTCAATTTATCAACTAAACAAAATTAATAAGTTCTCTGTAATTAATTCTAAAATTTGCCTACTATTTGATTTCGCCTAAATTTGTAAGTTATATTTGGGGTAAGGATGTTTTGACATAATAATAAAATCCAGGGATCTGACCCTCATCCACAGAAATTTGGATTTTCAAAACAGAGTGAGGATAATTAAACCTTTTAGTGAGAAATTCTACCTCTTCCGCATTTCAGTACTCTGCGAAGCCTTTTTCTGGCTATGAGCTTTCAATTCGGATCAAATGAAATGGGATTTAATATTTTGTTTTCTATTTAAAATAGTAATAATGTTTTTTTAAAGAGAGTTACTCTATTTTAAATTCATGTCAAGTGTATATAGTGTTAGCACACAATCGTGTTTTTTTTTGGGGGGGGGGATGGGGAGGGTTCTTTTTAAAATTTCGACCATACTGCAAATGTTTTTTAATTATTTTTTAATGTTTTTTTAAATTTAATTTTATTTTTTGTAGTATGAAGAGATCACTCTCATCACAAGGAACTTTAGATAAATTCTTTCGTCCACCATCCAAGAAAGAACCAAAAAAGGAGGACGAAAATCCAGATGAATTTAATTTATTGATTAAGACTACCACACACAGGAGTAATTATACTAACGCGGAGAGCCCTCTCGATTACTACCGTATATCTTTATTCATTCCGTCTTTGGACACACTCATAGCACATCTAACAAAACGATTCAACAAGGAAAATACTAAAATATTATCTGCGTTAGAACTTCTTCTACCTTCCAAACTCAAACATTCGAGTATTCAGGAACTTCAGAATCTGGAGATTTTTTTGCAGTCAAAATTTTCCCGGACAGAACTGGAGGCTGAGTACATGTTATGGTGCGATAAATGGGCCAAAGATGAATCCAAGCTGACCAATCCCTTGGATGTGCTGTCATCGTGTGATGGTAGCTTTTATCCGATAATAAAGTATTTATTGACCATTTTAAATACCCTCCCAGTCACTACATGCTCTGCTGAGAGAAGCTTTTCATGCTTGAAAAGAATAAAGACTTATCTCAGAAATAAAATGAGTGAAGAACGTCTTGTAGGACTGACACTTCTCGCCATTTATCAAGATAGAGAATATGTCAACTCCGACGAAGTTGTCAAAAGACTGGCAATGACAAATCGAAAAGTTTTGCTTTGAATTTTCTAATAATTTATTGAGGATTATTTTTTTCGGTGTGTTTAGTGATATTTCTCCAGCATTCATTTTATTTTACATCAAATGTCACTTATTTCCTTTGCTTACCAAAATAGAGAAGAATTCACAAGCATTATGTAAGTTTCTTTATATTTTCTGTTGTATTTTTTAATTTCTAGTGTCAAAACTCATTTTTTAATACAAACTCCCCCCCCCCCCGCTCATCTTAACTACATGATATTCGAAGGAAAAATTTTGGACCCCCCCCGAAAGAAAATCCTGGCTACGCCACTGTTCGTGACTGGCAACAGTGAAAACGTCAGAGTTGGGTGTTCCCAGAGCGGGAACACTGCGCGTTAAAGGGTTAAAAGAAAATATTAGGTGCACAGCCCGAAAGCAATGTCATTTATATTCGTGTGTCAATATTTTGCCTGGCCAACCCGTGTGTGAGCTTTTTTAGCGTAGGTGCTTGACTGGACAGCATTTTTTCCAAAATTCGTTACTTATAGGGGGCTGGGATGCCTAAACTTTTTTTTTTTCTTTCTTCACTCATTCTGCGCGATCTCAAAGAAGAACAGAGATATCCATAAAATTATTGCTGCACAGTACAACACCTCACGAATACCTAGAAATGGATTTCAGAACATTTCGAATAGAATACTCCAAGGAAGGTAGGCGTGAAAAAAGCGGGAGGGTGGCTATAAGAATAAAAAGATTGTCTATAAAATCCTCGCTTGAAGATTGAGCAAGTAAGAAACCTATGCTTAGGTAGAGCTTGATCTGATTCAATATTTTTTGAAAATTTGTAAAAAAAAAAACTTGTTGAATTTTATGTAAAGGAAGGACATTAGTTTTTGCTAAACTTTAGCGGATATTCCGTATCAACGAATGAAATACAACAGAATCTCCCCGCTCTATTCCACTTGAAAACTTCCTTATAGAGGAGAATTCGTTGTACGGAAATCTGAATGTTTTACACCTATTTAAGTTTATATTGCAAACTTCTCAGTAAATTTTATGAGTCCAAAACCATTTCATAAGGACTTTCATTTAGAAATAAAGTTACACATTATATAAGTTGGGGGAAATAATGTGACACTATTTTCATTTTTCAAGCGAAATACTCGAAAATGAGGACAATTCGATAATTTAGGAAATATAATACAGTGCTAGTACTTGCTTGCTGTTATTTTACTTTAAAAATATCGTTATTTTATATTGCTTTGCATTCCCGGATGTAACATATTCGTGAAATTAAGGGGCCCACTATTACCGAGTGGTTAAGTCGCAGAACATCGTCAGTCTCGCGCTCTGGCCTACCACGCGACTGTCAACCTAGTGTGGAGTTTCGGTGGTTTTCTCCAAATGTAACGTGAATTCGCGTTAGAGCCCCTCAAAATGGGATCTGGCCAAAGCATTCCCCGCCCCCTGTCTGCAGATGCCTATCCCGTTGGTTTGGCATGACACAAAACGCATCCTAAAATTGTTCTCATTTAAAAATTGGGCTCAACTAGAGTGGAATTTACATTTTCTTCCACCTGTAAACTTTTTTTGATTGGTTTCGCAGGATTGCAGCATGCCTGCTTGTGCAGGTTTTTAGACTGTCACGCGTCTTCTCGTCATTTCGTGAGTGGATTTAAAGCACACAGTCCTGTATTCCAAAAGCTGCACAGCACTTGTGCAGTATTATTTTACAGCAAATATGTTCAATAAAAATGCAGGTATTTCTTACAGTTTAAAATAATAGCTGATGGTTAATCACCCCTTATTGTACACATGTATTGTTGTTTAATTATCGAAGTCCCATTTTGTATGGGACCTTTGCTTGTTACTTCCTTTCCGAGGAACACAGGAGACTGCTTCCCTACTAGCCATTTTGCTCGGGCCATCATCGGCAGGGTACGTGGCCGATGGCACCCCGAGCAAAATGGCTAGCAGGGTTGAGCCAAGTAAAACGAAATGGGTACGCGTCTAGCAAAAACAATTAAACGAAACGATGCGGTGTTTCTAAAATGCAATGGCATGTAGTTAATGGGTAAGTAAATTGTGAAATGATGGGCGAAGTAAAAACGGAAAAAAAATGAAATGAGATAGTCAGAATAAAGATTTTTATTGAAGTGAGAAATCTTGAATCAGTACAAAATTTCTACTAAGTAAGAGACAAACTGCATGATTTAAAATTTTATGAATGATAATTTCAAAACGGATAAAAAATTCGTGGAATAAACATAAAATGCTGTTTTCATGTTGATTTATTTCAAGAGACCAAACAGTTCCACGAAGAAGTTCATACTTCGGAGAAGTTTAACATCTGAAAGAGACAAAAAAAGTAATAATGTAACTCACAACAAGTAATAAAGATCCATAGTTATAGTCAAAAAACATATAGGATGGGATCGAGTCACAGTTGTTATTCCTGAGTCTCTGTCACTTCACAAATGAAGCATTGTTTATGGTTAGAGAAGCCAATGTCATGACAGCAACGCTCCAATCCTCAATACTCCTATTCTTAAAATACGTTTTATGAAGAGTCCATTTAAGTAAAAAGATTCATGAATAAAATTTAGAAGTTCTTCTAGTATAATGACTGATGAGGAAGGCGTTCTGTTCAATTTCATCCACTGCTCTACGATATACAGGGTGTTTGAGAAATATGTAGCTCATCTGCCGGTTAGCACAAGATACACTAAAACTCATCACAATGAGAGTACAGTGCAGGATCCAGACAGCGTTTCTGTCCATCTGATCATAATCACTTTTCAAAAGGTTACCTATGAAGAAGATATTTATTTTGTTTGGGTCGATCTTAAATACTTTGTGCTATGCCTGTGTTGATTAAGAATATCCTGCGGTATTTTGGCTTCATTTATAATGAAGATACTTATTGGCTTTCTTTTCGAAGTTCCTTTATAATGGCAGGTTCCACTTTTCGCCGATTTCAAAATCATTGTTCGATGGAATTTTAACTTCTCATGAGAGATAGAGTTAAATGATCTTTCGATAACTAAACCATCTTCTGACCAACATAGCTAAACGCCTCCCACCCACCACCCTCCTGTAATTATGCATCGTTTATAAGAAGTAAAATAAAACGTTTGCTTTTCTACTTTTGTTCGTTAAAGTGATATACATGGATTATTGTAGTACATCTCAACGTTCTACCACAATATTACATCACTTTAAAGTATTTATATTCATACCCCCCAAAAATGATCTTCTTCATAGTAATTAGCAATGAAATATAATTGGGGGCCATTCTCTGAATATTTTTACAAATCATTCCACTACTGTTCAATGATAGTGAGGTTTTCCGGAATCTATTCACAAGCTTCGGTTACAAAGAGTACAACAAACTGAGGTTTGTAAACTAACAGTCTGTTTTAATTTACATGTAACATAAATATACTCTCTGGATATGATAACTGGCATTCAGTGAATACTTTCAACAAGCATAATTACTTAAATATTATATGACATTTAGGCTACATTTTCTCCTGGAAAATGTTATGTACGGTTTTTTCCCTAACGGCGAGCACTACCGTTTATAGGCATGGCGCACTACCAGTCAGTAAGTACTGGGCACTTTGGTATGGAGACATAATACATGGACCCAGGGGCGTAGATAAGGGGGGGGTTAGGGGGGTCATAACCCCCCCCATGAGAAATTTTTGCCTTGCAAAAGGTGTATTCTTCACTACATTATCGCACACACGTATGCATATATATGAGTTGTAGTCGTCGTAACCCCCCCCCCATGAAAATTTTCTGGCTACGCCCCTGCATGGACCAGAGTATCCTCCTATAAACGGACGGACGAATCCTTTACTCTCGTACCCATAACCACGCCGGTTATCAAAATGGGAGCTCTGGTTATATTGACTAGTTTTCTAGCCACTACAACCCGGGCAGCTCGGGTGCAGTGAAATAAATAGTCTCATAACGAACTTCTAATGACCGAAAATACGTTGTTCTGAAACATTCGATAAAGTGATATTCTTTTATAACTTAATTCCACGGAAAAATTTGTGATTAAAACGTTGCTTTCATCAAGCAAAAATGTCATTAAAAGTGAAGTTGATTTTAGCTGTAATGGTGTATTTGTATAAACATCGATAGTAGCACAACTAGTCAAAAATGTTCAGTAAAGGTTTTTGACCTATTGCGCTACTAGAGAAAAACAACAATTTCCCATAAGTTTTACTGAACCTGTTTGCTTCCCTTAGAAAGCTGCTAGGCCCAGATATCTTTTTTTTTATGCGCGCATCCAAACATTCATACTTACACGCCAAAATTTCCTTTCTTATTTCGAATACTTTCTCCAAAACGATATTTGCATAACGTACAAATTCGTAGAGTTCAAACAGATGTTCTTCTTCCAGCCCAAAATTTTCATAAAATATTTCGCTTTTCGTAAACAGCAAGTCTTGAAGTCTTTGACCTGGCCGGAAAATTATTTTCTTCACTCGTTTCCTGAGATCAGTTTTGTAATTAGGAACATTCAAGTAAGGAGAAAGAAACTTCCTTGGAGCGGACTTGCAAAGTTCTTTAAAAAGAGTTTCAGTTTCTACCAGACATGCCACGGCATTTTCGATATATCTGCAAAAAGAAAAGGAACAGTTGAAATATACTGAATTTAAAAACATAATGGATTCTACATTAAGACTTCGCGAATGTTTGCCCCGATGAAAGACGTTTCACCAAGCTAGTTCCCGATTTAGAAACTTTCTTTCAGCGAAGAACTCGCCAAACTTGTGGACAGCTGTAAAGACTTTTGGTAGGAGCGTGGACAGGGTTTTGAATGGCACGTCGTGCGCCTTATGTATGTTCAGTATTGGTTGGATCAAAATAGCATGACATTTTTTTCAATACGTTTTTTAAAATGCCATTCGTACTATGGAGCATAATTTACTGCTTTATCTGAGAAGAAAAAAAAAAGTATATTTTGGACATTGAATAATCAATTGACTCAATTTTTTTAATGACATCATAACAAGCTTGACTTAAACAGTTTCTAGAATTTTTTACTGATTGAATTACTGATTTAATGAACTGAATTACTGATTGAATTTTTTACTGATTGATTACTTATTTTTTTGTGCTTCATTTAGAAAATTCTTAATTACATTTATTGAATTTTATCTGTTACAAGGAGACAGGTAGGTCATGCCTCGGTAGCCAATCGTGTGTCTCCCTGGTGCAACGTCTAAATCATGTTGCTGATTTCGAAAATAAACCACCCATTGGATTCTACTCACATATTTATGACGGCAATGTCTTCTTGAAATTTTTCAGCTCGTTCATCTTTTTCTTCCTCTTTTTCTATACAACCACAGCAACTAGACGAGAAGAGGGAAAAAAAAACAATCATTATCCTAAAAACATTGCGAAAAACGCACGAAATGCTTTGGAGTCGCACTTTCCGTTACAGAACGCGGTGTGCCGAAAATGTAATGTGGCTGCTAGCAATTGCATCTGAAGTTAGAACTTTATTTGAATGTCGCTGTTACAAGGATTTGTGATCATCTTCGTCGCACCTCCATAAACCCTACAAGTTGTTGAAAAGAGGCTGGAAGTCCTTGCAGTGTACGGTCCTTGTGTGGGTGTCGTCAATCCACAGCACTTTTGCTCACTACACGTGAAGTTACTAGCATTCAAACAGATGCGTGTGCTTGAACATCTAACCTGATCGATGGTTTGGCACCTGAAAATTTTTTGCTACAACCGAATTTTAAATGTGCAGTGGGGAAGGCAGGGTAAGATGGCGCATTGGGCAAGATGACGAATTTAGTATTTCTCTTAGGTATTCACAAATGGCGGTACTTCTTTGTCAGCATAATAAACACCTGTTGGGGAAGTAAGACTAGAATTAGGATAGCCACTTGTATTTGCCGTTTAGAGGACGTTATAAACAAAAGTTCATTTACGGAGGGTGTTGGTCTAAGATTGGATCATCTCAACGTAAGGAATCAGAAGTCTTTTACTATCTCACTAAAATATTCTGAATTCTTGACTTATTGCGTACAAATTTATAGTAGATCCATGTTTAAAGATGTTCTTTTAGTTACTCATAAACGTTGGTTTTGTAAAAATGGCGTGAAGGAGAAAGATGGCGAATAATTTTCAACTCGTCATCTTACCCTACACACTTTTTTAAAAATGTTTTCTCCAGCCTTAATTCTTATCCGTTCTTAAGAGCAAACGAGACGTAACAAAAACAATTAAAGGCTGGTAGTTGACATTTTGAGAGAAGAATGTGAGAAAGCGACTCTTTTATTTCATGCGCTTCAGGAGTAGAGCTTTCTTTCGTTAAATCATTCCTTTTTCCGTATTACTGACTAAACCAGTGAAACATCATTAACTTTTCTTTTCGCGTTTTTGTGGTATGAAATAACGATTACAAAAACAAATAACCCTTTGAATATATAGAAGGGTCAGTAACTCAAGATTCTGAAATACGTCAGGAGGTTTCCGTTGAGTAATGGCATTTTTGTAATATCAAAAGTTGTTGACGGGAATGATTTGGAAGTCGTTAAACGAATGCTCGTATTGGTGACATCAGTAAAGCAAATGCAATCTCTTGATCCCTATGACCAATAAGCACCTTAGTTTCACATACTATGCTGAAAACGGTAATGAAGAAAGAACGATATCGAAACAAGTACCTGAGGCATCTTTTAATGAACCTTTCCGTTGCGAGGAAAGCTTTAAAGGCCATTTTCAATCAATGGACCCGAAATTCTTTACAGAAACAGCAATAAATTCAGTAGTTCGAAGCAAAGAGAAGGACAGGTTTAGATGCGTTACTATTTCAGAAAACTTTGAGAAGATTGTTGAAAAATACTACAAATAAAAGTTAGCTTTGTTGAAACAGCCATTTCACCAAACAATGAATTTCAAACTTACTTTGTTGATGAGAATGTATCATTGTGACTTGCTTCTCTGCCATTGTTATCTCCACAACAACTCTGTGCCCAGAAGCAGCCTTACCCAAGATGGCTGACTACGAAATTACTTACTATTATCTACAGGACAGGTTATATAAGGCCAAAATCATATTGTGAAATAGTTGTGGAATCCAATTTTCTTTTAATTCTTGTATTGTTAGCAAAGATACACTGTTATCCAAAATGTAAGCTCATTTGGATTGTGGGAACTTAATGAAAAATTTACGACAGTATTTGATACACACATACAGTGCGATTAAATGTGAAAGGTTTAAAGGTGAAAAAAAGGAATACATGTGTTCCCTTGAAGTTTCTCTGTTGGCAAGATTTCTGGCGATTGCCTTAGGTTGTCTATGGTCTTTTTTAATTCACAAGTCACAATTAGCTAAATGTACTACACAGTGGAGGATAAATATAATTTTGTGGGAGGGACTTTTAGTTGGAAGATTCACACATGCATCCATTTTATGGAAGTAAAACAGGTTCTTTTACATTAATTTCTTTTTTTTCTCGGAGGCGGCGGTCACACCACCGCCCTCCCCTTTAATTCCTGTTTGGTCTGATAGTTTGGAAATCCATACCTATTTTTTAACTTAGTAAACTTATGGTTTTTATTTATTCCTTCTTGTTTTTCTAATTTTCCATTGCTTACACCCACAAAAGCATTAAAATTTCTTCCTACATAAAGAGCTTTTGTAGTGGCAAACCAAATAAGACTAAAAGGCAAGACGAAGAAACTTCATGCTACCTGGAAAAAATGAAATTCAAAACTGTTGAGCTTGCGCCTTAGGTGC